>CM058042.1:67693323-68223313 GCA_030169165.1 Centaurea solstitialis
ATAGCTAATTAATAGTATTATATATATATTATATTATATAAATATATATATATATAGATAATTATCATAAGCAAATTCTTTTCCAGTAAAAATAAGGAAAAGATTGAGATAATTATAATAAGGAAACTGAATCTTGTTCAAACTGTATTTTTCCTCCATATAAATAAGGCTTATGGGTTTAAGGAAAAGTCAAGTTTTTCAACCAACTCATAAATCAGTTTCCAGTTTCCTCTCTCTCTCCCTCACTCCCACCGGCGCTGCCGCCCCTCTTCCCTTGGAACACCAGTTTGGTTTTTCGGTTTTTCAGTCTTCGGGTTTCAGTTCTGCTAGAGGAACAATTCGTAGGTCGTTTACGGGTGGATCAATTCTCAAGCAATCCAGGTAAACCATTATAACTGTTAGAATCAATTAAAACTAATCGATTAAGATCCATAAGATAGTTTAGGGTTTTTAGGTTAAACGCTTCCGCATAAGATCAAATCAGTGTGTTTTTTATCAGATAGGTCTTTTACCAGTTTGGTTATCAGATCTATAGGATTTATCAAACCAGTGAGGTTTTGTGATCCATGATAGTCCTCGTGTCAGTTTGACCCGAAGGAACCCATAAAAACCCAACATCTCCAACCGGCGCCGCCCCCTCCCCTCGCGACAAACCAGCTCGGTTTTTCAGTTTTTCGGGTTTTAGTTCTACTAGAGGAACATTCGTTGGTCGTTAACTGGTGGACTTATTCTCAAGCAATCCAGGTAAACCATTCTAACATTTAACTGTAGGATTAGATAAGAAAACGATAAAGATCTGTGGATATTATAGGGTTTTGTATCCAAATCGCTTCCGCACTCGATCGAATCTGTATATTTTCGATCATATAGATCTTTGACCAGTTCGGTTATCAGATCTATGGGATTTATTGAACCAGTGAGGTTTCGAGATCCATAATGATCCTCGTGTCAGTTCGACCCGAGGGATCCCACAAAACCTAACACTTCGCAGATCTGCTAGGTTAAGGCAAGAACCAAATAGGTATCTTGGGTTCCTAGTCTCTCAGGATGATGGAGACTTGAATGAACCAACCTCCTATGGAGAAGCTGTATCAGGCAGTGAGTCTAAACAATGGCAGGAGGCCATGAAGGCAGAGATGCAGTCCATGTACGACAACCAAGTATGGGAGTTGACAGATTTACCCCAACACTGTAGGGCTGTTGGACGTAAATGGGTTTTCAAGAAGAAAACTGATATGGACGGTAACGTACACACTTTTAAAGCTAGACTGGTTGCAAAAGGTTTCACGCAAACTCATGGCATCGACTATGATGAAACTTTTTCACTAGTAGCAATGTTAAAGTCTATCAGGATTTTGATGGCCATTTCAGCGTACTTTAATTACGAAATTTGGCAAATGGATGTTAAGACGGCCTTCCTGAATGGGAAGTTAACAGAGGACGTCTACATGCAACAACCGGAAGGTTTTGTAGATCCAAAGAATCCTGATAAAGTGTGCAAACTGCTAAAATCCATATATGGATTAAAGCAAGCATCCAGGAGCTGGAACTTACACTTTGATGTACGAATCAAGGAATTTGGTTTTACTAAAAGTGAGTTTGAGCCATGTGTTTACACAAAGTTCAGTGGGAGCGTAGTGACCTTCTTGGTCTTATATGTATATGATATTCTACTCATTAGAAACGATGTACCAACTTTACAGAGTGTAAAGACTTGGTTAAGCAAATGTTTCCAAATGAAAGACCTTGGAGAAGCCGCCTATATACTTGGTATAAAGATCTATAGAAATAGATCTAGACGGCTTATTGGGCTTAGTCAAGGTACATACATTGACAAAATCCTGAAACGATTCAGGATGGATGAATCCAAGAAAGGATTTATCCCGATGCAGCATGGCATAGTGCTAAGTAAAGCACAGTGTCCTGTTTCTAGTGAAGATCAGGACAGAATGAAATTGGTTCCATATGCTCCTACAATTGGATCGATTATGTATGCCATGTTATGTACGAGGCCTGATGTTGCTTACTCGATAAGTGTTACGAGCAGATACCAGCAGAACCCAGGTGAAGCCCATTGGGTGGCTGTCAAGAACATTCTCAAGTACATGAGACGGACTAAAGAAATGTTCTTGGTCTTTGGAGGATCTAAGGACGAGATTAGTGTCACAGGCTATTTGACGCTAGTTTTCAGACCGACAGAGATGATTTTAAATCACAGTCAGGATATGTATTCACCCTAAATGGAGGCGCGATCTCGTGGAAGAGCTCGAAGCAAGACACCATAGCAGATTCCACTACAGAGGCAGAGTACATTGCAGCATTAGATGCAGCAAAGGAAGCAGTCTAGCTCAGGAATTTTATCTCAGATCTAAGAGTTGTAGCCAGTATCTCTAGACCCATAGATATTTACTGTGATAACTCTGGAGCAGTAGCACAAGCAAAGGAGCCCATAGAACATCACAAGTCGAGACATGTACTCAGGAAGTATCACCTCATCCGAGAGATCATTGGAAGAGGAGATGTGAAAGTATGCAAAATTCCAACGGATGAGAATGTTGCAGATCCGCTAACAAAGCCACTAGCTAGAGCAAAGCATGAGGGGCATGCTAGTTCCATAGGAATGCAGTACCTGGATACTGGTAGTTAGTTTATGTTATCGATTATTGATGTAATATTTTGAGACATTATGAGAGTTTATTTCACAGTGTGTTTGAAATAAAGAGATACTGTTTATGAAATGTTTCAGAAATTACTTTTTGCATATTTAAAGTTATCTCTAAATTCCATAGCTACTTATTGGGGTGGGAACCTCAGTAGGGTTATAACGCTATTATGAATGTTTATATACAGTTGATATGGTTAAACATTCATAAGTACTTATCAGAGTGAATGAGTATTGGAGGTGACCAGTTTCAAGTCTACTTCATGGAGCCTATGTCATAAGTATTGACTTGATGATAGGTTATCCTTTGACCTGAGATATCTGGTCTGTAAGCATGAGGACTACTGTACTCTTAGCATGCTCTAACGCTGCACCGTAACTGGGTGGCCATAAGGGGTATGACTAGATGCAGCGGAAGCCATGGTTGCAGATGCAGGTAGTCAATATAGGATTTACACCTCCTTTATGGGAGAGATATTTCCGGGTCCCCTGGCGATTAAAAATTGGCGAAAATGCGTGGCCACTCTCGGATAGAATAACATTAGTTATTTGGGAAGTTTCGTAACTGCAGGCGATCGAGATCAATGTCAGGAAATACTTGAGTTTATGAATGAACAATCTCAGCTCCATGTCTAAAACTCATTTTAGAAATATCGTGTGTAAAAGGAATGAACCTGTGTACAATTCATATATGAATCGTATCTCTGGCTATAAGAGATCTTATAACCTGTTAACCTAAGTGTCTGGCTAGGGACCTCCTTAGGCTAATGGTGACAGTTAAGTTACTTGTCTGGCACAAGTGGGAGTCTGAAGGGATTATGTGCAAGACAGTAATTAGGGTTATCATGTCCAATGTTATAAGACACTGGTGGGTCACACTGCTACACACCCAACCCGAGACCTTTTGGATTTATAGTATGTGAAAATAATTAATTAAGTTTAATTAATTAAAGAGAGAAGAATAAATAATAAATTGTTTATTTATTATTTATTAGTTAAAAGATAATTACTTAATTAATAAGTATAATTAAGATAATTATTGAGAGTTATTTATGGCTTGGGATTCTGTTAACATTACCATATTTACCTATTTAAATATAGGGTTAAGGTAATTGAATAACCATCTGATTTCATTGATTACTTTCTCACCAAGAAATTCCAAACCTCTCTCTCTCTCGCTCTCTCTCTGGCCGCCGGCCACACACACCCACACACACGTTCGCCGGAGTTTTTCCAATCAGTCCAAGGCGGTCTAGCAGGCAGTCTCAAGGTGGTGCAGTAGCGGTGTATCCCTCACTAGCCTCCAGAGGATTTTTCGAATCGTTAAAGGTAAACGCGAGAAAACCCCCTTAATGATTGTGTTTGATCAAACTATGGATGGATCATTGTTCGGGTTGTTTTATCCGCTGCGTAATTATCTGTTTATCCGAACTAAAACCCAACAGGTGAGAATGTGTGAATGTGGTTATCATCAGGAATGGTCTCTGTTGTACTCTTCTCATCAGATTCCTCCTCAGTGTCCACTGGATCTACTCTATCTAATCCTTCTTTCAACTCTCCTCTATCCATTCTATCAAGCAAATCAGTAGTGGGAGGAATATAATTCTGGTTATAGGTTGGAGGGGTATTATTGTATCCTATTCCCCTCTTTAGGTCATCATGGACTTGTGCTTTTATGATGGACTCTAAAGCTTTAGATGACTTTGAAAACTTTTCTAGGTCATCCTTAGCAGTAGTCAATTCTTTCCTAACACAGTCCAACTCCTCCCTAACCTTAGACAACTTTCTCTCATACTTTTTCTTTTCCCACTTCTAGTAATTGTGATCATATTCAAACTGGAGTTCATTGGCTTTGTAAGCCTTGATTTGATCTTCCAGATTTTCAATGATTTTACCATATTCTCTCTCCTCTCTCTCTCTCTCTCTCTCTCTCCATCTTCCTAATACTATCACTCATGGTCTGATTATGATCCCTGTACTTCTTCACAGTTTCCAAACAATAATTTGAACAAAGTTTAGAAGTTACCTCAGATGGGATTTCAGTTTCTTTAATCTCAGCCATGAGTGCCTGATTCTGAACAACTTCCTCTGCATGATCACTCCAATCAAAGCCTTGTCCTTCTTGTGAAACTAGTGCTTGAGATGAACTAGGGTTGTTTCCTCTGTTATTGAATCTAGAGGATTGTGAAGAACCACCTCCTGAGTTTTGATGATTTATGGATCCTCCCTTGCATTCTCTAGCAAAGTGCCCTGGTTCATTGCACTTGTAACACCTGACTTTTGATTTGTCAAATCCAGCTTTATCTCCTCTCTTGACATCAAAGTTGTTTCTTCTAGTCCTTCTGATAAACCTCTTCAATATCAAAGTGAGCATGGCCGTCTGCCACTTGATGTCCATCTCTTCAAGATCATCAGCATTAATCTGATCCAAATCATCATTGATTAATGATGATTTAACATGGCTTGCTAAGAAGGCTTCCAGAACAGTATCATCATTGGATTCCTGAGATGCACAAGAATTTTTATTAGAGATATTTTCACTGGCAGTAGTATTATTCAAAGAAGCAGTAGTATTAGTAAAAGCAGTAGTATTGAAAGAATTAAGGTTTTCAGAAGAAAGAAGAGCAGTATTGTGAGAGTATCCAAAATAGGCCTTTTCTTAGCCTCCACTTCAGCTTCATAGATCCTTAGATCATTGTAGAGATCTTCAAGTTCCTTGTCTTCTAGATCATCCCCTTGTCTAAATGAAACAGTGTAAATAGTCCATTCCTCTCCAAGAGATCTGAGGAACTTTCTATTCACATCATCTTTGTCCATCTTAATATCCACAGTAGCCAGTTCTCCAATAAGCTTGTTGAACCTATCAAAAGTTTGAGTCATGGACTCATTCTTCAGAGATGTGAAGTTCTCATATTGTTGTTTCAGAATAGCCTTTTGATTTCTCTTTGTACTCTTAGTTCCAGAGAACCTCTTCTCTAGAGCAGTCCAGAGAGCTTTAGCATCAGTGCAGCTACTAAATTGATGTTGGTATTCATTGGGAATAGCCAACAACAGGGTACTTAGAGCCTTCATCTCACTTTGCCTTCTTTTTCTGTCTGCATCAGATCTGGGAGGAGGTCTAGCAGCACCTTCAGCAACTTCTTCATCAGTACCAGGTCCTTTTTCAACAACCTCCCACATTCCATAGTCTGTGAGAAGCATGTATCGACGAATCCTGATCTTCCACATGTCAAACTTATTGGGTTTGAGCATGGGGACTTTAGAAACCAAAACAGTTTCCTGGGTATCCATTGTTATTTGATTTTCTAAGTAAAACAAGCTCTGATACCACTTGTCAGAATCGAATCAATAACAAGAACAGAAAATCACAAATCAAAGAAGTTTGTGGAATAACACTTTGAATGAAACAATGAAATTGCAAAACAAATTGTGTATTGATCACAAGTTTAATGATTACAAACCAAAGCCCCAATCTGATTTGAACAGGCTCAAACCAGACGTGCAATTCTTCTCAATTGCAGGGATCAAGATTAATCTTGAGGCTTCAATATTCTAAAACAGAATACTTAATGAACTCGTATCTAAACATCTATCAACTATATATACGAGTTACAAGATAAACATAAGGAAAGTAAATCTACAAGATAATCTCTAAGATATCTCCAAAAGAATCGCATCCATTCCATATCTTCAGCCTTCAGAATCCTTTCCTTATCATAACTCTTCTAGCAGTGGTAAAACATAATCAGTAGTAATCTTCAACAGCAGTAGTAATTCTGTTCCAGCAATGGTAATGATCTCAGCAGTGGTAACCTTTATACTAGCAGTGTTAACTCCATATCAACCATCAGTGGTAATGATCAAAAGCTAGCAGTGGTAACTCCTCAGTAGTAAATCTGCAAAAGCATTTCAGACCCAACACCGTCTGCTGTTCCGTGCCCCAAACATATGACTCGTTCTTCTTTGTCAACTTCGTTAACGGTACCGCGATCCGAGAGAAATCCTGGATAAAACGACGATAATAGCCGGCCAAACCCAAGAAACTTTGATCTCGGTTGGGGTTTTCGGAACCTCCCAGTTCATCACTGCTTCGATCTTCGATGGATCCACCTTAATGCCTTCCTGGTTAACAATATGGCCCAGAAATTGAACCTCTTGCAACCAGAAAGCACATTTTGAGAACTTAGCGTCTAGTCGTTCCCTTCTCAGTACCTCGAGCACTTCCCGCAAGTGGACCACATGCTTCTCCTTTCTCTTTGAGTAAATCAAGATGTCGTCGATGAATACAATCACCGACCCGTCAAGCATCGATCTACAGACCCGGTTCATCAGGTCCATAAATGCAGCTGCGGCGTTGGTAAGACCGAAAGGGCATCACTAGAAACTCAAAGTGCCCGTATCTAGTTCTGAAAGCGGTCTTATGAATGTCCTCCTCCTTCACCTTAAGCTGATGATACCCCGATCAGAGGTCGATCTTTGAAAACCAAGCCGCCCCCTGAAGCTGGTCAAACAAGTCATCAATCCTAAGTAAGGGATACCTATTCTTGATGGTTACCTTGTTGAGCTTCCGATAGTCAATGCACATGCGGTGACTCCCGTCTTTTTTCCTTATAAACAGGATCGGCGCACCCCATGGCGAGCTACTCAGGCGAATAAACCCTTTCTCCGAGAGGTCTTGCAATTGTTTAGACAACTCCTGAAGTTCGGTTGGCGCCAGACGGTAAGGGGTTCGTGCAATAGGGGCTGATCCGGGTATCAAGTCAATCCCGAACTCAACCTGCCTGTCAGGAGGAATGCCAGGTAGGTCTTCCGGGAACACGTCTGGAAACTCACTGACCACCGGTACGTTCGCTACCAGTAGCTTCTTTCCCTCTGTCTGATCGGCCACCACATAAACCAAGTAACCCGCGCACCCCTGCTGCAGGTACTTCCTCGCCTTTGTGATGGAACAAAACGCTGGCTGCCTTTTCCTTCCTCCGCCGTACAGGAAAAGCTCTCCCCCACTCGGGTTCTAGATACGAACCAGCTGCCCTGCAACGTCCACCGTTGCCCGATTCAATAACATCCAATCCACACCCACCACCACGTTGACTCCGTTCATGGGAATGGGTATAAGGTCGATCTTGAATGTCACCCCAAAAATCTCTATGACGCAATCCCTGAAGACGTCTTCTACACCCGTACTTCCTCGGCCGCTATATCAATCGCTAAAGGACTGGCCAGCTTGCCACGCTCGAGCAGGAAGTCCTTACAGAACGCAAGCGACGCGTAGGACCAAGTGGCTCCCGTGTTAAAAAGGACTAATGCAGGATTTTCGTTTATAGACACCTATTTTATACATAGAGTTTACCAAAACACACACAACCACATTACAAGCAAATATTCCAATACAGTACCAACAATATTTCAGTAATTATAAACAAGGAGTACCTGTGACCACGTCCGATGCTGACTGGGCCTCCTCGGCTGTCAGATGGAAGGCTCTACCATAGCTCGTAGATGATCCACCCTTCTTCCCGGTGGAGCCTTCGGTGATGCGAAGTGTAGTAGGAGCCGCCGCCTGAACCTGCGCCTGAGTTGGTGCCTCCGCCAGTTTCAGACTAGGATGCACCGAAACTCCGTTTACCTTGCCACCCCCATTTCAGAAACCTGTTGGAAACGGAAACGCGTAAGAAACGCCTAGAAACGTTTCTTATGCTCCAGAAACGTTTCCTAAGGAGTTTCGGGGGAGTTTCGTGCAGGGGAGTTTCGGGCTTTTTGAAGATTTCTAGCAGGCTTTTTGAAGATTTCTAATGGGCTTGGGCTAACTATTCACCAATCGATTCCTAATTACCTAAGCGTATCCATTCAATCGATCAGCCTCTAATCAATTACATTTAATCGATCATTCAATCGATTGATAATCAGCAATTCAGCAGTCGACTAGTATTAAATTCAGTTGGTCATTCAATTGATCATTCAAATCACTGATTGATCAGTCCTATAAAATCTTAATTAGTACAGTGAGTTCGATCATTCATCAGTAGTCGTTAATCATTCAGTCCTAATCTATAAATTCTTAATCAGTACAATTGATCATCAATTGATCATCATTCATCATTCATCAGTCCTAATCGGCTAATTGATTATGGATTCTGGTTCTCAATCTCAACATTCTCTTAAAGAAACACAAGGATCAACTACAACAGACCAACTTCCATTGTGGGACAATGTGACTAAACTGGAAAAACTTGTTGGAGCAGGAGGCAGTTGGAAATTCAAGTGTAACTTTTGCAATGAAAGCCGACAAGGATCATATTCTAGAGTTAGAGCACATTTGCTTGGTCTCAAAGGTAATCTACCAATCTCTAACTTAGATGATTTTCTCTTAACTTAACAATCTACTACTTAACTTAATGATTTTCTCTATTTGCGTAAGTGGAAAGTTCAGACTTCAGACTTTAGAGTTTTGCATTATGATTTTCTCTATTTGCAATATAGGTTTTGGGATTTCTATTTGCAAGAAAACAACAGCCGCTGACAAAGCTAACATGAAACTATTAGACGATGCGTGTGACCAGAAGAAACTCGAGTCACAAGCAAAAGAAGTTGAGTTTCCATGTGAAGCCATTGTTGGATTAAAGAAAAGAAAAGGTATCTCAACTCCTATTGAAAGAGCTTTTGGTGTTGAAATTAGGGACCAACTGGATCAAGAAATAGCTAGGATGTTTTATACAGGAGGTTTACCTTTAATCTTGCAAGAAATCCACACTATTTTAGGGCTTTTCAATGTGCTGCTAACAACAAAACTGATGGTTATGTGCCTCCTGGTTATAATAAGCTAAGAACAACATTACTACAAAAAGAGATAGATAATGTTCATAGGCTATTACAACCACTTAGGTCTACATGGAAAGAAAAGGGTGTGACTATTGTGAGTGATGTTGGAGTGATCCTACAAGAAAGCCTCTAATCAATTTCATGGCTACCTCCGTTAATGGTCCTTTGTTTCTAAAGGCAGTGAATTGTTTTAGGGAAGTAAAAGATAGATTTTTTATTGTTGATTTGATGAAAGAAGTCATCAATGAAGTTCGTCATCAAAATGTTGTGCAAATCATAATTGACAATGCAGCGAATTGTAAGGCGGCTGGAGAGATTATAGAGAGTCAGTTTCCTTACATCTATTGGACACCATGTGTTGTTCATACGCTTAATCTTGCGTTGAAGAACATTTGTTCACCAAGGAATGTGGAAATAAATCAACTGACATATGAAAAGTGCAGTTGGATAAAAGAAGTTCACGAAGAGGCACTTGCAATAAAGAATTTCATCATGAACCATAACATGAGACTCTTGATTTTCACTAAGTTTACTCCTCTTAGACTGTTATCGGTTGCCGACACTCGCTTTGCCTCCATAATTGTGATGCTCAAGAGATTGAAACTTATCAAGAGGGGTCTTCAAGATATGGTCATAAGCGATGAATGGTCTTCTTATAGATTAGATGACACTGTGCAAGCAAACTTGGTGAAAAACTATATTCTGAATGATGAATGGTGGGACAAAGTAGCATATATTCTTAGTTTCACTGAACCTATATATGAGATGATTAGAGTTTGTGACACCGACAAACCATGTTTACACTTGGTGTATGAGATGTGGGATGCGATGATTGAGAAAGTGAAGATTGAGATCTACAAGAAAGAAAAACGTCCGATGTCTCAAATAAGTTGCTTTTATGATGTTGTGCATCGTATTTTAGTGGCTCGATAGGCGAAGAATAACACTCTTCTACATTGTCTAGCTCATTCTTTACATCCAAGGTATATGATTTTAAATTATACACTTGATTTCTAAAACTATTATATACTTATGTTTTAATTTTTGAATGTTGTAGATATTATAGTGATGTATGGTTACTTGAGGATTCTACAAGATGTGCTCCACATAGGGATGGAGAAATTTCACAAGAAAGGATGAAATGTTTCAGAAGGTTGTTTCCTAATGATGACGAGTATAGCAAAGTCCTTGATGAGTATGCGATGTTTTCAATGAAGACCGGTCATTTTGATGATTTAACATGCATTTCAAAGATGGGTACTATGGAACCCAAGAATTGGTGGGTTAACTTTGGTGCTCAAGCTCCTTTACTCCAGACTTTGGCTTTTAGATTACTTGGACAACCTACTTCCTCTTCTTGTGCTGAGCGTAATTGGAGTACTTATGCATTTATTCACTCGCTTAAGAGAAACAAGTTGACTCCAAGTTGTGCTCAAGACTTGGTTTACATCCACAGTAATCTCCGACTTTTGTCAAGGAATCCGAATCCAGATGCAAAGATGTGGGATGTGGGTGGAGATGCTTTTGATTCGATGGAAGATGTTGGGTTTTTGGAGGTTGCCGATCTCTCACTAGATGAACCGGAGTTTGAGAATGATTTGATTATTGATAGTTAATTACCTTTGAAAGATTTTGAATGTTTGAGATATATATCTATTTTGGTTGGATTTTCATTATAATATATATATATATTTACATATTTTATATTTGTCGTTTATTTGCCGTTTCTGTTTCTTGAATTTTTGATATTTGCCAATTCCCGTTTCCGTTACGTTTCCGTTTCCCGTATCCGTTTCCGTTTCCGTGCAGCCTAGGTTTCGGACAATTGGGTTTGATGTGCCCAGGCTGGAAGCAATGGAAGCAGACCTTTGGGGTAGCCCCACAGTCTCGACTCTTGTGGCCCGGCTTGCCACAATTGAAACACACCCGCTCTACCCATCGGCACTCACCCTGATGGTTGCGTCCACATTTGGCGCAACCCGAGAATTTTCTCTTACCATTGCTCCTCGCACCCTTGAACTTCTTTACCGGTGCTGATAACTCCAAAATTATACGTGTTTTGGTCGCATTAATTCCTCACTTTTGTCTTTATTTTGAGAGTGTTTTTTATACAGTTTGACTAAAAAAAAGCTTAAATCTTAGTTTTGGAGGCACTTTTGCAGAAAAATACAAAAAGAGGGTAAAAAGTGTCAAAAGTGGATACTTTGTGAAGAAATGGAAAAATCAATTATTTGGTTTCCATTTATGTGCTTTTATTCCCTTCCAAAGTTAGTGGCTTCCATCAAATGATTCCGGAATGTTCCAGATTTCTCCACCAGAAGATGACTTCCTCCCGAAGCAAAGATCTTTATCAGATATGGAAAAGAAATTCTGGAAGATTCAGCTGCCGTTTCGCGCCGCTAAAGAAGATTTCGCGCCGCTAAGATCGATTATGGAAAATTCGGAAGATTGAGTTACCCGTTTAGCGCCGCGAACCTGCCGTTTCGCGATCGCTAAACGGGCCTGCCGAGTTTAATTATAAATAAGAGCCTTGGTCATTCAGTTACATTCATTCAAAAATCCAGTTTTTTATTCAATTCTTTCATAGTTTAGTTAGGTTAGTTAGGATGGGAGCCGCTTAGGGTTTCCAACCCAAGAAGCCGGAGGCTAGATGTGACGACTACGGAGGAGATTCGAGGGAATGCTGCGACAAATCTACCGGTCTTTAGTCGGTTTGTTTACGCATTTATGATTATTGTGTCTATGTACTAGTCCATTTTCTGTTTTCATTATTGTTTGAATACTTTGGATAAATATATTAAATAGATGAATGGTTTGTTGAATGTTTATCTTTGATTCCAGTTTGATTCGTATTGTATGGTTATTTGAACTTGTTGGTTGGGTGTATCTGTTTGACCTAGATAGATAGACTCCGTTAGGTTAATCAACCTTTCTTGACCTTCACTTCGGTAACACGGAGAGTTGTGTTAGGTGGTTAGCTCAGACCGAGAGCAGCTAGATAGTAGAATTCCGTGCAATAGTTATAGAATTGGGTGACTGGTACTAGACTGCCTGACAATCAGTCTATGTATTAGGGCTAGGAAGACCAACCTGGTTTATAATCTTAGATATTCATGCTTGGGTGCTATGTGCTTAAATTCTAACAGTAATCATTAATCTATATCTCATGAAAAGTGAACCATAATGAATTCAGTTATCTCCAATGTATGTCTGTTCATCAGTTTTCCACTTCTTGGTTAAGATTATTATTTATTAGTCTTTTCTTTTAAAATACTTTTCCAAAAGCAAAACCCCCCAATTTTCTAGATTAATTAATTAATACTTTAGTTGACATCTAGCTTAACCGTTCCCAGTGGTAAGAACGATACCTGCACTTTCCTAAACTATATTACTCGCGATCAGGTACGCTTGCCTGTGAATGTGGTAATTGTTGTTAGGCATTAGAGGTTAAAACTTGTTTCGCTTTTTATATATAATATTTACCGCATCAGGTGCCTGTGTCTGCTCCGCTTTCCTCTTCCCAGCCTGCTGCTCCTCCAAGTATAGCTCCCGTGCCCGTGCTATCTCCATCATTTCATTGAAACTTTTGCACATTGCCGTGGCCACAAACTCCTGATGTCCGGCTTAAGTACCCCCCGGTAACGGTACATCTTCATATCTTCGGTGTTCACATAAGCAGGACAAAACAGAGACTTCTCAAGGAACTGACTGGTGATTTCATTCACCGTCTCAGACGTCTGGGTCAGCTTTAGAAATTCCCCCATGATCCTCTCTCTCTCGATTCGAGGAGCAAATTCCTCCTCAAACAGTTCCTTGAACTGTTCCCACGCCATCTCCAAAATCTTTGCCTCAATGCGACTCTTGAGGATTAAACCCCCACCAATCCTTGCCTGCCTTCGATCCTCGCGGACAGAAGCACGTACAAAAAGCACCCTCTATCTCAGCTAACCATCTAGCGCAAGCTATGGGATCCTTCTGTCCGTCGTACTGCGGCGGCTGACATGCTGTGAAGTCCTTATACGTGCAGGTCCGGCTCTGACCCTGACTGGATCCTCCGGACCCAGTACTCCGAGCGGTGAAACCGGCTCGATCCTTTGGTCAAAAGTTTGGATCAGCTCGTCCTTCATTTGGCAAATAACCCCGGTAGGACCTGATGCATGTGCTCATTAATCTCAGAAGCAATGAGATCCCTCAAATCCGGATTCTCACTCACTACCCGAGTTTCTTCTAGCAGTCACCATTCTGAACATTTAAACAAGAAATTTAGAAACATCACCACTAGAGGTCATTCAATCCCTCTCAACTAGAGTGTTTTACTACACCCTCTACTCATAACTAAGGCTCATGAAGGTGCCTACTACTAGTCATTAGTGCACATGCAATCCTAAAGACTAGATCATTTTGCTACCCACATGAACACACAACATGTATAATTGACCTCGTAGTCACACCAACCAATTATGCATTTAACAATTTCCGACTTTCGTCCATTTATTGAGGTTCTTATGACTTAACCAAATCCAAATCCATACGGGTGTTTATAGTAGTACTATTATTTGGACCTGTACTACTATAACCAACCGTTAATGATCGTCGGTTCAGCATCGCTAGGGAACAATCAAACGAGAACATGCCTAGCAACCCTTCCCCAATGTCTCATTATGCAAACTTGGTCTTGGTACCATCCTCAAACAACCCCGATCCAAGGACGAAGCGGAAATAGATTAATCACAATCCAACACAACAGTTAATAACACAAATTATGCTTAACAGGTTCGTACATGGCCTATCATGCAATTAGCATTCTCATAACTCAACACATAATGATAGCATAAGACATAACATGAGGACATAAAGTGTTGCTCACCCCCGTCTTGAAGCTCCAGCCGACAATTCCAACTCATTTATTAATTTCCTTTTTCAAAAAAAATCTCCTAGTTTAAGTCCAACCACACACACACTCGCAAGCGTGTGTGCTGATTCTCTTAAACTCAGACTCTGATACCAAGTTGTAACACCATAATTTCAAGAACCAACTTTTGCAATAAATACTAAAGAGAACCACTTTAATAACCAAAAACACTTCGAGATTTCAAAAGGAACATCGCTTATCACAAAAGTTTACCAAATAAACCAAAATCCATAACTAAAGTTGTAAACAAGTTTTAATCCAAGGTGTCAAAAGAGTTGCTAGAATTGTCCGTGTCACTGGAGTCAAAGCGGGGCCTTACCCTTATCCACCCCCGAACTAGAACCTGAGAAAAAAGGGGAACAACTAAAAGGTAAGCATAAAGCTTAGTGAGCAAACACCATGTATGTCATACGCCATTACATACACATGTACCACAATGGGTACCAAAACGCAACCATAATAGCAAAATAGCATCATCACATAACATCACATACATCATGCAATAGATCGTATATTAACATCAAAATTCTCATGAGAATAAACATCCCGCCGTCTTAGGGCACGGGTCTGCCCCCACAACTCATCAAGGGCATGTGGAATCCCTTTAACCTCGCCAACTTAGGACGCGAGTCCGCCCCCGCAACTCATCAAAGGCATGCGGTTCCCTTCACACGACACTATCATGCATACATATACATATAATAATGCACAACACACACAGTGCAACTCACCTGGTAGTATTGCAGGGTAGAGGTGCACAAAAAAACCGATTAACCGAAAAATCAAAAAAAAAAACCGAAACCGGTTTTTTTGTAACCGGTTGAGAAAAAAACCGGGCCGGTTTTAACCGGTTCAATAACCGGTTTTAACCGGTTTTTATACGAACTGGTTTTTTAACCGGTTTTAAACCGGTCTTTTAAAAGGCAAGCTCTTTTCCAACTATTTCAGACTGTTGGGTTCGAGGGGAGGAATGTAGCCAATTGTAGGACCGTCGTTCATTGATGTGGTGGGTCCCATCCCCATATCTTCTTGATACATGTACTTTTATCATTAGAACCCAAAAAAAGCCTATCTTCCCTGACCGGTTTTTTCCCAAACCGATTTTTTATTAAACCGAACCGGTTATATAAGTTAATTTCCAAAGCCAAAACCGGCTATGAACCGAACCGGTTTTTTTAAAAACCGGTTAAGAAAAAACCGATTAAAAAACCGGTTTTTTAAAAAACTGGCAGCGTGCACCTCTATTGCAGGGTGATTCTCGTTATCACATAATAGTAAGGTAGCTCACCTAAAAACAACAATTAAAAATGCACATTACTTACTATCAAAGCAACACTTAAGCTCAATACCAAAATGAGGGTCTTAGACCTAGCTAAACTGTTGATCCAGCTCTCCTAAGACCTGATGAAATGATAATGATCCTGAATCTTTACTTAGTGAATAGGTTTTTACTTCTGTTATAGCTTGAGGAATTATCACTGAGTCTGTTCAGTGTTATTCCATGTTACTTATGCTGTAACTTAACTTTATAGATTTCAGGATCAGGATCAGGAGACTAACGAGTCTGTTCTGCAGTCTACTGATCCTGTCCACTGAAGTGAAGACCTCCTCCTGAAGACATTAAGATCATACACAACGAACCATCAGCGACGTCGAAGAAATAGCTGATGACAGGAACAGCATGCTCGTGATCTGAAGACGGAACTCAGTGATAGCAATCTGTTCACCATCGTATGACATCCTAAAGACTCATCAGGATACACGTGACCCTGAACATCTCAAGTTTCAGGACTCTAGTCACTGATCAGTATCCTGATCCTGAAGGATTAGAACAATGTCTTAGTCTAATGCACAAAAGGATTACACGCCTTTTCTGACACAATAGTACATAAGGGCAGTTACTTTACTGTTCCCTCCGTACTTATCAGACCATAAGGCAACTGTTTACAAACATCCTCTTTTGCACACCATGCAAAGAGTATTTGTTTATAGTAAATAGTACAACAGACCTCTCACATTGTGACACGTTGCAATAGTAGGTCTGCATGCATTTAATGCATGGAGTATAAATAGGACGTGAAGAGATGTTCTCCATACTTCTTCTTCATCCTAAAATACTCAAGTCCTTTCTCTCTTTATCCCTCTATCTTCTTTCTTTATTCTCTTCTCACTTAGTGCATAGTGAAAGACCTTAGATTGTTTAGTTTAGACTAATTGTCTTTTCTATTTCCGCAACAATCTGTAAATTCATATTGTTTATAAAACAAGAATTTAAAAGTGAGAAATTTGTGTGATTATATTCAACCCCCCCCCTTCTATAATCCCAATCACTATCCTTACTTGAAGGTCACCTAATTGGGACCAACAAGTGGTATCAGAGCAGATACAAGCTCTCATTTTCTTCTTAAGAAAAATCTTGTGATCCTCTCTCTTCTTATTCTATGGCTCTTCAAGCTAAGGATAACTACTTTGATACCGGCTCTGCTGGAAAGCCTCCTCGGTTTAACAAAGACAACTTCTCTCTTTGGAAAACCAGGATGGAACTCTTCCTCTCTGGTTCTGATCCCCAGATTCCATACTTTCTGGAAAACGGACCACATGTGCCTACACAAACCGTCCACCCCATTCCTGCTGTTGGTGGCCAACCTGCAGTTCCCGAAAGAGAACTGGTAAAGCCCGTAACCGACTGGAATGATGAAGATAGACGCCTGGTCAACATTGACACCAAGGCTAGATCTCTCATTGCCATGTCACTCCCTGACGATGTCTTTCATTCTGTCTGTCACCTTCGCTCTGCTA
Source organism: Centaurea solstitialis (assembly GCA_030169165.1). Taxonomy (NCBI): domain Eukaryota; kingdom Viridiplantae; phylum Streptophyta; class Magnoliopsida; order Asterales; family Asteraceae; genus Centaurea; species Centaurea solstitialis. Next base: position 67,710,516 of record CM058042.1, read on the forward strand.
AGGAGATATGGGACACTCTCTGTGTTCAATATGAAGGTACTGCCGTACTAATGGAATCAAGAAAGATTTTCTTGGTTCGACAGTACGAAAGCTTTATTCATCAGAAGGATGAAACTCTCTCCCAGCTACATCAGAGATTCAACTGTCTTCTGATTGATCTGAAGACCATCGGTACTACCTACTCTAACTCTGAGGTGGTTACCAAGTTCATGGAAGCTCTTCCTGAACATTGGGAAATTTACACCTCCTGTTTAACTATGTCAAAGGACATAAAGACACTCACATTAAGTGAGTTGTACGGTATTCTTCTAAACCGTGAACAACAGAAGAAACTGAAAAAGAATCTCATAAGAGATTCTAAAGAATCCAAAAGCACATCTGTTGCATTGGTTTCTGATTCAGTTCCTCCTGTTGCTGCCTCTTCTTCTTCAGTAACTATTACTGAATTAGAATCTTCTGACTCTGACATGTCAGAAGATCCTGAATTCAATGAATCTCTTGCTCTTCTAACCAAATCTTTCAAAAAGTTTGCCAAAAAGGGAAACTTTCATAAAAAGAAACATCTTTCTATTACTGACAAGCCTAAGTCAGATCCTGTTGACAAGGCCACTGCTATCTGCTACAACTGTCAGGGCAAAGGACACTTTGCTAATGATTGCAGGTACAGAAAAAGTCAGTTTGCTCCTTCCTCTGCTAAATCTTCTTCTAAGAACCCCAAGTACCAACGCCTGAAAGAAAAGTACAAGAAGATGAAAATTCAGCGTAAAGGCAAAGGTTTAATCGCAGAAGACTGCGACTGGGATGATGTCTCCTCTGATGACTCGTCTGATGAGGAAGATACTCAAGTGGCACTCATGGCCATAATTGAGGAACCTATGTTAGCTCTCATGGCTAAGATAGAAGAGGTTCCTGAAGAGATTCCTCCTCAGGATCCTAAAGCTTCTTCTTCCACAAATCCTGAAGCTTCCACCTCTGCGACTGATTCTTCCAGTCAGGTACCTATTCCTCTCATCCCTCTTGAAAGCTTAACTCAGTTAGACCTGGTCACTCTCGATCTTTACAAAGCCCTCAATGGTAAAACCTCTGCTGAAAAAATGAACATTGATCTTAGAGGACAACTCAAAGAATGTCAAGAAAAATTAAAACAGCTTACCATTGTGGAAGAAAATTATAAGGACCAGGTCTCTGTAAACAAAACTCTGTGTATTGAAAGAGAATTGGCTCTTGCTGCCAAAGAGAAGGCCCTTGCCCAATTAAATGCTGAAAAAGTCACCATCAAAGGATGGAGTGATGCCTCTGAAAAAGTTGATGAAATATTAGCTTCAGGAGGCCTGACAAAAGCAAAAGAGGTCTTGGATTCTTCCGTGGATACAAGAAAGAGGAAACTAAGTCTGATAGTTCCATGCTAAAATTTGGAAAATTTGTTTCATCTATTCCTCTTCCTAATACCTCTGAAAACACCCCTTCTTCCTCTTCTTCTAACACTCACCCTGAAGGTGCTCCTAAGAGCAAAAAGAAAACAGTCAAGGATAAATCCAAAACTGAAACACCTTCAAAGACCAAGGGTCCTAAACCCAAGAACAAAGTTCTGGGTGGTGGTCCTTCAGTCTCTGGAACTAAGTCTCTTTCTCAGAGTCCTGCTCCCAGACTGAAGATTGACCTGAAGCAAACGACTAAGGAGAAGACTCCAATTCCTCCTATGTCAAATGCTAAAGGCATACTTGGTGCAGGTCCTGCTCACCTAAAGTTCAAAAACTTTCTGGACCACACTAAACGCTTTCAATATCGCAAATGTTATCACTGTGGATTAAATGACCATATTGCGAGTAAGTGTTCTGTTGCTACCAAAGCTGAAAAATCTGCTAAGGTAAAGAAAATTCCCAAGACTGAGAAATCAGTCAAAGGAAAGAAGGTTGTCAAGACTGTTTCTTCAGTCAAGACTCCAGCCTCCTGTACTGATACTTCAGTAAAGGCTGACACTGACTCAACCAGTCCTACTGATAACTCTGGATCCATAGTTCTATGGGTACCAAAGAAAACTTAAACTCTGTATTTTACAGGATAAGGGCATCTGGTACTTGGACAGTGGATGCTCTCGACACATGACTGGTTCTAAATCTGTCCTCATTAACTACCGTGAAGAAAGAGGTCCTGCTGTGACCTTTGGCGGAAACGGTAAAGGCCAAACCCGAGGGTATGGCACTCTGACCAACGGAGTAACTACGTTCAAAAGAGTTGCTTATGTTGAAGGCCTGATGCATAATCTTCTGAGCATCAGTCAACTGTGTGATAAGAATCACAAAGTTTCTTTCTCTAAGAAAAAGTGCAAAGTCAAGAACAGGAAAAAGGAAGTCATTCTCAATGGTGTTAGACATGCAGATATCTACATCATCAATATGAATACTTCCACTGATAACTTCTGTTTCGTATCACGTGCTTCCACTGATATGAATTGGCTCTGGCACAAGCGTCTCTCTCATCTCAACTTCAAGACGCTGAATCAACTCTGCATCAACGACCTGGTCATTGGTCTTCCTGACTATCGCTATACAAAGGAATCTCTTTGTGCAGCATGTGAAAAAGGAAAACAGACCAGGGCTAGTTTCAAGTCCAAGCAGATCTCCTCCATCAGCTCTCCTCTACAACTTCTCCACATGGATCTCTTTGGACCTGTTAATGTCCAATCCATTGGTGGAAAGAAATACACTCTGGTAATCGTAGATGAATATTCCAGATATACTTGGGTTTTCTTCCTACGTGCCAAGAGTGATGCTCCTGAAGAAATCATCCTGTTCGTCAGGAAGATGGAAAAACTCAACAACCTTACTGTTCGATCAATAAGGAGTGACCATGGGACTGAGTTCAAAAACAGTACCCTGGAATCCTTCTTTGAACAGAAAGGTATCTCTCAAAACTTCTCCTCTGTGAGAACTCCTCAGCAAAATGGTGTTGCTGAAAGACGGAACAGAACGCTGATTGAAGCTGCGAGATCTATGCTGAGTGAAGCTAATCTTGCCACTCAGTTCTGGGCTGAAGCTGTAAATACTGCTTGCTATACTCAGAACAGATCTCTGATTGTCAAGCGTTTCAGAAGGACTGCTTACGAACTTTTTCGTAACAGGAAACCATCAATCAAACATCTCCATATCTTTGGTTGTGTCTGCTACATCCTAAACAACAAAGACAGTCTTGGAAAGTTTGATTCCAAATCTGATGATGGAATTTTCCTCGGATACTCATCCATCTCTAAAACTTACCGTGTGTTCAACAAACGAAGACAAGCTATTGAGGAAACGATTCATGTCAAGTTTGATGAATCGGGTCCTACCTTTCCTCACCCAAATGATAATACTGAAATCAATCAGTGGGCTGACTCTTTCTTTCAAGTCCCTGAACCTCCCATTGCTGATCCCTCTCCTCAAGACCTTCCAGATGGTTTTGAAGAAAATCCAATTCCACCCTCTGATATAACCACTCCACCTCTCATAAATGCCACCCCTATCACTCAAATCACACCCCCTGAACCTGATCAACCTACTAACAGTGAAGACTTCTCTCAATCCACTGTTAGTGAACCCTCTCCTACAAATCTTCTTCCTGATCCATCATCCAATGAAGCATCTACTTCAGGACAGGTGTATCAACCACCTGCTCTCCGATGGACCAAAGATCATCCCATTGATCAAGTTCTTGGAAACCCTTCTTCTGGTGTGAAAACTAGACGTCAAGCTGGTAACGTCTGTCTTTATGTAAATTTTATCTCTGAAAATGAACCTAAAGAAATAGATGATGCTTTGCGTGATCCTGCCTGGGTCTCAGCCATGCAGGAAGAGCTAGCAGAGTTCATCAGAAACAATGTCTGGCTTCTCGTCCCTAGGCCTCGAAAACGTACAATCATTGGTTCCAAGTGGATTTTTCGAAATAAACTTGATGAGATTGGTACAATTATTCGAAACAAGGCTCGCCTTGTGGCTCAGGGATACAGGCAGGAAGAGGGCATTGATTACGATGAAACTTTTGCTCCTGTTGCTAGGCTCGAAGCAATTCGACTCTTCCTAGCTTTTGCAGCACATATGAACTTCAAGGTTTATCAGATGGACATTAAAAATGCCTTTTTGAATGGAAAACTTAATGAAGAAGTCTATGTGGCTCAGCCTCCTGGCTTTGTAGATCCTAAGTTCCCTGATCACGTCTACAAGTTAAACAAGGCTCTCTATGGGTTAAAACAGGCTCCTCGTGCCTGGTATGATACCCTCTCAACCTTTCTTCTCTCTAAAGGTTTTGTTCGTGGAAAGATTGATAGCACCTTATTTCTAAAGAAATATCCTAAGCATATCCTTCTTGTCCAGATATATGTCGATGACATTATCTTTGGATCCACAAATCCCAAACTCTGCGAAAAGTTTGAGTTGCTCATGAAATCTGAATATAAAATGTCTATGATGGGCGAACTAACATTCTTTTTAGGACTTCAGATCAAGCAATCTGAAAAGGGAATTTTCATCAATCAAGGTAAATACGTACATGAGATGCTGAAGAAATTTGATCTCACATCCTGTACACCGATGAAGACTCCAATGGCTCCTCCTCTGTCTCTTGACAAGGATTCCAAAGGGAAACCTGTTGATGTGACTCTTTATAGAGGAATGATTGGCTCACTGCTGTATCTCACAGCGAGTCGTCCTGATATCATGTATTCTACATGTCTCTGTGCTCGTTATCAGGCTGAACCCAAAGAATCCCATCTGACCGCTGTAAAGCGGATCTTCAGATACCTGAAGGGAACTCCTAACATGGGTCTTTGGTATTCCAAGGACTCAGGGTTCGATCTAACAGCTTATTCTGATAGTGACTTTGCAGGATGTAAGATTGACAGGAAAAGCACCACTGGTGGTTGTCACCTTTTAGGTGGCAAGTTGGTGAGTTGGACTAGCAAAAAGCAGAACTCTGTGTCCACATCAACTGCTGAAGCTGAATATGTTGCAGCAGGAATATGTTGTGCTCAGGTCCTGTGGCTGAGAAATCAACTTCAGGACTATGACATACAACTCTCCAAAATTCCTATCTACTGTGACAACACTTCAGCAATAGCCATTGCTAACAATCCTGTCTTACACTCTAAGACAAAGCACATTGAAGTGAGATATCACTTCATCAGGGATCATGTGATGAATGGTGATATTGAACTCCATTTTGTCCCTACTGAATATCAGCTTGCTGACCTCTTTACCAAACCACTGGATGTGACGCGTTTTAATATGCTCCTCAGTGAACTTGGGATGTTAAATCCTGAAGAATAGAAGTTCTCAGGACAAACAGTTGTTAAAGTCCTTATATTCCCTCAGGACCTCTTTTATTAACAACTCCTGAATAACTCTTCTTCAGAGGATAACTCTGTTCAGTACTTACAAAATCTATTGTTCAATATCCGAATACTGATGATTCTCAGGTAAGTAATTCTTTCCTCTGCTACTGAAACCTTATCGCATTAAATGTGATAAGAGGATTTTTCCCAAAACAGTACTTATCTGATAAGTACTCCGATTCCCATAAAACATATCTTTCACCAAATTGGAATCATCCCCTGAAAAGGTGGTTTTTAGTTTTTCTAATAAAACAAACTTTTCATCTGCACTGACACGTAATGGGACGTTTCCTGTTCCCCACTACGTGTGTCAGGCGCGTGAACGCGCGTCGAGCTTCTTTTTCATCATAACGTTTGAATTTAGCCGCTCTTTTCTCTCTCATCCTTTTTCTCTCTCCTACCACGAGGTATAAAAACCTCATTCGTAATCCTTTTCACTCTTTACGCTCACATAATACTCTCAAAGCATTCAAAGCAAGAAAAAGCAAGAATCTTCTTCCTCAAGAACACCAAGAACACACACTTACCACTTCTTTTAACAAGATCAACGTAAGTTTCCTTTTTGTTCTTTGTTCTTTCCACAATCTAAGTTGGTATTCTTTCTCTAAAAACAACTTATTTTGATAAACGTTTTTCCAAAAACCCTAAGATCACTTCGTTTGATCTTAGTTTTCCTAAAATCTTCAAAGATTTTTGTTAAAACTGTTTAACATGACTTTTCCTATTTTTTTAAGAAACAGTCATAAACTCCCATTTTGATATCTTTTCATCAAAATGGAAGTTCTTTTTAATACCAAAACACATTCCTTTTGTGAATTTTGGTATCTAATCTATTCTAAGTATAAAGGATTTCACCATTTTTATGAACATACTTTGTGTTCATTGAAAAATGAAGAAAAATGCATATTTTGGACTTTTAATCATCCATATATGTTATTTTTATGTTTCTAACAGGATGGCTGCTACTACTTCTTCTCTGGACGCTCAACTCTCCTCCGAGGCTACTCCACTATCATCATCTGAAAGTCTGCCAATCGTCATCCCTGCGCATGACGTTCAATTCAAACAGAACAACGTTCTTGCTCTGTTTGATATTCCTGAAGACAAGGAATATCTTATTCCAGCCAAGGACTTCCTGATGCGAAGCCCTCTGAAGACGGCTTTCACCTTGGACCCCAAGCCGAACAAGCCAATGCTACAGCAACTATGGTCTACAGCCATGGTTACCAAGGAGAAGAACTCCAGGGGCGTCCTGCGCGAGGTAATCAAGTTCCAAATCAGGGACAACCTCATTTCCTTCGGTTTCGGAACACTCAGGAACGTGCTTAACTTCCCCAAGAAGAAGCGCTTCCCTCCTGTCCCCACCGCCGAAGAAATCGTCGACTTCCTGGACGCCATCGGCTACAGATGGCCTGTCAACAAGGAAGGCGTCCTGCTGCCCAAGACTGGTGCCACTGTCCACAAGTCAGGACTCAACGCCGTGTTCTATTATATATGGAACACGTTTGGCCTGTGCTTGACGGGCAAGACAGGGAGCACGGAGCAGTTCCCTACGGTCATCCAGCACATGGTCTACTCTGCGATCAAGAATCGCGAGTTCGACTATGCTCGCTCCATCTGGGACGACATGGTAAGGAAGGTCCGAAGCAAGAACAGGGTCGTCAACGTTGCCTTCACTAGGTTCTTCTCGGCCGTCCTGGAACTGCACTTGGGGGAAAACTACCCCAAGGTTGGAAACTCCAACAACTACTCTCTGGGACCTAGGTTCCTGGATCAAGTTGTTCATCATCCTGATGATGTCCCCCCTCTCCCACGTCCTGGTCATTCCTGAACCTGCTCAGGCTCAGGATCAGGAGGATGTTGAACCATCCACTGCTCCCACTGCAGGTACGTTTTCTATCATCTCTTCCAAACCTCACTCTTCTACTTCTATGCATGCTATGTCAGTAGCTAACCCCATACTGACTTCCCCAGCTGCAACCACTACTTCTGCGCTCCAGAAGCGCCCCCAACCATCATCTGCTACTCCTCCACCTCCTCCAAAACGCGCCAAAGCTAGGGCGCAAAAGAAAAAGACGCAGGCGGCCGGTAAGAAATATTATATTACCCTGCCCCAGCTCTTTAATAGACCTTCCCCTTTATCTAAACTTTCTTCCTCTGCAGATACTCCTGCATCTGCCCCTGTTTTACAAGAACCTGAGGTGGTTCAACTCGAACCCTCAGAGAATCTGGTGGGTAATCATCCTGATACCCTCCAAGCCTCAGGTAATATCTCTAAGCAATTTATTACTATTCCTTCTTCTATGAAAACTAATGAGTCTTCTAGTGCTCACTTAGTTACTATGTCTACAGGTTCTTTAGGAGCAGGTTCTGAAGGGCTCCACGACGACCCCTTCAACGACTTCGTCCTCACGGATGCCGAGCATCAGCTGACCGCAGCTGAGCTCCGCAGGCAATCCGCTGAGAGGACCCTGCAGGAGGCCCGCACTGCCTTCGATCAAAAGGAGGCCGAGCACTCGGCACAGCTTCAGTCCCTCCAACAGGAACTTGTTGCTGCTAAAGCTGCTGCAGCCGCTGCTGAAGCCGCCGCCGCCAGTGCCACTGCCGCCGCCATCGCCGCGACTCCGCCGCCCACGGCCGTCACCCTCTCCATCCCTTGTCTGGATAATATCCATGACAAGGTGTCTCAAGTTGCCTCCTCCTCCACCAACCTTCAGGCATCGATTGATGACCTGAAGGCCACGGCACTTCCTGCGCTCTCCACCGATATCATCAACAGCACCACCTCTCTCACCACCTTTCAAACAACGGTGGTTCAGAGGTTGGATGCTCAGGAAGCTGCTCTCCGAGCCATCCAGGAGCAGGTGCAAGGGCTCTCCACTGCTGTCAACGCCCTCACCGCTGCTCCTGCGCCGTCTCCGTCCTTCACCACGGCGGACAGGGACATGTTGCAGTCCCTGGTCACATCGTCCTTCATCCAGCGCAAGGTGCTGGGTGACATGGCCTCTCTCCTACAAAGGAGTGTTACAGCAGCTGCCTTACTACAGGCACCTGCTGAGGGGGAGAGACAGCCCCGAGACCAGTCAGCATATTCCCCCTCCACCAACTGGAGAACTACTGAAGCAGGGGGGAATAATGAAGACGATGATGATGATGAAGATGATGATGATGCTGATGACATCTTCATCGAGAAGATCTCCACTGACTCTGCGCCCATTCCAGGGCAAGCACAACCTCAGGGGGAGAACCCTGAATCCTCTGGTAAGTCTCTACTACCATCTTCTCCCTCTACCTCTGATAACCAACCCATTTCTACACTTCTTAAATCCAAACCTACCCCTGAAACCATCACCCTAGACTCCTCACCTGAAAACTCCCCTCCTAATAACCTTCAAATGGTTATTTACCAACCTCCCAAACAACCCTCTCCTGAAACAACTCCTGAACCTGAACCCTTTAACCAAGCCGATCCTGAAACCCAAGATGTCAACTTTGGCTCTGTTACTGGTGACATTATTCGCCTAATGGAGAATAGTCCCAATGAGCAGACCAGAGCTGAACTAGCCAAAATGACCTTCAGGATCACACCCCTTAACCAAGAAACCATTTCTACCCGTCCTTCAACCCGCTTCAACCAAGAAGCCTCTTCCTCCAGAACCCCTGAAATCCGAGCCACCCCTGAAACCATATGCCTCTCATCAGATGATGAATTCATCTCTGATGATTACTCTACCCCTGCTTCTTCACCCAGATCTCCTCCCTCAAATTCTCCTAGATCTGAAGGTGAAAATTACCCTGACAGTTCCTTTGCCATTGACAGGGATGGGCGCTTAGACGCCGTGATAGAGCGACTCGAGAGTACAAGAGTAAAAATTCCTCTTCGTACCTCTTGTGACTCTGAGTTCGCCTATCTCTCGCAGGAGGAGTACAACGAGGCTGTACAGGCTCATCTAGAGCATAATAAAAGGCAAAAGGAAGCTTTCCTCTCTGCCCAAGCCGCTCGAAGGCTTGCATCGGATTTTGTAGATCAAGATGCCGAAATAAGTGCGGATCCTATCCTTGCACAGAAGGCTGTTCTGAAGGTCTTCAACAAAAACGCTGAGATACAGACTGGAGAAGTGAATGCTGAGCTTGACTGGTGCAGAGATCGGTTACACCTTCGAAAACATGGTGCTGCCATCTCAGGAATCCATCTTCGCCGATCAAGAGGCAAGAAGAATAATCCTGGCAAAACCTGGATCACAGTCAAACGCTCTGGAGTAAAGGACGTCGAGCACACTCTGGACAAGTTAGATCGCTACAACTTGTCAGAGTGGAACGAAATCAGATCCCTGCTTCCCAAAGCCAACAAGAACTATCGGGCTGAAGTAGAAGAAGTCATTGAAGGACTTATTGCTCGCATCAGAAGGACAACGGAAATACCTGATGACCTACTCCATCACTCTCCACTCCCAACTCAGCAGCCTGTTCGAAGATCTGCAGGCACCTCTACAAGAAGACCAACTCCCTGTCTTCCCAGAATGGTTGTTAAACCTCTGGACCTATCGATGCTTGATCTTTCATTCCCTCAAGGAATCACTCTTTCAGAAGGACAAGTAATCAGAGAACCTGTTCATGGCATATGTGTTAGCAATAACTCAATCCTACGCTTTCAACGCTTCAGTGAGCTACACATAGCGCCCTATGAACATCTTTTGACAGTTCTCTTCACTGCACAACAAGACAAGAAAAATCCAGACAACAAAGAGATCATTCGCACTGTCAGAGCTATACTTGATCACAGACTTGCCTTCAGCGACACTCCTGTTCCTGTTTGCGTCAAGACTGAATATATTAGCGAAGAATCTGATAGTTAGTTGTCTTGTAAATTTTTTCTTTCAGTACTCCTGTAATGTACTTTTGTATTTTCCTTACTCTTGTAATTTTTAATGAGATTAATGAGAATGCAATTCAGTGCATTGTACTTCATTCCATCATAGTACTGAAAAAGATCCCTCAAAACAGTAAATGGGACATGTACCTTTATGAGTTCTATTTCCTACTGTTTAGTTCTAGACTTAGAATTATTTCTAACTTTTCTAGTTTAAGACAATTTACTCTGTTGTCTTATCATTATCATTTAGGGGGAGATTGTTGATCCAGCTCTCCTAAGACCTGATGAAATGATAATGATCCTGAATCTTTACTTAGTGAATAGGTTTTTACTTCTGTTATAGCTTGAGGAATTATCACTGAGTCTGTTCAGTGTTATTCCATGTTACTTATGCTGTAACTTAACTTTATAGATTTCAGGATCAGGATCAGGAGACTAACGAGTCTGTTCTGCAGTCTACTGATCCTGTCCACTGAAGTGAAGACCTCCTCCTGAAGACATTAAGATCATACACAACGAACCATCAGCGACGTCGAAGAAATAGCTGATGACAGGAACAGCATGCTCGTGATCTGAAGACGGAACTCAGTGATAGCAATCTGTTCACCATCGTATGACATCCTAAAGACTCATCAGGATACACGTGACCCTGAACATCTCAAGTTTCAGGACTCTAGTCATTGATCAGTATCCTGATCCTGAAGGATTAGAACAATGTCTTAGTCTAATGCACAAAAGGATTACACGCCTTTTCTGACACAATAGTACATAAGGGCAGTTACTTTACTGTTCCCTCCGTACTTATCAGACCATAAGGCAACTGTTTACAAACATCCTCTTTTGCACACCATGCAAAGAGTATTTGTTTATAGTAAATAGTACAACAGACCTCTCACATTGTGACACGTTGCAATAGTAGGTCTGCATGCATTTAATGCATGGAGTATAAATAGGACGTGAAGAGATGTTCTCCATACTTCTTCTTCATCCTAAAATACTCAAGTCCTTTCTCTCTTTATCCCTCTATCTTCTTTCTTTATTCTCTTCTCACTTAGTGCATAGTGAAAGACCTTAGATTGTTTAGTTTAGACTAATTGTCTTTTCTATTTCTGCAACAATCTGTAAATTCATATTGTTTATAAAACAAGAATTTAAAAGTGAGAAATTTGTGTGATTATATTCAACCCCCCCCTTCTATAATCCCAATCACTATCCTTACTTGAAGGTCACCTAATTGGGACCAACATAAACTAGTCCAATTGCCCTCAAATTTCATTCACCATTATTCTATAACATGCCTAACAGTACCCCGAAGCCAAAACTTGAAAACGAGAAATTTCAAAAATCGGAAATCAGGCAGAGAATTGCGCGACCTATGTCCCGCGACCTCAGGTCGCGAGGATAGTCGCGGGACTCACCTGACGCGACCAAAATCGCGACCTGCTACGATTTCCAATCCCGAAGTCGATTTTCCGACCTTCGGTTAACCCCAAATCAATCCAACACTAACTAGGGTCGATGACTAACATATATCAACATTTAAATCGACCCAATCACGCTTACGATTATCAAATCAACAAAATCTAACCCTAATGATGCGAAGTGCTAGAAAAATGAGAGAACGAGTATTACCTTTCGCGATTGACAGCAAAATAACACAACCACAACCTTGAAACGAATACCCTCTGCTTTCTCTCCTCTCTTTCTCGATCTCTCTCTCGTTCTCTACTTCTCTCTTTCTCTCTACTCTGGACTTGGTAACTGACAAGGGGAAGGGCTTCCTAAGGAGCTTAAAAACATGGGCCAAGCCTAACTCTACTATCCAACCCAAAAGCTAGTCCAAGGCCCAACTAACTCCAAAGCCCGACAATTAAGTAAAAGACAAATAGCGCAAACAAATAAACAAAGTAAAAAAAAACGGGGCGTTACAATATGTTCAACTATTCATCTACTTTAAGTAATTAACTTTTCATAGTTCATTTCTGTTTTCTCAAATTCCACTTTTTATTTCAATCCTGATCATTATAATAGTTATCTTAATATTTCATGTTATTCAATTATGCATATTAAAAACACATTATTTTGTACATGATCTTTTGTATATTTATATTAAATATATAACTATTTCTTTTATATTTGAAAAATTAAAACTGAATAAAAATCTTATATTAAATAATTAGAAAAAGTATATATATTCTCCGGTGACTTGAATAATACCGCAACACACACATATAGATTTAGGATCAGGTGAGACCAAACTGTTTTCGTGAAACCGCGTGAGACCAATATCTAACGTATGAAACTTCACAAAAAACATCGTAAAGGTAAATAAAACTCGAATACACAGACCTAAAAATCACTTTTTATGCAAAAAAAAAAATCCAAAACAAGGTAAAAAACGAAACCTTCACATCTCATATGCTGTGAAGGTTACAAATAAATAATGTGAACCTTCAAATCGGAAACGCTGTGAAGGTTTCGTTTTTTTTTGACCTTTTTAAATTTTTTTACTTCGATAGTGTTTTTAGTATGTTTTTACGAATGTTCAATTTTTTTACCTTCACAAATGTTTTGATGTGAAGTTTTATGTAAAGTATGTTGGTCTTACCGGTCGCACGGAAACAACTTGGTCTCACCAAAACTTAACCATATATATGTTATATATATGAGTAAACTACAAATTTGGTCCTTGTGGTTTACCAAAACCAATGGAACTCGTCCCTGTGGTTAAAAACAACGGGTGTTTTTGAAGAAATGAAAGAACAAGGATCAATGTTTGTTCTCTCTCTCTCTCTCTCCTCTCTCTCTCTCTCTCTCTCTCTCTCTCTCTCTCTCTCTCTCTCTCTCTCTCTCCATCTTTAGTTCTTTAACCACCACCAACACCAACACTCACCACCCTCTAACTCCCACCACCACCATCCATTTTGTTCATCTTAATCATCCACCACCAAACCACCACCACCCACCACCCACTACCACCACCACCATCCACCACAGCCACCGCTTGAGAAATCAAAACCCACAACCACCATATCCAAACCACCACCATCACCACTGCCGACACCTGGGAAATCGAATACCCACCACCGCCATTCCATAGAAATCGTCCAAATCTTCAATTTCGTCCAGATTTGTAGACGATGGTGGGTTTCGATTTCGTGATGGTGGGTTTCGATTTCGCCCAGATTTCATCCAGAGTGTTGATTTCGCCTGTATGGTGGCTATGATGGTGTTGATTTTCAACTCTGGTGGTTGTGGTGGTGGCTTGGAGGTGGTTGTGGTGGTGGTTGTGACGGTGGTGGTGGTGGTAGGTGAAGAACTAAAGATGAAGACGATGGAGAGAGAGAGAGAGAGAGAGAAGTTACAATATGGTCCCTGAGGTTACAAAAGTACAAAACACCCCTGACTTAACTGAGTTTTTAACGAAGTTAGTGAGCATGGACCGAATCCAAAGCAAAATACGAACCTTAGGGACGTCAAGTTAGGGATGGCAGAAATACGAAACCCGATAGGAACCTCGAACCTGAAACTTTTGGGATAGGATTGGACGGGGTAAACGGTTATGGGACCGGGTATGGGCTTTTTACAAAAAAAAAACCGTGGGTTTGGGACGACTATGGTTTTAATCAATACCTGCCCGTTTACCCGAACTCGGACAATATATATTTAATAATTTATAATGTTATTATTAATTTAATATGCATTACAATTTTAATAATATATACAATAATAGAAACGATGGATTGATTTTATTAGTATAGAATATATATTTAATTTTTTCAAGAAGATTATTTTAGTAATGTTCTCATTTTCATTGACACTTTAGTGATAATGCACTGAGCCACAAATGTCGTTTCATTTTGTTAAACGTTGAATATTCATGTTGTTAAATGAAAGTTTAAAAAAATCTAAACTTTATGGACCAATTTTGTAGTTTACTATATATATATATATATCTATATATATATATATAGAGGGAGGTTCATTTGTAAACCTCATATATCTTGTAAACCGTGTAAACCAATCCACAACATTGATTTTCAAAAATGTTTCCATATTTCACATTCCCATATTTCCATAATCATTGACTTACCATAAATTTCACATTTCCATACTTTCAATGAATTCATATCCTCCTTTGATTTTTTTCATCAAGGGCCACGATTGGTTCACAAAGTTTACAGGATATTTGAGATTTACAAATGAACCTCCCTCTATATATTATATATAACTAGCTATTTTTAGTGGTCGTACCCACGACAGGTTGCTAGGTTGTACGAGAAATAAAGATAGAGTGTTATAATTTGATGGATTATTCAAAGCATGATGTTGTAAAATTTTTAAATTCGCACGTATACATAAGAGAACATGAGTAGGGGTGACAATTTTTTCGTGTTCGGGTTGGTGGGTCAGAAATACTCAATCTAGACACGACCCGTTTAACTAATCGTGTCGAAATCTTCAATTGTAATACATAACATGTCAACCCGAACACAACCTGCATAACTCATTTAACTATACGGGTTGGTAGGTCATAAGCGGGTTGACATGTTATGAACAGGTTGGCGAGTTATAAACGGGTTGTCCGGTCAAATACAATCTCTTTCAAATACAACCAAAATAAAATTAAGTTTACTGACTTATAAGGCGCTAAATTGAAATTGAAAAGTTAATACTCAAAAGCCATAATAAAAAATAAAAATAATAAGCGGGTTGACTTGTAAACCCATATATCAACCCAAACACGATCCGGGATATAAACATGTTGGTAGGTAAAAAAACTAAACCCATACCTGTTTATTATCATATCATATTCGTGTTGTATTTTGTGTCGTAAATTAATATTTTGGATAAATTCATATTAGTATCTTAATTCTTAATACATCAAATGAAACTAAAATAAAAAGAAAATATAATAGAAAATATAATAAAAAAGTATAAGGAATAAATGAAATTAAAGAAGGAAGTTAAAAGGAAATTTGAGATAAATCTAATATAAATTCTTAGGGGGTGGGTGATAAACACATAAAATTAGTATCATAAGTTCTCAATATATCAATATTTTTAATAAATGAAATTAAAATAAAAAGTAAAAATAATAGAAAATATGACAAAAAAGTATAAGGAATAAATGAAATTAAAGAAGAAAATTAAAAGAAAATTTGAGATAAACTTAACAAAAATCTTAGGGGGTTGATGATTATATAGATTTTTTTTTTAGTTTTTGTAAGAATTTCTTTAATTTTTCTATTTTAAACTTTTAGGTTAGATTTTCCTTTAATTTTAGTTTTTATATTCAAATTGAAATTGAAAAGTTAAATGTCTAATAAAAAATATAAAAAGATAGACGAGTTGTCGACTTAACTCGCAAACCATATACCAACCCAAACACGGCCCATGAAATAAACAGGTTGGCAGGTCAGAAAACTCAACCCAAACCCGTTTATATTCGTGTTGGATTTTGTGTTGTATAGTGTCACGTCATGTCGAGAATTGTCACCACATATATGTGGTGTTTTGCATTGCCAAAGATAATTTGATAAAAAATTTACCTAATTAAATAATGTAAATCCAACACGATCAGCAAAACAAACAGGTTAGCGGGTCAAATAACTCAACCCAAACCCGTTTAATATTTTGGAGAAACACATAAAATTATGTCTCAATAAAATCAATATTTTAAATAAACAAAATTATTAATAGTAAAAATAATAGGAAATTTGTGGAAATTTTATTTAAAAATAAGTTAATCCAAGAAAATTAACAAAAATTTGAAGAAAAAATTCTAAGAAGGAAGGTGTTTATATATAATATAGATATTGGTTTGAAATTTTGAAAATAGATTTTTTTTAAGTTATCTACCGGCGTAAAAACAACTAAGTCTTTGAAGGTTAATTTTCTTGCAGAGATCATGGCGGAAACACCGCCAATCGCAAGTAGTTTTCAAGTAATCGTTAATAGAGTTCAACATATTCCGGGGACTACGCTGGCGGCGTTCTCATCGGTAATGACTTCGGATGCGCGAAATCCTATTAACGATCTTCCGCAGCAGTTAGGGGATAGTGATTTTAAATAAGAGAGACTGTCTGTGGAAATCCAAAAAAACCGGCGTGAAGGGAAGATGTAATATTAATGTCGAGAAGATAATGGAAGCTAGTGATCAAGATAAAGGTTCCGGCGAGGGTTTGGAGGACACAAAGCCGCTGACTCCAACCAATAATGATAACGGTCAAGATTCTGACGCGGGTTTGGAGGACACAAAGCCTGGGGAGCTGACTCTCACCAAAAATGATACAAATCAAGATTCCGGCGAGGGTTTGGAGGACACAAAGCCGTTGACTCCGGCCAACAATGATAATGATCAAGATTCCGGCAAGGGTTTGGAGGACACAAAGTGTTGACTCCGGCCAATAATGATAACGGTCAATATTCCAGCGAGGGCTTGGAGGACACAAAGCCTGGGGAGTTGACTCCGGCCAAAAATGATACAAATCAAGATTTCGGCAAGGGTTTAGTGACTCCGGCCAAAAATGGTAAAAATCAAGATTCCAGCAAAGGGTTTCGGGGAGACAAAGCCTACTTCGGAGCTGACTCCGGCCAAGGATATGTAGCACCGGAAACTCAGGCCACCAAAGAATTGACACAAACTCCCCAGATTTCCAGCCCGGGAATGTTATGCCGGAATATGAAACGACTGTGAATGGAATATGTGATTTTAATGTCAAGAAAACGTTGGATGCTGACGATAAAAATCAAGATTTCGGCAAGCAAATAAGGGAGATCGCTAAGCCCACTAGGGCTCCAATGCTGGCACCGGCCGGGCTCGAGCCCACGAGGCCTCTTACCGCGGTCACCGTCGACATGCCGATGGTTGTCGACCATGCAATAGACGTGATGCCGAATATTGGGCCCATTGTAAACCATGTTGTCGTCGAGGGCTCCATGGAGACCGTTGAACCTCAAGGTGAAATTGCTGCAATGGCTGCGACGGTCAACCATGGAATTGATGTTATGCTAGAAATAGTACCCATTGAGATCAACGTTACACCTAATGTCATCGTTGAGAATCCAACGGAGGAGCAGTCATGGGCAATGCGACTGTATAGGCTGCTGCCTAACTTTCTTGAGTCGCCGTACTTTACTGTTTTAGAGGTCTGTGACAGAGTGAATCAATGGGAAATAAGCGATGACGATAACTCACCTTATCACCATCATAGGAGGTTAAGGAACTTAATGTACGTCTCTTTTGGGCTATACGTTTTTTTCTCTAGCAACCTACCCGAACAGCCGGACTTGAATATTCACTCACGTCTCTGCATATGTCGGACATTCCTCATGCAAACACGTGAGTGAATATTCGTATCTGGTTGTACGGGTAGGTCCATACAGCAAAAAAAAACTTATAGTCCAAAAGAGACGTACATCAGGTTCCTTAACCTCCTATGACAGCGATAAGGTGAGTTATCGTCATCGCTCATTCTCCATTGATTCACTCTGTGATAGACCTCTAAAACAATAACGTACGGTGACTCAGGAAAGTTAGGCAGCAGCCTATACAGTCGCATTGCCCACGACTGCTCCTCTGTTGGATTCGCAACGATGACACTGGATGTAACGTTGCTCTCAATGGGTACTATTTCCAGCATAACATCAATTCCATGGTTGACCGTCGCAGCCATTGCAGCAATTTCACCTTGAGGTTCAACGGTCTCTATGGAGCCCTCGACGACAACATGGTTTACAATGGGCCCAATATTCGGCATCACGTCTATTGCATAGTCGACAGCCATCGGCATGTCGACGGTGACCGCGGTAAGAGGCCTCGTGGGCTCGGGCCCGGCCGGTGCCAGCATTGGAGCCCTCGCGGGCTTACCGATCTCCCTTATTTGCTTACCGAAATCTTGATTTTTATCGTCAGCATCCAACGTTTTCTTGACATTAAAATCACTTCTTCCATTCATACTCAATTCAGATTCCGGTATAACATTCCCGGACTGGAAATCTGGGGAGTTCGTGTCAAATTCTTTGGTGGCCTGAGTTTCCAGCTGCTACATATCCTTGGCCGGAGTCAGCTCCAAAGTAGGCTTTGTCTCCTCGAAACCCTCGCTGGAATCTTGATTTTTACCATTTTTGGCCGGAGTCACTAAACCCTTGCCGGAATCTTGATTTGTATCATTTTTGGCCGGAGTCAACTCCCCAGGCTTTGTGTCCTCCAAGCCCTTGCCGGAATATTGACCGTTATCATTATTGGCCGGAGTCAGCAGCTTTGTGTCCTCCAAACCCTCGCCGGAATCTTGACCATTATCATTGTTGGCCGGAGTCAACGGCTTTGTGTCCTCCAAACCCTCGCCGGAATCTTGATTTGTATCATTTTTGGTCGGAGTCAGCTCCCCAGGCTTTGTGTCCTCCAAACCCGCGCCGGAATCTTGACCGTTATCATTATTGGTTGGAGTCAGCGGCTTTGTGTCCTCCAAACCCTCGCCGGAGCCTTTATCTTGATCACTAGCTTCCCCTATCTTCTCCATATTAATATTACATCTTCCATTCACGCCGGTTTTTAGGATCTCCACAGACAGTCTCTCTTCTTTAAAATCATTATCCCCTAACTGTTGCAGAAGATCGTTAATAGGATTTCAGGCATCCGAAGTCATTACCGGTGAGAACGCCGCCGGCGTAGTCCCCGGAATATGTTGAATTCTATTAACGATTACTTGAAAACCACTTGTGATTGGCGGTGTTTCCGCCATGATCGCTGCAAGAAAACCTTCAAAGACTTAGTTGTTTTTACTCCGGTAGTAACTTAAAAAAATCTAGTTTCAAAATTTCAAACCAATATCTATATTATATATAAACACCTTCCTTCTTATAATTTAAACAGGAAATCCGCCCAGTCAGTCTTATTTAAATAGCTTTTTTAGTCCAATTGATTCGTGCTTTTCGAATGAATTGCAAATCCACCAGAATATATACTACATTGAAACCTAAATTGAACCAACAAAATTTCAAGGTAATGAGATTTCCCCAGCCCATAAAGAACTAATAAACGAACAACTCATCATAATTTTGTTAGAATAAATAGATCGTTTATGACATTGAATCGTCAAGAATATAAGAAAATAATATGCTTACCCGAATCCATTAGTTAGGTTTGAACGTGATTCGTAGATTCCCGGCTACGGTTTTCCTCAACGCAAAATCCCGGATGTTCTTCCAATGGGAAGAGTAATTGAACGATATGATTTTGATGTATTGGGAAACATAACCCTAGTCGTCTTTATATAGGTTATAATTAGGGTTCCCATCAAACCCTAATTAAACCTAACGGGCTTCCTCTCATTAGGCCCATACCACCTCTTATTAATTCTAAATGGCTTCCACCAATTAATCACTTTAATTAGCCAATATTATAAAATAGCCTGATATAATTAGATTAATAATATTTAAGCCCATTAATTATAGGACTTACTAAATAAATCCTAACAATCTCCCACTTGGGCTACATGTTATTCTTGATCAATTATATCAAAAGTTTCCTCAGAGCTCATCTTTATGCTCTTCATTTATTTAGAATTTTTTATGGCACAATCTGGTCCATCTAGTATATTAGTATAAGATCATGGTGGCTTTTGTCACCTTAATAGCGTAACTAAACCTTCCATGCTCACCATACCAACATATTTCAATGACATAGATCAAGTATGGATGACAGGCATGGAAATTACATGGAATGTGATTAAAATATGCCTATTTCCAACTGGTTCAACTTTAACCTTATGAGATCATAATATAAATTTCTAACACAAACAAAAATAGAAATTTTACACATTCAGAAATAATCAACCAATAATTCACTTAATCTAAAGTCTGCAGAACATAAAAGAATTATTGTTCACAAAACACCAAAAAATACAAACTCCCACTAAACTGTAGTGTCATCCAAAACAACACCCATATTCTTAGTGTGCTCATGAAAGACCTTAGGCACCAAGGCTTTGGTTAGCGGATCCGTAAGCATTGAGTTTGTCCCGATGTGTTCTATCATGATTTAACCATTTGAACCCTTTCTTTAACAACCAAAAACTTTATATCCATATGTTTTGACTTTATAGAGCTTCTGTTGTTATTTGAACATAGCACGGTCGAATTATAGTCACAAAATAACTTGAGAGGTCTTTCGACACCCTTAACAATGCGCAGCCCCGTGACAAAGTTCCGTAGCCATATCCCATAATTGGATGCCTCATAACAAGCTACGAATTTCGCCGCCATAGTTGAAGAAGATACAATTGTTTGTTTGACACTTTTTCAGGAAATAGCCCCTCCAGCTAGAATATACACATAGCCTGATGTGGATCGACCGTTGTCTTGGCATCCACTAAAATCGGAATCCGAATACCTAATGATCACCAGTGAGTCTGATTTCCTGTAGGTGAGCATCTAATCCCTCATTTTCTTCAAGTACCGCATGACCCTTTTGGCTGCTCTCCAATGATCCATTCCCGGGTTGCTTAAGTATCTGCCTATATCTCCCAATATAAAAGCTATATCGGGATGAGTACAAACTTGAGCATACATAAGACTTGTTGGGTTTTTGTGGGTATCCTCGGATCAAACTGACTCGAGGATTAACTCAGATCTAACGAACCTCACTGGTTTGATAAATCTCATAGGTTAATCAAACTGATAAAACCTACGCGATCAGAAACACGCTGTTTCTGATTTAATCGTGCGGAAGCGATAAAAAACTAAAAAACCCATTATTAGCCTAATGATCTTTAATCGTTTCTAGTTTTAATCCTATAGATTAGTCATTTACTGGATTGCTTGACGATAGTCCACCGTGATCGACCAACGAACGTCCTTCTAGTTGAACTGTATGAAAACCCGAACAACCGAAAAACCGAAAACCGACTGGGGGGGGGGTCGACGCCGGTTTGGAGAGAGAGGGAAAGAGAGGAAACTTAAACTGATTTTTGCTTAAAGCTCAGATTTTTCCTTAACCCATAAGCCTTATTTATATGGAGGAAAAATACAGTTTGTATGGAATCCAGTTTCCTTATTATAATTATCTCAAATCCTTTCCTTTTTTAAATAGCTGGAAAAGAATTTGCATACGATAATTATAATTATATATATTTATCTAATATATATAAAAACTTATTAATTAACTATTATATATTTATTTATCTAATAAATATATAATATCCTAATTAATTAATGACCCTTCAACTTTGGTAATTCTGACTGAAAATACCCAACTGATTTATAATACACTATTATAAATCCTAACTCTCCATTTCTGGGTTTCATCTAACTTGTTCGACTTATAGGTCCTCACAGGTGTGACCCTCAAGTGTTTTGTAACATTGGATGTGTAACCACTTGGTTTGTCAACTCTGCACATTATTCCTAACAGACTCCCACTTGTGCAAGTTGGCAATACCACCTTTGATTATACTGACCTAAGGAGGCCCCTAGACAGGCACTTAGGCTGACCAGGTTACAAGAACTCTTATACCCAGACTGGTGATATAAACATTCCGTGAGGAATTGGTATCTATGAAACTACTGTTCATTGATTGGGTATATCTTGGCTTTTCCTTTTGCATCGCGATATTTTATCTGTGAGTATGAGCTTGGAAAGTGTCAACTCTAAATACTCAAGATTCTGTTCTCTTGATTATCTGACTTTCACTGATAGGTAAACGACAAAGAACTAATCAGTTCGTTTGGGCATGGCCATGCACTTCATCAGTATACTTAGTCAGTCAAGATGGGCCCAGAAATATCTCTCTTCTGAGAAGAGGTGCAAATCCCATCTTGTATATCTGCCTTTGACACCACGGCTTCCGCTGAATCTAGTTACACCCTTTATAGCCACCCTGTTACGGCGTAGCGGTTGAGTGCACTAAGAATTCAATAGTCCTCATGATATCAAATCAGATACCTCAGGTGATAGGGACAACCACTGTGAGATTCACTTATGACTTTACTCCAAGAAGCAATCTCAACCGCGGATCACGTCCGATATTTGCTACTCTATCAAATATCTGTGCAACTTTTAGTCTATAACACTTGTAGCTGTTATTCAGCAACTGATCATAACTACCTAAAAGTTCACAATGACTTTAACGCCTTATCATGCTCCCACAATGATAAGTTGTCACGGACAGATTTTGAATGAAAAATCGGAGACTGATTTCATTCCTGGATTTATTAAAACATGCAAAATGTGAAAGTGATAAAGAAATCAATCTTATATAGTCTATATTACACGCTGTAATAATAACAAGATTGAATGTCTTTTCTTTAATAACTTTCATAATGTCTATTTAACGTTTGTTAAATATTGGTCTAAAATGAAGTATCACCTATCTTCAGTTTAAACCCTTTGATTAAAGTTTACCATTTTAATCAAAGTGACAACCAAATAATACAAGTCTGTTTACACGATTTACTTGTATCTGCTAATTATTGTTCTGCAAACACCTTATAAAAACAATAACTAGACTTTTATCATATTCCATGAACTTGGAGACCTGGACTAACTTCCAGTTCCTGAATATGTAAGACTGCAACTTTCCTTAGTTGCTGTGTAGATGAATGATTTCTACCTGAAATCAGATTCCATTTGCAATACTGGCAAATCTGCTGGAATCCTATATTTTAATCCAACACTTTAATTATTGATTTCTAAAGTCAGTCACGACCTTTGTTTCAAGGATCTTGAAACTTTTATCCCTTTTTGACTAAAAGGGTATATTATATCTTATGAATTCTTATCCTACCTGGATTATGAATTCCGAGATACATCAATAATTGCATCTTTTATTCTTTATCTGAGACTAGATAGAGAATAAATTGGGCTCCCACTTGCTTATATAAAAACTAACTATTACTCAAAATTTTACTATTGACCTAGTCAAAACTTTGATTAGTCAATTCTAATTTTAAGTAATGAACTTTGAGAATTTCCTTTTATGAAACTTAACTGGATTTGGTCAAATCCTAATTCTAGATCTTGGAATCTTTCTAGTTTCATAAATACTGTTATTAACGCTATCTGAGTTAATATTCTAAATTCTCTCTTTAAAACATTTGAATAATAAAACTTGATCAAACTAGATTAGTTAATTCTGAGAATTTCTTTTATAAAACTTAACTGGATTTGATTAAATCCTGATTCCAGAACTTGGAATCTTTCTAGTTTTACAAATACTGTTATTAACGCCATCTGAGTTAATATTCTAAATTCTCCCTTTTGATCACTAAACTATTATTCATAAATGTTTTATTCTCAAAACACATTCCTATGGAATCTAGTGTGTTTTTGATAGTTTTCATACAAAATTACTTCAATTTAACAGATTTTATTGAAGTAGGCAACATCTAGGATCATACAAACACTAAGCACAATCAGATATTTCAATGTCAAGATAATAATTTTGAAAAATAAAACCATAGAATTATAAATCCAAAAATTACAATCATCCAAAAACTGTTTAAAACATGAAAACTAGAAATAACTGTTTTAAAACTTAAATCCATAAATATCTTGACTCAAATTGAAATAAACTTGTGCTTCAGATCGTCAGCAACCTCTGGGCATTTCACTTCTGACCTCCTGCAATAATCATTTGCTCTAGGTATCAGAATACTTGTAAGCTAACAAGTAAGAAGTGGCAAAAATAAAGCAATCATAAATTTCTGAGGTTTATATACCTGCTTCATGACGCTTAGGGCAGTTTTGCCTCCAGTGACCGATCTCATTGCATATAAAGCAGCGGTTTTCGGTCCTAGCTTTGTTTGGCTTAACCTTCTTGCCCTTGCCCTTGCCCTTGCCTTTCTTAGGTGCACTCTGGATGGCCTGGACTGGTCCTTTTCCTTTACTGGTGCTAGCTTGCCCATTCTTCTTTTTAACCCCTCCGTCTTTCACCATCAAGACATCCTTAGTCTTGTTCTTGTTCCCCATATTCAGTTCAGCTGTCTTTAGCATGGAGTGCAATTCTGCTATTGTTTTCTCCATGTTTATTCATATTGTAGTTGACTACAAAGGGCCTGTAGTCTTCTGACAGTGAATTGAGTATGGTGTCGGTTGCCAACTGCAACGGAACAGGATGACCAAGCCTCTCCAGATGATCTAAGTGTCGTTTCATTTTCATGACATGGTCACTTACTGATGTCCCTTTTACCATCTTGCACTCATTGAATGCTTTGGTGGCATCATAGCATCTGTACGAGCCTGAGTCTGGAACATGTCCCTCAGCTGGCGGATCATGTCATAAGCATTTGTATTTATGAGCCCTGCTTGCAGATCTGGGCTCATAGTTGCTAACATCAGACAGGCAACATCAAGGAGATCATCCGAGTGCTTCTTGTGGGCATTTCTGGCCGCAGCCGGAGCGGTTGCCGGAGGTGCCTCCCCAAGTGGCTCTTCTAGCACATACCATTTTCTCTCATGTCTGAGCACAATCATCAGATTGCGCTCCCAGTCGAGAAAGTTAGAGCGGTCAGTTTATCCTTCTCTAGGATAGAGCGGAGGGAAAGATTGTTAGTGCTGGTAACAGTGCTTTCCATCTACACAAAATAAACTTTTGGTCTTAGCAACTGTAAATAGACTAATTTCCAATAAAATATCAATAAACCCTTAAATGATCAATTTATTGGACTAGGATCCTTATTTCATACGTCCTGATGTGCGTAATGTTCTTGCTCCACCAGACCCGTATTTATTTCGGTAGGTAAGGACTTTTACCAATCATGTCTAGCTGACATGACTCCTAGATCTTTTCGGGACTTATGGCAACTACCTGTGCATGTTTTAGTCCCTCTAAGTGCTTTTTGGCCCGGTACCACCCGGTGAACATTACAGTACCAAAACAGATCTCACCATTTTGGGACCTGATCACTATACTCTGGCCGGTACCACCCGGAGATAATTCGCAGAGTTATGTAACCCCTTCGGCTTCAGTTTGAACACGGACGTTGAATGTGTGATCACTTACAACGCCTATGTACTTTACGCCGAAGGTGCCCCTAGATGGGTCGCACTACTGATCTATGATTTTCGGGGTTTTGAAAAACTTTACTTCCAGGTTTTTGAAAAACTGATTGTTATAAAGGCTACTTATGTTTTAAACTAACTGTTTCAAACATACACGTAATTTTAAAACCAACTGTTCTAAAATCACTTGCTAGTTAAAACTAACTGTTTTAATAGCACATCTAGTTGATTAAAACTAACTGTTTTTGTCAACTCTGCCTTTTATATAAAACAATCATCTATAGGTCTTAAAACAAAAACTATTGTTTTGAAAAGTTTAACGAAACTAATAATAAAACTTATATTCCTTTTGTGATATAAACTAGTTTTAAAGTAACAACTCTATTTAAAACTATTAACATGCAAGATATCACAAATAACCAATCAACCATGCAATTAAACAATAATTAATCACGTGGAGCTAATTATAGTTTTTGCCAACGTTTCCTAGGGACCAATAATGACCTATTCTACAAAAAGCTTCAAAACTCGCGTAGCTCCCACTGGCCTCGTCATGTTTTGTTAGTACTCCGGTAGGATGAAGAATCTTAGTAGCTCCCACTGGCCTCGTCATCCCGAAAAAAAAATTCTATCCTAAGGTCATTATTACATAAGGGGTTGTAAATGGCACGCAGGCCTCCCCGCAAATATGTCAAAGGTCTAGGTTGGCAAAACACTATAATATATATATATATATATATGTAAAATCAAACTGAAATCCATATATCGAGCTCAAGCATTTACGTAAATATATATGCAATATAATAAAAGCAATTTTATAATTACGAGAAATAGAACTGGATCCGTTAAAATTATTTTGTTTCAATTATCGCAAGACTTAACTGATTCGTAAAACAAACTGTTTTATGAACCACAAACCCCTTTTAGACTGAAAAATGGTTTTTATCTAAAACTGTGGTTTATAAACAATAAATCTTATTTTACAAAACTGAAACCATTTTATCCAAAAATTATATCAAACGCGTTTTAATGATCCAATTTTACAATATTGGCCCTTAGTGTTTTAATTAAATAGTAAAAACATAAAATTAGGCCTATTTGAAAAACCGGTAAAAAATTAATTCCGAAACTCAACTGGTTTGAATAAATTTTATTGGAAAAATAATTTTGGATAAGAAAGCCTAAAACAAAAGATCTCCTTTTGGGCCATAACTTGGTCCAAAAACTGGGCTTTTGGGCCTGGTATCATTTAGGCCCAACGATACGAAAAACCCTAGGTCGATCACAAGTCTGGTTCGTGTCGTGAAAACGCGGCTTGCGCCGTGATTTCCTCGAGTGCACACTACCACCACCATGGTGGCTTCTGGCGGTCGTACCTGCTGGTTGATCGACTACCGCCACCGCTTGGCGCGGCCATGAGGCAGCCAGCGGTGGCCGGTTCGCACACCATCATTACCAATGGTGGTTTCTGGTGGTTGCTGTTTGGTGGTTATAACCACCATCAGCTGCCGCCGCCACCAACACGGTGGTTCTGGTCAGCCATGGCTTAATCGGTAGCCGCCGCCACCGTTTTGCGCGACTTGGCCGGTGATTGTGAGAACCGGCGTCGACGGTTAAGGACACCGCCATCCACCACCGCTGTCGCGGTACCTGGTGGTTGCGGTGTGGCCTTGTCTTGGCCACCGTGGATGCGACGACAGCAGCAGCCACAGCCACCCCCATCGCCGCTCCATTGTCGCTACCGCCTCAATCAACCGGCGACTGCAGCAGCTCCGGGCTGCCACCGCTGCCGTGATTGCGATTAACAAAACCACCGTTGCCACCACCACCACATACGGTGGTGTGGTGGCTGTCATTCAATCGAGCCGGCGCCACCGTATGGCGGCCGTGGTTCTTAATTGACACCACCACAGCCTCGTTCAGAAGAGGCAAACGGCCCCGATTGCCGCCGTGTTTGACGACGACATCCGTCACCACCATCTGTGGCGGCTTCGGCCTCAGCCGTCACCACCACCACTCACGGTGGTATGCCGTTTCGACGTGGCAGCCGTGGTTGCCAACAGGCACCGCTACCACCTCGCTGGTGGTTGCGGTTTGTGGCCACCACCAATCACCGCCACCACCGTAGCTGGTGGGGTTTGCATTCGACGGTCAACGCCGCCACCACCAATCTGGTGGTGCGGCTTGGTGGTCTGCGGTAGCGACCGACGCCATCACCACCGATCTGGTGGTCTCGCTTGGTGCTTGGTTTGTTTTTCATAACCGGTGATTGGCCTGGCGGTCCGGTCGGCTAACTGCTGCCGTTCCACCGCCGATCACAGGTTTGGTGTCTTTGGTGTGATGCGATAAAAAAAAATAAAACTTTAAAACCAAAACGAGAATTAAAACGAATAATTTAAACGGATCACACATAAACAGATAAATCTGATAAAACTAAAACGATTATTAACAATGGCTCTGATACCACTGTTGGGTTTTCGTGGGTATCCTCGGATCAAACTGACTCGAGGATTAACTTAGATCTAACGAACCTCACTGGTTTGATAAATCTCATAGGTTAATCAAACTGATAAAACCTACGCGATCAGAAACACGCTGTTTCTGATTTAATCGTGCGGAAGCGATAAAAAACTAAAAAACCCATTATTAGCCTAATGATCTTTAATCGTTTCTAGTTTTAATCCTAATAGATTAGGTCAGTTTACCTGGATTGCTTGACGATAGTCCACCGGTGATCGACCAACGAACGTCCTTCTAGTTGAACTGTATGAAAACCCGAACACCCGAAAAACCGAAAACCGACTGGGGGGGGGTCGACGCCGGTTTGGAGAGAGAGGGAGAGAGAGGAAACTTAAACTGATTTTTGCTTAAAGCTCAGATTTTTCCTTAACCCATAAGCCTTATTTATATGGAGGAAAAATACAGTTTGTATGGAATCCAGTTTCCTTATTATAATTATCTCAAATCCTTTCCTTTTTTAAATAGCTGGAAAAGAATTTGCATACGATAATTATAATTATATATATTTATCTAATATATATAAAAACTTATTAATTAACTATTATATATTTATTTATCTAATAAATATATAATATCCTAATTAATTAATGACCCTCCAACTTTGGTAATTCTGACTGAAAATACCCAACTGATTTATAATACACTATTATAAATCCTAACTCTCCATTTCTGGGTTTCATCTAACTTGTTCGACTTATAGGTCCTCACAGGTGTGACCCTCAAGTGTTTTGTAACATTGGATGTGTAACCACTTGGTTTGTCAACTCTGCACATTATTCCTAACAAGACTTCCCACAGTCGATGCATAGGGAATCTTTTGCATTACCTTTATCTCAAGTTCATTCGTGGGGCACTGTTTGAGACTAAACTTGTCTCCTTTAGCTATGGGCGTATCTCCTGATTTGCTATCTAGCATGCCAAATCTATCAAGGACTTTATCAATGTAACTCCTTTGTGATAACCTTAGAATTCCATGAGAACGATCTCGTAGAATTTGAATTCTTAATACAAAAGAGGCATCACCAAGATCCTTCATCTCAAAATGCTTAGTGAGAAATTTCTTTGTCATGCAATAAAGCCAAGTCATTAGTGGCAATCAGTATGTCACCAAATACAATATTAGAAAAATAACATTGCTCCCACTGAACTTATGACATACACAATCTTCCACCAAACTCACCTCATAACCGAAGGAGGTAATTACTTGATGAAATTTGAGATACCATTGTCTGGATACTTGTTTGAGACCATAGATGGACTTCTTTAATCTGCACACCATAGACTTTGAATCGCCTAATACAAAGTTTTTTGGTTGTCATATAAATCGTTACATCAATGTTTCCATTGAGAAACGTCGTCTTTAGGTCCATCTGGTGTAACTCTAGATCATAATGAGCTACTAGTGCCATGATTGTCCTAAAAGAGTCTTTCGATGAAACCGGAGAGAAAATCTCTTTATAATCAAAGCTTTCCTTTTGAGTGAATTCTTTTGCGACAAGACATGCTTTATATCTTTCGATGTTACCATTTGAATCCTTCTTGGTTTTAAATATCCATTTATTACCAATAGGTTCTACACCCTTCGGTAACTTGACAAGATCCCAAACATCATTTTCCTTCATGGATTTCAACTTATCTTGCATGGCATCGATCCATTTTTGAGAATTAGAACTAGACAAGGCTTCTTTCAAGTTGATTGGATCATCTTCCCTTATGCCTATTTGTGTCTCAAGTTCTTGAAGAAAGACGATATAATCTTTGGAATCGTACTTCTTCTTTCTCTAGTGGATCTCCTTAATGGCACTTCTTGAGTTTGTTGAGTTTGTTCAACAGATGGAGGAACTTCATTGTTGTCTTGTACTGGAGGTACACCTTCATTGGTGCTTTGAACTTGAGTTGCATCTTGAACAATGATTGGTATCAGGACCTAATAATTGTCAATAGCAGTGTTAGGAATAAAAGAACTGTGAACCTGATCTTCTTCTTCCTCAAAGACAACGTTCCTTATTTTATCTTCCCCCAAACTCAACATCCTCAAGAAACCTTGCATTTCCAGTCTCAAAGAAGGATTTGGTAGTGGGATTGTAAAACTTAAAGCCCCGAGAGCGTTCTGGATATCCAACAAAGTAGTTACTAATGGTTCTTGAGTCCAGTTTCCTTTCATGTGGCTTGTAAGCCCTTCCCTTAGCTGGATATCCCCAAACATGCAAGTGATTTAGACTAGGTTTCTTTCCTGTCCTAAGCTCATATGGGGTTTTAGCTACTGCTTTTGATGGAACTCTATTAAGGATGTAAACTGCAGTCTTTAGTGCCTCTCCCCAAAGTGATTCAGGTAAAGAGGTATGACTAATCATGCTTCTTACCATATCTTTAAGAGTTCGGTTTCGTCTTTCAGCAACACCGTTCATTCTAGGTGAACCTGGCATAGTGTACTATGGGACGATTCCATACTCCTTTAGGAAGATGGCGAATGGTCTTGGACGTTGTTCTCCTGATCCGTCATATCTACCGTAGTATTCACCACCACGATTAGATCCAACAGCCTTTATTTTCTTGCCCAGTTGAAGTTCAACTTTGGCTTTGAAATCCTTAAATACGTCCAACGATTGATATTTCTCAAGTATCAAATATAGGTATCCATATCTAGGGTAATCGTCTATAAATGTGATAAAATACTGTTGACCATTCCAAGAAGCCGTAGGGAATGGTCCACATATATCAGTATGAATCAATTCTAAGACATCTGTAGCTCTATTGGAACCTAAATTCCTTGTATTTGTTTGTTTTCCTTTTATACATTCAACACAAACTAGAAAGTTTGTAATATCTATCGATTTGAGTATGTTGGGTTTTTTAGCGATCCTCGTATCAAACTGACACGAGTAGACTGTGTTATCTCAAACCTAACTGGAATGAGATACACGATACAGAAAACTTGAAATCTAACTGATTTCAAAGTTTACACAATCAAACCTAACTGGTTTGATTAGCGGAAGCATATATGTGACAAAAAACCCGAAACACAGATTTTTTATTTATTTAATCTACATAAGGGTTTAGAAATTACCTTGGTTGCTCAAGACTAGTCCACCCGTAATAAGACCTTACAAATTCCTTCTAGCCGGATGTAACCCCGAATACACGAACTGACTGTTACGCGATACGATGATCGAAAAACCAAGCTGGTTTTTCGGCTCAAAAGCCACGATCAAGAGAGAGAGAAGGGAGAGAGAAAATTGGGAGAATTTCGGTTTCTAATCTGATTGATTGAATTGAATGAATAATATGGTTAACCTTAATTATCTATTTATATTGAACACCTTCCATATATTAGATAATTACCATATATTAATCTATTATTAATTGGAAACCTTTTTCTTTTCTTGCAAGAAAAGAAACATAAAATAATTCCAATTAATTTCTTTAGATAAATAATTAAACTAATTAATTAATCTATTATATATTTATTTAACTAATAAATATATAATCCTTATTAATTAATTCTAGAAACCTTTAACTTTGGGGTTTATTACAGAAAACACCCAACTGATTTATAATTAACTATTATAAATCAAACCTCTCCAAACTGGGGTTGTTTTACTTATTTGATTAACAGGTCCTCACAGCGGTTCGAGTCCGCTTATCTCCAACTCGTGAGAGGTGTCGCCCTCAAGTGTCTTATAACATTGGATGTGCGATCACTGGTTTGTCAACTTCTGCACATAATTTCTTACAGACTCCAACTTGTGCAAGTTGGCAATACCGGCCTTGATGACACGGACCTAAGGAGACCCCTAGACAGGCACTTAGGCTAACCAGGTTACAAGAACTCTTATACCCAGGTAGGTGATATAAACATCCCTTTATTAGGAAACGACATTTATGAAACAAACTGTTCATAAATCGGGTATAACTAGGCTTTTCCTTTTGCAACACGATATTTCATCTTTGAGTATGAGCATGGATAAAGTCAACTCTGAATACTCAAGATTATGTTTCTCGACTATCCGACTTCTAACCGATAGGTAAACGACAAAGAACAAATCAGTTCGTTTTGGCATGGCCATGCACTTCATCAGTTCTTTCAATCAGTCAAGGGGCCCAGAAATATATCTCTTCGTAGAAGAGGTGCAAATCCCATCTTGCATATCTGCATTTGACACCACGGCTTCCGCTTAATCTAGTTATGCCCCGTATGACCACCTGTTACGGCGTGATGTTAGAACGTACTAAGTATTCAACTGTCCTCGTAATGCCAAACCAAATACCTCAGGTGCTAAGGACAACCTACTGTGAGATATACTTATGACTAAATCCACGAAGTAATCTCAACCGGCGGATCACATCCGATACTCGCTACTCTATCTAATATTCGTGCAGTTTTTGGTCTACACCACTTGTAGCTGTTATTCAACACACTGATCATAACTACCCAAAAACCCACGATGGGTTCCCACCTTGATAAGTTGTCATGGATAAGTTTCAAATAAAACTGGAACTAGCTTTATTCCCGGATCAAAAACATGCAAAAGTATAAAAGAAAAAGTGAAACTAATTTTGTATAGTCCATATTCCAGTCTATAATCAATTACAAAATTAATGACATCTCAAAGTTTACTTTTATGTTGTCTATTTAATATGTACTTATACTTATTTAAACGAAGTATCACCTTCCTTCAGTTTAAACCATTTGATTAGTCGTTTACCACACTAATCAAAGAAACAACCAAGAACAAGGCAAGTTCAGTATTAAATAATACTTTTAACTTGATCCTGCTAGTTTTCGTTTTTCGCAAACACTTTAAACAAAATCTAGACTAATCTTTACCATATTCCCTGAACCTGGAGATACTGGAATAACTCCTAGTTTCCTTGAATATGTAAAGTCAACTCCGCAACTTTCCTTAGTTGCTGTGTAGATAAATGATTTATATCTGAAATCTAACAAAATTTCCATTTACCAAACTGGTAAATCCAGGAAATTTATTCTAGTGTTTCACAACACTTGATGGTCTAAAAGATATTTAAATATCTCTACTTAACTATTTCAACACATCTAATTATTGATTTTCTTAAAGTCAAAATCTTGACTTTATGTTGTTTCAAAACTTTGAAACTTTTGATCTTACTTTTATAGCTTAAAAGAATAGATCACATTTCTCAAGAATTCTCATCCTCTCTGGATTATGAATTCCTAGAAATACAAATCAATAATATATCTTTTATTCTTTATCAAGAACTAGATAGAGAATAAACTGGGCTCCCTACTCACCTATATGAAAACTAACTATTACTTAAAATTTAAAACTTTATTGACTTAGTCAAAACTTGACTACCTATTCAAAACTTATTTTAATCAATTAGTCTAAGACTTTAGACTTCTTATTAGAATTTAACATTTATAAAACTTAACTGGATTTTATCGAATCTTTAATTCCAAAACTTGGAATTACTAGTTTTATAAATACTGATGTTATCATAAAACATCCGAGATAACATCCTAAATTCTATTAAAAACATATGAGTAATTGAACTTGACTATAGAGTACATTTATAGTCACTTTACTCATAAATGTTTTATCCAAAAACACATTCCTATCAAATAGTACCTCTTGTGTTTTTGACAGTTTTCATATATTTACTTCAAATAATATTTATTAAAACTTTGAAGTAATCTGTTAGTGATAGGCGGGTTTACACCCCCCTTAAACTAACCGCAAGTGTACGGTGTCGACTCAAGTAATACGTACGGAAGTACGAGTATCGAACCACGGAACCAGGCAATGAGTAGTGTAATGACTATATTAACTACTTACTGGACTAACAAAAAGAGATTGGTTTTGTTGATTATTGAATAAAGAGAGTAATAAATAAAAGTAAACTTGAGAGAACTGCGATTTAACTTAGAGAAAAACAGTTGGGGGATTAGACTAAATTAGGTTTAACATCCAAGGGTAAAAGTAACCTCTTCAATATCTCACTTCTAGATATTAATAAACGATAATCATTTCGGCCATTATCAAACTTTCTCAAGCTAAGATAAATTAATCACTCAAAACTTGTTTTATTTCTCAATCTCAACAAGACCTTCAAGTGAATTCAAAAGAGATTATAAACCGCCATGGTTCATTGGTGTATCTCTACCCGTTGAAACCATAGGCA
This sequence comes from Centaurea solstitialis, assembly GCA_030169165.1. NCBI lineage: Eukaryota > Viridiplantae > Streptophyta > Magnoliopsida > Asterales > Asteraceae > Centaurea > Centaurea solstitialis. Next base: position 67,744,440 of record CM058042.1, read on the forward strand.
CATGACCATATTCAAATCTTGAAAACCTTTCTCAAGCGTGAACAAGATAAACGATAGATTTCTAGTTGATCAGACTAAAAATCACAAATAAGTCACAAGTCATATGCTTTATTAATTGAAAAGAAGTTCAATACCAAATTAATTACAAAACCCAAGTATATCAAAACCCAAAAATCATCTAATCCCCCAACATCTATGAAATTAGTTCATGATGTTGGGGTGGAGATAATCAATACTCAAAGGAAAAGTAAAACAAGCATTCATTATTGCTACACAAGAATTAAGCATGTAAAACTCCCTGAGGTGTGAATCTTCACTCTAACGTACTCAGAAATCTCTCTCCAATCGAACCTCAATCGATGTGTTGTTGTTTCTCCTTCAGCCTTTTCTCGCCTCTCTCTGGTAGTCGCCGCTTTCTCTCCTCAAAACTCTCCAGAAAACTTCATTCTCCAACCCTAATTTAAAAAAACGTTTTTAAACCAAAAGTTAGATTTAGCGCGGTCGACGGCGCAGATGTAACTGCGCGGAATATTGGGCAATCTGCGCCGCGAAACTGACTTTCAGGATCCTCATTTGTCCGCGATTTTGCTGCGCAGATGCGTCTGCGCCAATTTTTGCGCCAAACATGTTTTGACCCTTTTGTGCCCGATCTTGCTCGAAATCGTTCCACTTCTCCTTATGCTCTTCAAAACTGATGACCTGCACTTTTCTCACAAAAATCTCATCAAAAGCGCGCTATCCTACTTAGTAACTCACAACATTCACCCGATTTAGGCCTAAAAACAATGTCGATTAACGACATTATCAACAACCCCAAACCGAGCGTTGCTTGTCCCCAAGCAAGATAGCGATAAACAGAAAATCACCACATCCCAAATTCGCATGCCAAGCTGTCGGTGATGTCACTGATTACCACATGGAATAAGAAAATTGGTTCAATCCTTAAACAAACGATGAAGCAATCATTGCTCCTAATCTGCATTGGTTGTGCTATTGAAAATTGAACTGCGAAGGACCACGCCACATTGGAATTAACCTAAGGTGCTCACGCCTAGAGAGGATTTCGCCTCGACCCTACCTCACGGGATATCACTCTTTACTCACGAACCTTAGGCAAAACACACTTTGTTCATGCTATTAGAGTCTAGATGAAATGAAAACAAGTCATGCATGAACATTAATCCAATTGACGCACAATCATAAGCAAAATGATCTCAGAAGGAATCAATTGGCAAGATTCTGGCTAACTGTGCATTCCTTTACTCTCGTGTTCCACAAAGATCTTCCAGGTCTTTATACGGGTTGTAATGGGGTTAGGTTCACGGCTAAGAAATGAATGGTAATCGGATCAAAAATCCTTGGCACAACCGTGAGAAACAACCGCTTGACTGACCACATACACCTGCTTTTACCGCTTCCCTATCCCTTCTGTTATTGAAACATGCCATTTTCTCTTTTTTTTTCTTTTTTTTTCTTCTTTTTTTTTTATATATTTTTTTTTCTTTTTTTTTTTTCAAATCTTGCACCGCTGATTTATTTGTATGTACTAAATATGCATCTTACATATTTTTCTTTCTTTCACTAATCGCTTTCCCCTTTTCTCAAAACAATCCCCAATCAATTGTTCTCACGGTGATGCGTTCGGATTAGGGACGGCTCTTTACTCGGTTAAAGGTTGACTTAAGGGTTGAAAGAAATGAACATCAGTGTTTGGCAACAAAAAGGGCTACGGTGCACACACAGGAAGGGTAAGCAAGATAAACACAAAATTCACACACAATGCCTGGAGTCATTTCTTACGGTTTACACTTCAAATAAAAGAATAGCACGTACTAGCCTATTGTGATCTTTACCTCATGATGCAAAACTACAGTGAGATCAACTATAGCCACGAAAGGAAAATGAAGAAGTGTATCAGATACTAGCTTGTACTTTCCTCACGAAACAACAGCTAACGGCTCAAGCACTCTAATAGGTGGTCTCCACTAATGTCCCTAAGTCATGAACACGCTCAAGTCTCTTTCGCCGCTACATTATCCTCTACAGATTCGCAAAACAATAGCACACAACTCAAACTAAGCACCAACTCAAGCAACATGTTCATTCAAGACAAAATTGGCAATTAGATTGCCTTTACTAACAATTATCCATTTGCAAGTAATAGTCACACAATCACCGACACCACCCCAAACCAGAAATTCACATTGTCCCCAATGTGATCATCAGTACAGTTATCCCAAAAGCATGCGAATTAAGTACAACCATCCAAAGATTAAAGTAAAGCAAAGGAGAATCAAAAGTAAGTTCACCGATCGAGTCGCTACTAATCATTACGGCTTCGACAACGGGAAGAAGATGATTCTCCTAATTGTCGCCCTTGTACATTTATGGCCAGCAGTCTCTGTGATGGTCGTGCCTCTTCTGGTGCCTGTGTACCCTTAATTCCCTGCGAAAAATATCTCTTTCAGTGGCTCAAGTAATCTGACGAATCAACCCCAAACCTAGTTTTAAAACTAGGTTTGCATCAATGAAAATAGCCATAGAGATTCAGAAAAATCCACCCCAAACCTAGTTTGAAAAACTAGGTTTGATTAACTCTAGCATACATCCCAAATCTACAAGCAAGGAAAAACACCGTCACATTGGGAGATGCTACCCCTATGATCAGCACCGTGATCAGCACCGAGAAAACATGGTGTTTTCGCCCTTTTCACTACATTCCCAAGTACCTTGTGTCGTCCCTGAACTCAACCTCAAGTGAACAAAATAAGCAAACACATGAAAAAAAAACTATGGAAAAAGGAATCCTAATACGCAAATAAAACAATTAAATAAAATAAACTAAAAAATTGAAATAAAATAAAATTACGACCTACAATGGGTTGCCTCCCACTCAGCGCCTTATTTAATGTCGTGGCACGACTCACCCAACTACTTACTCTTTTGGTGCATCGAGGTGAAGGCTAGTTACTCCAATTGGTTCTCCTCTTATGTACGTTTTGACTCTCTGACCATTTACCTTGAACTTCGCCCCATCTGATCCTTCCAGTTCCACCGCTCTACATGGAGGCACTTCAACCACCTTTTCACGCAAATGCCTATCATGGAATCTCTTCGTCCGCTCCGTATAACTGGCTGCATTCTCGTAAGCATCAAGTCTATTCGGATGCAACGACGTATCTTCAAGCAACGTATCTATCATATCAACTTGGTGAACACCCTCACTTTCTCTTCGGTTTTGTGCAGTTCGGAACACATTGAATTCTACACTTTCATCTCCCACTCGTAATGTGAGCTTTCCACCTTGCACATCAATGAGGGCACCTCCGGTGGCTAAAAAGGGTCGGCCGAGAATCAAAGGTATCTCCTTGTCTTCGTCTATGTCTAGGATGAAAAAATCTACTGGGAAGTAAAATTTGCCAACCTTCACCAACACATCTTCTATGACTCCGTAAGGGTACTTTATTGACCGATCAGCCAACTGCAATATCACGTTCGTAGGTTGAACTTCCCCCAATCCTAGCTTCCTGAAAATAGACAAAGGCATCAAGTTAATACTCGCGCCTAAATCACAAAGTGCCTTACCAAATGTAGAAACTCCTATTTGAATAGGGATCGTGAAACTCCCTGGATCCTTCAATTTCTGTGGGAGCTTATTTTGAATGATGGCACTGCACTCCTCAGTAAGTGCAACCGTCGCGTGCTCCTCTATCTTGCGCTTGTTTGAAATGATGTCTTTCAAAAACTTCACGTATGATGGCATTTGAGCAAGAGCATCTGCAAAAGGAATGTTAATATGCAGTTTCTTAAAAACTTCTAAAAATTTAGAAAATTGAATCTCATCCTTATGCGATTTCAGACGGTTAGGGTATGGAACCCTTGGTGCCATTGGCTTTGATGCTAGTTTAGGTGCCTCTGTTGTGGAGTTCTCTTTCTTTTCATTCTTCTCTTCCATCTCGATCTCTGCATCTACTTCCTCATCATCTTGTTCTTCGATGTTCTCTGATCTTCTCTTTTCCGGCATCTTCGCTCCTGCAACCTTTGGAATTCCCAACTCTTTGCCATTCCTTAATTGAATCGCATTGCAATCCTCTTTCATTTTTCTCTCCGTTTGGCTCGGGAATTGGCCCTGATTGCGTATGTTAAGAGCATCTGCTATCTGTGCCATCTGTCCTTCCAAAATCCGGATAGAAGCAGTGTTTTGTTCAGTTGCCGCCTTTACCGCCCCAACAGTCGTGGCCATCGTTCCCATTGATGATGCCAATTCTCCAACAGTGTTTTCAATCTTTGAGGCAAACTTCATCATCATATCCTCTAGCCCAGATTTGTTCTCGCCCGCCTCATATTTCCTCTGATTATAACCTGGAGGACGATAAACATTATTAGATTGAGATGAGGAAGAAAAGTTGGAACGATTACCTGCTTGTTGTTGACCCATTGTTTCTCTCTGACCACCATAAGAAAGGTTCGGATGATTTCTCCAACCTTCATTGTAAGTGTCGGAAAACGGATCATTCCTTGGTCGGTTTTTGTTTTGCAAAAATTGCACTTGTTCTGTCTGTTGAGGTTCACCGCCCGACTGGAATTGGTCGGAATATCCTCCATCTTCTTGATGTGCCATATGCAACGAAGTTCCTTTCAATTGGCTTGTGAGAGCAACTAACTGAGCCTTTATTTCCTTCAACTCATCAGGTTCTTGGACACTCGCTACCCGTCGGACAGCTGAACGTGGTGTTGCATAACTGTGCTCGGCCAAATTCTCAATCAACTCCCAAGCTTCTTCGAACGTCTTATTCATCAATGCACCACCCGCAGCTGCTGTAATGTCGTTCTTAAATTGCTGATGCAACCCTCCAAAAAACGTTTGGATAATCATCCAATTGTTCAATCCATGATGAGGACATTTTTTGAGTAGTCCCTTATACCGTTCCCACGTTTCGTATAGCGACTCTAGGTCTCCTTGTGTAAAGTGAGTTATCTCCGCTAACAGTATAGCGGTACGACCGGGTGGAAAGAATTTGTTAAGAAACGCCCGTATCATGTCATTCACGTTTCGATTGGCCCCGCCGGCAAACTTTCTTCCCAAGCTGCTGCTCGGTCTCTCAATGAAAATGGAAACAGGCGTAATTTAATAGCGTCTTCAGGTGGGCCATTCATCTTGAAAGTGTTACATATCTTCTCGAACGTTCGCAGGTGACTATGTGGATCTTCAAGAGCCGATCCTCCGAATTGATTAGCTTGCACCAATTGAATGGTGCCATGCTTAATTTCAAAATTGTTATTCGGGATGTTAGGGCCTGGTGCACCTCTTTGAACAGCGCGCAGGTTCGGCGTTGCAAGGTTTCTCATTGGTACCCTTTCTGGTGGATTTGCGTCTCCCATTCTTTGAGATTTGTGAAGTTTCGCTTGTTTTCGAAGTTTCCTTGCGGTCCTTTCGATTTCAGGGTCAAAAGGCACGAGATCTGCAGTAAGTCTCCGCCTTGGCATACACCAGTGAGTACCTGTAAGGCAAGAATCAAATAAATAAAATTAAAAAAAATAAAAATAAAAATAAATAACAATTGTCCAATGCAATGTTTCTATAGCTGGTAACTCTATCAATGCTAAACTGGTTCCCCGGCAACGGCGCCAAAAACTTGATAGGCGGGTTTACACCCCCCTTAAACTAACCGCAAGTGTACGGTGTCGACTCAAGTAATACGTACGGAAGTACGAGTATCGAACCACGGAACCAGGCAATGAGTAGTGTAATGACTATATTAACTACTTACTGGACTAACAAAAAGAGATTGGTTTTGTTGATTATTGAATAAAGAGAGTAATAAATAAAAGTAAACTTGAGAGAACTGCGATTTAACTTAGAGAAAAACAGTTGGGGGATTAGACTAAATTAGGTTTAACATCCAAGGGTAAAAGTAACCTCTTCAATATCTCACTTCTAGATATTAATAAACGATAATCATTTCGGCCATTATCAAACTTTCTCAAGCTAAGATAAATTAATCACTCAAAACTTGTTTTATTTCTCAATCTCAACAAGACCTTCAAGTGAATTCAAAAGAGATTATAAACCGCCATGGTTCATTGGTGTATCTCTACCCGTTGAAACCATAGGCACATGACCATATTCAAATCTTGAAAACCTTTCTCAAGCGTGAACAAGATAAACGATAGATTTCTAGTTGATCAGACTAAAAATCACAAATAAGTCACAAGTCATATGCTTTATTAATTGAAAAGAAGTTCAATACCAAATTAATTACAAAACCCAAGTATATCAAAACCCAAAAATCATCTAATCCCCCAACATCTATGAAATTAGTTCATGATGTTGGGGTGGAGATAATCAATACTCAAAGGAAAAGTAAAACAAGCATTCATTATTGCTACACAAGAATTAAGCATGTAAAACTCCCTGAGGTGTGAATCTTCACTCTAACGTACTCAGAAATCTCTCTCCAATCGAACCTCAATCGATGTGTTGTTGTTTCTCCTTCAGCCTTTTCTCGCCTCTCTCTGGTAGTCGCCGCTTTCTCTCCTCAAAACTCTCCAGAAAACTTCATTCTCCAACCCTAATTTAAAAAAACGTTTTTAAACCAAAAGTTAGATTTAGCGCGGTCGACGGCGCAGATGTAACTGCGCGGAATATTGGGCAATCTGCGCCGCGAAACTGACTTTCAGGATCCTCATTTGTCCGCGATTTTGCTGCGCAGATGCGTCTGCGCCAATTTTTGCGCCAAACATGTTTTGACCCTTTTGTGCCCGATCTTGCTCGAAATCGTTCCACTTCTCCTTATGCTCTTCAAAACTGATGACCTGCACTTTTCTCACAAAAATCTCATCAAAAGCGCGCTATCCTACTTAGTAACTCACAACATTCACCCGATTTAGGCCTAAAAACAATGTCGATTAACGACATTATCAGTTAGTTCAATAGGCAATATCTAGGATCTTAGATTTGAATCAAGTCTTATCTAGACATGATTAGATTCCAAAAATAACATGCACACAGACATATGAATCAAGACAGTAATTTTAATTTTAATTTGGCAAAATATCCAAAGTTTTAAAACCAACAAGTAAATTATCCAAAACTAAGAAAAAATAAAATTGTTTTAAAACACATTCCAAAAATAAATTATCTTGATAATGTCTTAAAATAAAAACTTTGCATGTTCGATCCTTGCAATCTGGGCACTTCACTTTTGATGACCACCTGCAATAAAAACATTTGCACTAGGTGTCAGCTAACATGTAAATTAACAAGTGAAAGTGATAAACTGAAGCAATCACAAAAACTGAGGTATTCATACCTGCTTCGTGACGCTTCCGACAGTTCTGCCTCCAATGACCGACTTCATGGCATCTGAAGCATCGATTCTCGGTCCTTGCTTTGTTGGCTTTGACTTTCTTGCCCTTGCCCTTGCCTTTGCCATTCTCAACGACCTTGGGTACACTTTGGCTGACCTGAACCTGGCCTTTGCCCTTATCTGTGTTCCCATGCCCACGTTTCTTCTTCACTCCACCATCCCTGACCATCAGAACATCTTTGGTCTTGGCCCCCATACTCAATTCGACTTCTTCTTGGAGAACCTTCTCCCAGATGAAATGATAGCGAATTTCAATGTGTTTAGTCCTTGCATGATAAACCGGATTGTCAGCTAAACATATTGCCGACCGATTATCGCAATACACCGAAACTGCGTACTCCGTTGGTTGGCATAAATCCTTTAGTAGTTGACGAAGCCAGGTACTTTCTTGAGCCGCCATCGCTGCCGCTCGATACTCTGCCTCAGCCGTAGACAAAGACAACGTTTGTTGTCTTTTACTACACCAAGAGATTGCTCCTCTTCCCAGCATGAACACATACCCTGAAGTTGAACGTCGGGTATCATGATCTCCAGCAAAATCAGCATCACGGTAGCCAATTAACTTACAGTCTCCTCTTTTTGGTAAAGAATTCCATAGTCAACTGTAGTCTTGACATATCTTAGAATCCTTCGTACTGCTTCTAGGTGTGGCTTCTTCGGACTTTGCATGAACCTGCTCATCACACTTACTGAAAGAGTGATGTCAGGTCTAGTTAAAGTCAAGTAAATTATACTTCCAACTAGTTGTCGGTACATCGTTACGTCTTCCAGATCATTTCCTTCATGGGCACACATTCGAACATCCTGCTCCATTGGAGTTAACACCGGTTTGCATTCAAACATGCCAAACTTGATGAAGAAAGATCCCCATCTCTATGTGATCGACTTCCAATCCCAAAAAATGTTTGAGCCTTCCAAGTTCTTTCATCTGAAATCGAACTGATAGATTCTCTTTTGTTTGAGAGATCTCTTCCTTCTAATCTCTTGTTATGATTAAATTATCCACATAGGCTAGTACAATTGCTAGTCTTTTATCCTTAGCTTTAACAAACAAGCTAGAATCAACAGAGGTAACAGAATAACCACTGTGTAGAAGGAGTTCAACAATCTTAACGTACCAAGACCTCGGGCTTGTTTTAGCCTGTAGAGTGCCTTTAGAAGCTTACAAACATAACCAGGATGTTTCCGGTCTATAAATCCATGCGGTTGATTCATAAAAATTGCCCGTTCTAACTCTCCATGTAAGAAGGCGTTCTTCACATCCATTTGCCATAAGTCCCAGCTTTTATTGGCTGCAAGTGCAAGTACAACTCGAATGGTGGTGAGCTTCGCTACTGGACCGAACGTCTCATCGTAGTCCAGACCATATTCTTGCGAAAAACCTCGAGCTACTAAGCGTGCCTTATACCTTTCAATTGAACCATCGGATCAACGCTTTATCTTGAAAACCCATTTGCAGGAGATGGGTTTCACATCTTTTAGTTTCGGCACAAGCTCCCAGCTTTCATTTTGATTTAATGCAGCAATCTCCTCTTCCATGGCTTTGACCCATTTTGGATCTTGAGTTGCTTCTTCAAACGTCTCCGGTTCCTTATCAGCCTCTTCTACTATGGCTGCATTGACATATTTTTTATTTGGCTTTCTTGCTCTTGTTGATCTTCTAAGTGGAGTTTGCAGTTCCACTTCACCAGACTCTCCTCCTTCATTTTGTTGTTGATCTTGTTGTTGCACTGGTTGCTGATGTACACCAGTTCGCCATGGGCTTTGTTCGACACTTTCTTCCCCACCATCTTCATCCATCTCCAACCGAATTTGAGAGAATTCCACACCATCATTGGACTTGATTAAGTTACCAGATGATTCAACATTTGTGGACCACCATGATGAGGCTTCATCAAAAACCACATCTCGAGATGTGTAGCACCTCCCCGTTGTAGGATCACAACATTTCCAACAAATTTATCTTCTTTGGATGAACCTTCGGGTGATTGTACATCTGAGGAAAGGATAATAGATGGTGAAGTATTTGATGATCTAGATAGAGAAATATCTATTGGATCAATGAATGCAACATCAAGATCTCTCATCATTTCCACAGGGCTCTGTGAGCAGTCTTAGAAGTTTTAACAGCTTCTTCGACAGGCAAGTCATCATCATACTCTCATCAAAAAGATTTTCAAGTACTTTGGTCAAGGAAGCATCATCAGAATTTTTAGCTTGATTCTTGAGTTCTCAGCTAATTTGCTCAGTGCTTTCAATAATGTATTTGGACTTAAGTACTTTGTAGGCTTTTGAATTCCATAGGTATCTAACAAATCTTACTTTTTCTGCATAGGGGCTGAATTTTCCATTTTGATCTCTATGTTTCAATACCAAGCACCTACAACCAAAGACATGAAACTATTTGATGTTTGGTTTTCTTTGCTGAAGAAATCTTCTTGGATTTTAAAATCGTGTGTTTGTGGGATTTCAAATTCAACTAATCCATCCTTCAAACCAAACATGACACTGGACTAAAATTCAATTTCAAATCCAGACCTATCCAAACCTCCAAATCAAAGGACACCTAAATATTAGTTATGGAAGTCATCTCTAAATTTTTCCGCTCGAACATGCATGTACCGAAGATAGATACCCCCAAAGTTACATATAAAAATACACATTCGTATGCTTTATAATTTAAGGAAGAAAATACTAAATAATAACAAATAATGGATTAGATACAAAATTGTACTTCAATTTAGTAATGGAAACACAAATATATAAAAACGTCCTATGATTTGATGAATAACACAGAATGATCGTCAAGTGTGAATTGTCGATTGCTTGGTGGGAAATGAGGTAGGTACTTATCTAGAAAATATATATTTATATATTTATTTGTCTCACGTCATATCAATTGTTTGTAGAAAGGATTAGTTGCTTTCTAGTTAGTTTGTGTTGTATATTGGCCTCTTATTATTTATTAAATATGCTTCATAACTGATTTATTTAACAAAATTTAAGATTCAATATTGTGAGAACCGATACATTGAATGAGCTTTGCCATGAATACTAGTACCAACATAAGTTGCTTGAAGTTGTGAATAATCAACCTTAAGGCCATCCACTGTCGACCCACTGCAACCCAATTGTTTAAACTGCCACATCAGTGCCACATCAGCTTTCCACTATTTTACCCAAAACTACCCAATTCATCCACTGTCGACCCACTGCAACCCACTACATCAACTTGATTAATTTTAAAAAACAATTAAAATTAAAAATAATATTAATAACATTTAAAATAATATTAAAAATTAAATTAAAATTAAAATTAAAATTAAACTAAATACTAACGTTACAATAAAATTAAAATTAAAATTAATTTCGGGATGCCCAAAAGTGTTCCGTTAAATCGGCTCGAAGGTTGAGGTGTCTTTCACTATTTTTGACTTCGTTGACGTTTTGCGCTCGTTCTTCTTCGGATATATCTACTTCATCAACGGGCACCTCGCTTTCATCAAAAGGATAATTTGCAAAGCCTTCGTCTTCACGAATCATGTTGTGTAAAATTATGCACGTGTACATTGTATACCTTAATTTTACTTTTGACCACGCCCGTGCCGGATACTTAACAATGTGCCATTTTCCTTGAAGTAACGCGAATGCACGTTCGATATCCTTCCTAGCCGATTCTTGACGCTCCGAAAACGCTATCCGTTTGGCGTCTTCTGGAAACCTATATGCTTTGACAAAAGTGGTCCACTTCGGATAAATCCCGTCCGCAAGATAGTATCCGTGTTTGTATTGTGTGTCATTCACAGAAAACGAGCTATCGGGTGCTTTGCCTTCGAACAAATCGTTGAATACCGGTGATTGGTTTACAACAACTATGTCGTTTGTGGCACCCTGGGTTCCGTAATATGCGTGCCAAAACCAACCATCGTACGATGCTACCGCCTCTAGAACAGTTGTCGGTCCCTCATGATCACCTCTATGGTATTGACCCCTCCATGCTACGGGACAATTTTTCCAATCCCAATGCATACAATCTATGCTACCAAGCATGCCGGGGAGGCCGTGTTGTTGCTCATGCAATGCGAACAACGACTGAACATCATTTGCGGTAGGCTTTCGTAAATATTTTCGCATATAAAGATGTATAATACCTTGACAAAAATTGGTGAAACATTCCCTTGATGTCGTTTCGGACATTTGCAAGTACTCGTCCGTGGAATCGGCGGCAATACCGTACGCCAATTGTCGGATAGCAGAAGTACATTTTTGAAGCGGAGAAAACCCCTTAACTCCTCTTGCATCTTCACTCCACTTAAAAAATTCGTACTCCCTCTCAAGATCCGCAACTATCCTACGGAATAGTCGTCGGGTCATACGAAACCGCCGTTCGAAATCTTTATTGTCGTACACCGGATTATCTGAAAAGTAGTCCCTAACAAGTTTCTCGTGTGCCGTAATACGATCTCGACTTTTTGGCGGCCTCCTCGTTTGCCGACTCGAAGTTGCTTCCTCATCGAGAATTACTTTAACCGCTTCGTTTATGGCTTCTTCGGCCGCCAATTCGTTGACGTCGAACATGTCGTCAACGTCGTCATCGTAATTCGGGTGGTAAATCGACAAAGATGATGCGGATGATGATGACGATGAAGACATTTTTTGAAGAAATGTTGAGAAATAAAGATTGAAAGAAAGTTTAGGAAAAATGATGAAAAAATGTTGAGAGAAAGATTGAAAGAGGTGTTATATATATATATATATATAAAAATTAAATTGAAAAAAAATTAAAAAAAAATTAAAAACAACTACCGTTACTAGCCGTTACTAGCCGTTACTAGCCGTTAGAGGGGGGAAGAGTTCGAAATTTTCATCGGGTTTGGCCTGCCGAGGGTGCCTTACCCGAAGGCTAGCCGATGAACACGCGGCGGTGTTCAGCCCCCTTGCCGACGGGTTCGGCCCCCTTGCCGACGGGTTCGGCCCCCTTGCCGAATGATGCCGCTGTCTTGCCACTCCCACAACGGATGGCCTAATCTTCGAGAGAAATAGGTTTCTTATAATGTTTTTGGTCAATTGTAGCAAATAATGAGGTAGTGGCCAAAGATCATTAGGATCAATGAAGATCATTCATTAAATCATACATCATTGCACTAAATAGTACAGAAAATATAATACAATAAAGCATACCTCATTGCACTAGATAGGGTCGTCGATAATACACGGTAGTGGAATCACAGTTGGTGTGCCACTAGTTTACCCTATCAAAAGATCCAACATAATCACACAGTGTGATGGTAGTAAAGCCGGCATGCATTGGTAAAAACGCATGCCAAAACTCTCCTCTAAGGTACTTTCGCTCCCCTCCCCAATAGTGATTGCATGCTCAATAACCGCTGGCAGTGTCATATTAAGACCCTCATGCAAGATAATGGCAGATGGCTTCGTGTTAAGAATGTAGTGCTCGATAAAGGTTGGCGGTTTTGTGTCTTGCACAATCTCGGGTTCGATATTGGCCGAGAGCATTTTCACCGGAAGATCTCGATCCCTTCCCTCTCCCGGTGGCAATGTTTTCGTGGGAATATCTAGATCCCCTCCCTCGGCCGAGAGCGGCTTTTTCGCTGGAAGATCTCAATCGCGTCCCTTGACCGACGGCGGTGTTTTCGCCTGAATATCTGGATCGCCTCTCTCGGCTATCGGCAGTGTTTTCGCTGGAATATCTTGATCGCCACCCACAACTGTTGGCGGTGTTTTCGTGGGAAGATCTCGATCTCATCCCTCGATTGACGCCGTAGTTTACTCGGGAACATTCTGATCGCGTCCCTCGGTGGGCAGCGGCGTTCTTACGTATATTCAACTCGACCTGGAAAACTCGGTTTCACCATTAATCACTAAAACTTGCATAACTTTTCGCTCGGACCTCCATTTTTTATGCGGTTTTCGCTCACGTGATCGTAACGAGGTAACCTACATCTTGGAATAAAAATATTCTAGAAAAGTATCTCCCAAAAAAATGGGTTTTAGACCTCGAACGTTCGTTTTATAACATTTTAGGTCTCGACTAACACATAAATTTAACTTTAACCTTTCAAACACATGTTTTATCATGTTTTGGTCACATCAACACGAGTAAAAAATATAATTGCAACTTATTTTACGAAAGTGGATGTTACACGCGATGAATCTATCAAATTCATTTACTTTAGCTGCTCTAGAAAAAGTGATAGAACTATTGATTTACATCCACGGAGTAAACTATGGCATGTTTACACATATGGAATATACTGACGATATACCTGTTCAAACTTAAGAAATTTTCCTTTGTTACCTTTGATTTTTCTCTAATCATTTCACATGTTTTCCTAAAATGATTTCCTAGTATATTTTTACAAAGTGTTAAGCATATACATTTTTTATAATAAAAGTACGTAAATCCATGTTATGATCATTATAAACAAGGCAAGATACGCGTAGTTGCATGAGTTGTCATTCGAAACGTGGTATTTTCTAGACTACAATAACTAGCTAAGGCTAGTATCACGTAAACACCAAAAGAGATACACATGATGCTTGTTGCCATTTCATGTCGGTGGTACGACGAATTTGGGTCGGTGTCCGTTTTCCACCGATAGATACAGTTTAGACCTTCTAAGATCAGTGTGTACGGCAATGGTGGTAAGGTGCGTAGTCTTCAATAAAAGTTGTGTTTGCCAGCTTTCCACTAGGGGCCTAGAGTTATCTCTCACAACACGACAACTGTATAATAAGTGCGGTTGTTTCAATAACATATCTATGCATTGCCTCAAGGTTTCGGTTAAACATTTCCAGATAAAAGATAGCTTCATTGGGTTGATGGCGTTGAACGACTTGAACACCTCAAGTTCCATCTTCAAGGCATTCGAGGACAACTAGTGTAATTTCTAGTTCGATTGACGTGTCTTGATAGTACCCAACAACTAGCAGTGTCTTTTGTGGATCCTCTGGAATGATTAACCGAGCTTCTTGTGAGGTCCAAAAACAATCAAACAACGAGATGAAAAGAAGAGAAATCAAAAGATGAAAATGCAAAGTTCTTGATTATTATTGAAAGCTTTCAAAGAACAAGAACACACACACTAAAACACCTAGTCGACTCTCATAGGAAATGTTTTTCACACCTTCCTCTCTACCCTAATCCCCTTTATATATGGGGCCTAAATACACAAGCCCAAGCCCAAGCCCAATAATATAACTAGTTAATTAAAAACTAATTAATCACTCTTAAAGCATCCTTTATAAAACTTTCTAATTAGGACAATTTAGTCCTAACAATCTCCCCCTAAAGTTTTATAAAGGAAGCATCTCTGATCTTCTCCCCCTAGCTTTCATGAGAAAACCTTAGTGGCGTTCGGCTACATCTTGATCTACAAGCTCCCCCTCGATTGTAGCTCTTCATCTCCAGTTTCAACTGAAAGACCAGATCCGATTTCCAATAACCGCGACTGATTGCACAAACTACAGCTCAACCTGTAAATAACTCGACACGTCTGATAACCGCAGAATGCAACAGCTTGAGCCAGAGCATGTTGATTCATCCAACTATGTTGATCTCCCACCAAGAAAAACAAAGGGATTGATGCATGTGTGAGTTACCGTGCAGATCAGCAAGAAAAATAAAGGATCTGTCTCTGGTCGCATGTTGAATAAGAGCTCCAAATCTGATAAGTTCACAACAAGGTAAACAGCGAAGCTTGGATCACCGAACCACCGTATGGAATGAGAAACTGGGAGTAGATACTGAACGAGACGCTCTGCTTTGATCTCTCTACTACTCAGAAAATAGTCGATTTCCTGAAATCTTCCAAAATGTCAAGCAATCAGATCCAGATCTAGTCTTCTTAGTCAGATGGATGACGACCGTCACTCAAAATTCTAGATCGCAAATGAACCTCCACAACGGTAAAATGGTTAGGAATTGAGCGCGTAACAATAGTACCATTCACCGAAGCTGGCATCCAGGGAAAAACTCAACTCCACCGCACAGGAGGAATAATTCCATCGAGGAAAAACTCTAGAATAATGGTTGCAGAGAGTCAGGCTTCTGAGTAATCTAACCAAATGCAGAATCCGATCACCATCGTTCTGAAATCGTTACAAATCTGACATGTCTTCAAAGAATCTGGAGCAGTCGGGGAAATGAGAGAAATTCAATTTTCAAGGTTGAAAACTGAATATGGGCTAAAAACGGGGCTGATGTGATCTTTGCGCATCAATTGGGAAAGGAAGGTGGCTATTTAAGCGCAGGGGTTTTGAAACACAAAAGTATTTGAATTTGGGTGGGTCTAGATCGCAGCGGAATATGATCTTGAAGGCTTATCTGAAGATGATACTCGAGTCGGGACAAGCAGTTTCCCGAGTCGGAAATGGAGTTCGGAAAGTGTTAACAAAAATTGAACATAACCTTGACTCAAAGGCGAGTCGGAAAACTCGAAAACCCGAAAGGGTATTTCATGTTTCCCGAGTCGGAAAATAAGAACAGCAAGGTAGTTCAAGACTTAAACAAAATTTGAGCATACCCTCGTCTCAAGAGCGAGTCGGAAAACCTCGAAAACCCGAAAGGGTATTTCGTATTTTCCGAGTCGGAAAAAGAGAACAATAAGGCACTCAAATTTTTTTTTTTTTTTTTTTTACTATTCATCCGGTTCAGAAAACACTATTCCGAATCGGAAAAACACTATTCATTCAAATTTTTTTTTTTTTTTTTTTTTACTATTCCGATTCGGAAAACGAGGTTTTCCGATTCGGAAAAGTACTATTCATGCGGAATTTTTTTTTTTTTTTTTTTTTTTTTACTATTCCGATTCGGAAAACGATGTTTTCCGATTCGAAAAAGCACTATTCATTCGGATTTTTTTTTTTTGGACTCGAAATATGAGTTTTCCAACTCGGAAAACTTGAATATTCAGTTTTCCAACTCGAAAAACATGAATATTTAGCCCAAAACTTCAATCCAGATCCAAAAAATGAAGCAACTTGAAAAATAGATCATTTCAAGCTCAAAGATGCTTCAAAACACAACCCAAACATCCATCTTCATCATCTTCAACAAGATCTAAACCCCCAAAACCCCAAAAACTCAAAAATATGAAACTTTTTCAAAAAAAAAGTTTCAAAACCCAATAAAAATCATCTCAAATTGTTTGATTCAATAGGAACAAACAAATCTAATGATTTGTTTGGCTCTGATACCATTTGTTGTCCCTATAAACAATGAAATGCAAGAAGAAATGGATGGAAATCCTATAAATGAGATGAAATCAATGAAGAACTTTGATAAAACTCATCAATGGTGATAATGTTGCCCAATTTAGTAAAGATATGATTTCATACACAAAACCCTAGAAATCCTTTAAGAGTGATTAGGACTAAATTGTCCTAATTAGAAAGTTTTATAAAGGATGCTTTAAGAGTGATTAATTAGTTTTTAATTAACTAGTTATATTATTGGGCATGGGCTTGGGCTTGTGTATTTAGGCCCCATATATAAAGGGGATTAGGGTAGAGAGGAAGGTGTGAAAAACATTTCCTATGAGAGTCGACTAGGTGTTTTAGTGTGTGTGTTCTTGTTCTTTGAAAGCTTTCAATAATAATCAAGAACTTTGCATTTTCATCTTTTGATTTCTCTTCTTTTCATCTCGTTGTTTGATTGTTTTTGGACCTCACAATTGGTATCAGAGCCAAACTTGTTGATTCCTTGGCTTTGGTTTGATTTCTAAAAAGTTTTTAAAGGTTTTTCAAGTTTTGAGTTTTTCAAAACTTTTGGATTTTCAATCCAAAAGGTGTTTTAAAGGGCTTAAATTAAGTGTTAAGTGATTCCCCATAGTTTTCTAAGCATTTTCCTACATTTTGGGGGTCTAAACACTGATTTTTAAGAGGTTTTTAAGAGTTTTTGAGAAATTTTTCGAGCTTTCTGTGCAGGTTTTCCGCATCGGAAAACGAGAGCTGAAATATCAGCTCAAATTTTCCGAGTCGGAAAATTGCTCATTCTCTTTCGAATCGGAAAACGAGTCTCTGACTCGGGGTCTTGCTCTTGAGAAGTTTCCCTTTTTTCCGAATCCCTTTTCCGCACCCACCTTTTCCGAATCGGAAAAACTCATTTTCCGAGTCGGAAAAGTGTGTTTTCCGCACCCTGCTGTTTTGAGCCAAATCCGAATCGGAAAACATCTGTTTCCAAGTCGGATTTCGCCTCTTTGAGCCGAAACTCTTGTCGTTTCGTTTCTCAAATCCGACACTAAGCTTGCTTTCAAAACCTTTTACTATTACCAAGCTTTCTGTGTCCCGAGGCGCTCGTAACATCAGCTTTTTCAAACCTTTTCTGTGTTCAAGCCAAGTGAATCTTTCAAGGAGGTCTCATTCCTTTCTTAGAAATGTCGAAGGAAATCCTGGGGATTGGTTCCGAAACTCGCCCTCCCGTCCTGGTGATGGGCGAGTACCAGCAGTGGAAGCGCCGGATGATACACTTCCTGGACTTACTCGATGAAAACCTCATGAAGTCAATCCGTGAGGGCCCAATCCGACCAACTGTCACGGTTGCCGCTGTTCCCAAAACCGACACGTGTCCCGAACTTCCATCGTACGTAGTCGAAAAACCTGTTGAGATGTTCAATCCAGAACAAAGGGCTCGACACCTCATTGACAAGCGTGCTCTGACCCTCCTGATCATGGCTCTTCCCAATGATATGTACGCAAGAGTGGATAGTCTGACAAACGCACGAGACGTTTGGTTAGAAATAGAGCAGCAGATGCAAGGAGGTGACTCCGCCCTCGAGAGTCAAAAGGAGAGTGCCCTAAATGCTTACGAAGGCTTCAAAGCCAGGGAAACCGAATCCCTCAGCGAGTCTTATCAAAGACTGAACGCTTTCGTGAATGACCTACGAAGACTCGGGATAGAGAAGTCAAAATACGAGGTAAATGTTAAGTTCCTGAAGAACCTAACATCGGCATGGCAAAATCTGGCGATCAACTTACAGCTGAGTCGAAATCTAGGGATTATGGGTCTACATGACCTCTTTAGCATGATGGTTCAGCATGAGGAATTCATCACTGGCGGCAAGTTCAAAAATACTGTTGACCCTCTGGCACTCGCGGCAGTGCCATGTGGAGGATCAAACTCAGCTCCCCTCCAGCATCAGCAGTACATCCACTCACCACCTCAGCACTATCAGGAGAACTACAACCAGGAGTTCAACGGAACTACGATTCAAACTACCGTGAGTTCAACTCGAACTATGGTCCAAGCTATCAACATCCAGATGATCCTCTAATCATCTCAATCTCCGATAATGAACTCTTCCATGTGAATGAGTCTCTTGCCCTCATCACTAATAGCGTACAGAAGTTGAATTCCAACCGTGGATACAACAGACCTAGGGGATCTGGATACCCCAGTGGAGGAAGGATGGGGCAAGGCCGAGGTGGACACTATCAGCAGGAACGAGTTCAGTTTGGGAATCAAGGAAGAGGAGGATACCAGCAAGGGGACAGATTTCCGAGTCAGCATTCAGGAAGATACCGTGGTGATCAAGGCCGGCATAGGGAAGTGAGAGGAAGTTACAGAGATAACACCTACCTGGACTATCAGGGAGGCCCTGGAGATCAGGGAGATTGGAGAGGACAGGTCTCTCATATCAACTATCGCCAAAACCAGAGAAACTACACTCCTGAATCGGGATACATTGATCGTCAGGGATATAGCAGCGGGTATGAAGGTGGCCAAGATGGAAGACGTGAAGATGGCAGATATGGAGGATTCGTAGGTGGTCAAAGTGGTCCGGGATATGGTCAAGAACAGGAGAGGAACTACCGTGAATATGATGGTCAGTCAGCTCATGGTAACAGAAACTACCAAGAAGGGAACCATCTGAGTGGTTCTTCTAGGCAAGCTCCGAGAGAAGGACATCAACAAGGTCCAATTGAAATTGGTGATCAAAGGTTGAATGCTCCTCCAGCTCCAGTGAATAGTGGTGGTCCTACCCCAGCTCCTCAAAAGATCGCTAGTGCCACTACATCCTGCTTCAAGTGTGGCAAGCTGGGTCACTATGCAAGCAACTGTCCTGTCAGATACAAGGATGCTGCATACTTTGAGAAGAAAGCAGCTTTGATGAGGAAGAAAGAGAAGGGAGTTGCTCTGCTAGTCGATGAGGAAAACTGGGTGTGTGAGGAAGAAAGCTCAGACGAGGAAGATCATCTTGTTGGGGGTCCGTGTTTGATGGCAGACTTCGAAGGACCTGAAGCAGTTGGCCCCAGCACATATCGAGACCTCGACGCTTCTGAGGTATCCACTATTCCTGACTTAACTGATGATGTGACAATGTTAGAATCTGGAATTTGTGAACTTGAGAGATGTCTCCAATCGGAACGATCTCTCGTCACGAAATTTAGAATCGACAGTGCCATATACAAAAGCTCTTTGAGGACTTGACCATAGTGTACAATCGTGAGACTCTTGAGTCTAGTGTCAGAGAGTCCAATTTGTCCAACAAACTCAGTTGTCTTCAGAAAACCCATGAGGAACTTAACAGTGACCATGGAGAGCTCCAAATAAAATTCCAGTTGCTTTCAGAAGAAAGAACTAGACTGTTTTCCAAAATTCAAGAGCTTGAAGACAACAACTTTAAAAGAGGACAATCTGAACAGACCTTGAGCATTCTTACGCAGCATGCCAATAAAAATCCTTTCTATAAAGCCAGACCCGGACTTGGACTGTCTGAGAACCATGTTTTAGAAAAGGCACCTTCTCATCTATACAATTTTGAGGACATGGCCGCCTCCAAACCCAAACCTACCTTTGTAGGAGGACACGTCACCGAAGAATTTGTTAGGCAGACAATCACTTACACGGAAGTAATTAATGGTGAACCATTACGAACCATAAGTCCGCCCAATAGTTCTTCGAGTAGTCCACCCTCAAGTCCCGTTCCCAACAAACCTATATTTGTCCCAGCCAGTGATCCAACAAACACTAAGTCCACATGGGAAGGCATCAAAGCTAGGACCCCTAGGGTAGCTATGCCTCCCATCAACTACTCAGACCTTAACACTAGTTATGACACTAGGAAGATGGATTATTCAGAGGAGACCTTAGTTATCCCACCAGAGGATGTTTCCGCAACTAAGGGTCCCGACCTCGTCGAACTAGAGAAGGAAATGTTTGGACTTAGACTAAAAGCCATGGATCTGGACGCATGTCAACATCAGATACTGAATCTGAAAGTGCTTATTTCTGAAAAAGATAACTTGGTTCACACTTTGAAGAAAGACTTGCTCGAGGCAAATGCCGAGAGACTTAGAATGTCTTCAGTTTGTGAGACCGCAGCCTCAACCTTTAATGATTTTCAACTTAAGGTTGCGGATCTTAAGGCCCGATATGTTCTCCTAAATGTTAATTCAGAAATTACAAGAGAACTTGATCATGATGAGAAGATCAATTATCGTGTGGCCTTAACCAACCAACGTGTATCAAATTCCATTTTGAAAAGAAAAGTCATGTACTTTGAAAACCTTTCAGACTCAGTTAATGATAGGACTACTCCACTCCTCAACCATCCGATAGTTAATTCCCAAACCAAATCTGTTACGGATCCAGAGGACTATTACACCTTACTGTCAGATGATGATGAACCCCTCAACTCACACCATAGGATAACTGAACCAAAGACTATCCATGATCCAAATGTTGAATCCCATCTGAAGGTGTTCTTAGATGAAGGGGATGATCCTTCAGGCTTTATCCCAAAAGGGCCTAAATCTGTTTTTGTAAAACCTGAGAAGTCTGTTGAGTCACGAGCTCCTGTTTCTGAGAACAGTAACCCTAAGGGTGAAAAATGTGTTGGTACTGACAAGGGGAAGTCGGTTAAGCCTCACGCACCCAAAGGACTCCAGAAAAAGCATTCAAAGTCTAATGATGCTCGTAACTCAGCTAAACCCATTAAAAGTCTTGACCTTAATTCAAGCAGCTTTGAAGTGGGTGAGACCTCTCAGTTAAAACCAAAGCAACCTTTCTCTTCCACAAAATCTAAATTTTCAAAAACATCTTCTGGAAAGGGTGGCAACTCTTCTCCTATTAAACCGTCATCTAACTCACACCATGCTCGTAATGCAGATGGGAGGAAGAAGGATGGTGGACAGGAAGTGAAGCCACCAAGGAAGGATCACCGAGGAAGACCCAACTCTTTTCAAGCTTTCCCTAAGCAGCATAGTCCTAACCGTGCGGGTCTTGGCTATGCTCCACCTAGCGTAGGAATTAATTCACACATGTCTGTAAAACGTAATCAACATTTAACTCATGCTTTTGACTCTTTGCGTAATGACATGTGCTTTATGTTTGACAATTTTCTGCGCTATGGTGTTTATAATTCTTTTAATGCTGATGTGCCTAAAATCAAATCTCGAAAGAGAAGAGGGAGAAAAAGAGGAAAGGGGAAACCATCCTCGTCAGTGCAGTCCCCTAAGCCTAAGGAGAAATCCGAAAAGGAGACTGCATCGACCAATTCAACTGTTTCTGACCCTAAGGAACCCATTTGGCAATGGGTCCCTAAACAAGCCTAATTGTTTTGCAGATCAGTCATGTGTGGTATTTTGACTCGGGGGCTCACACACACATGACTGGGCAGCGGTCCTTCATCTTCGACTACGTTGAGAAGTTTGAGGGATACATAAAGACTGCCAATAGAACGCCGTTGCCGATATTAGGGTCGGGAAAAATCACCAATGGAAAGTACATCATCAAGGGTGTACGTTATGTGGAGGGATTGGGGTACAACATGTTTAGCTCCAGCCAGTTCTGTGATAACGGATACTGGTTGAAGACATTTCAGTACGGAAGTGACGTGAACGATGAAGACAACAATGTTATTCTCTCCGCCAGGCGAAATGGCAATCTCTACACAACCGTCTTCCGTTCAATCCCTCAAACACACCCCCAGTTTGAAGCTAACCCGAAGAATGCAATCTGTCTGCTCACAAAAGCATCAAAAGGGGACAGTTGGTTATGGCACCGCAGACTATGTCATCAGAACTTCAAAGATATGAACAAGCTGGTTTCTAAGGGTTTAGTCAGGGGACTACCTGAGCTTCGCCTTTCCAAGGACACTCTTTGCCCTGCGTGCGAACAAGGAAAGATGACCAGAAGCTCTCATCCACCGAGAATGGATACAAATTGCCAAAGTCCCCTCGACCTGATACACATGGATCTTTGTGGACCTATGAGAGTAGAAAGTCTTGCCAGAAAGAAATATATGCTGGTTCTCGTAGACGAATTCTCTAGGTTCACTTGGATTGAATTTCTTCGAGAGAAATCAGAAGCTGCTGAACGAATCATAGCCTTCATCAAACGCACACAAGTTCTCTTGGGTCGTCGGGTGAGGAAAATACGGAGCGACAACGGTACTGAGTTCCGCAACACAAAGCTGCAATCCTTTCTCGAAGAAGTGGGGATCACTCACAACTTCTCTGCAGTTCGCACACCTCAACAGAATGGGGTCGTAGAAAGGAAGAACCGGACGTTGGTCGAAGCAGCAAGATCCATGATGGCTCACTCTGGAGTTCCTCAACAGTTTTGGGCTGAAGCCGTTTCCACCGCATGCTACACGCAAAACCGGACTCTAATCGTAAAGCGGACTGGTAAAACCGCTTACGAGATGGTCGAACAGCGTAAGCCAAACATTGACTTCTTTAGAGTTTTTGGTTGTAAATGCTATGTTCTTAATGACCGGGAGAATTTGGGTAAGTTTGACCCTAAGTCTGATGAGTCTATCTTCATCGGATACTCACATAACTCTAAGGCTTACAGGGTTTTCAACAAACGGACCCGAACTATCCTGGAAAGCTCAAATGTTGATTTCTCTGAATCTGAAACCTATCTGAATGCTAGTTCTAGTAGTGTGTCTGCATCTTTCCCTGAATTGTTCCCTTCACCACCGAGCACAGATCCATCTTCTAACTTTTCTGCTTTAGACTTTTTAGATCTCGCGGAATACGATCTGCACACTCTAACGAGTCCAATCGTAGCTCCCGCTCCAACAGGTTCTACCACAACCACAGTGACATCTGATGCCTTCATCACGGAGCCCTCCTCCAGCACTTCAACTCACTCCGTGACACCTGAGTCCGTGGCTCCTCCATCTGAAGTTTCATCCGCAGCTTCACCGGTACCTGAACAAGAACAGACTCCACACCCTGTTCTAGCTCCAATTCTAGAAGAAGCTCCACTACCTTCCCCGAGCACAGCCCAACGATCATATGCTCAGGTAGTCAGAGAGCCCCGGTTAGAGGATGCACCGCGGATCAATCATGCTGAAGACACATCAAGTGGGAACCTAGAAGAGGTCTTTGCCGTGCAAGATGAGAACGACGCCACCAACAATCGACAGGCTTATGTCACTCACCCTCACACTCGCAGGTGGACAAAAGATCATCCCCCCTCCCAGATCATCGGGAGTCCCTCACAACCTGTGACCACGAGATCTGCAAAGCACACGGAAAATCTGATCCTATTCGGTGGGTTCTTAAGCGATTTTGAACCATCGGATGTTTGGCAAGCTCTCACCGATCCCGACTGGGTGATCGCCATGCAGGAAAAGCTGGCTGAATTCGAGAGAAACAAGGTTTGGCGCTTGGTAGAACGACCATGGGGAAAGACAATCATTGGCCTCAAATGGATTCTCCGGAACAAAACCGACGAGAATAATCTCATCATCCGGAACAAAGCTCGCCTGGTCGCCAAGGGTTATCGCCAACAAGAGGGTATCGACTATGATGAGACGTACGCGCCAGTAGCCCGAATTGAAGCGATCCGAATCTTCCTTGCGTATGCTGCACACAAAAACATGACAGTCTATCAGATGGACGTCAAATGTGCCTTCTTGAATGGAGTTCTTCAAGAAGAAGTGTACGTGGAACAACCGGAAGGGTTCGTCGATCCTCGATTCCCGAATCACGTCTACATTTTGGACAAGGCGCTTTATGGTCTCAAGCAAGCTCCGAGGGCATGGTACGAAACTCTCACAGACTACTTACTCGGAGTTGGCTACAAGAAAGGTACTATCGATCCCACTCTGTTTCTCAAGAGGTCAGGTAAAGATTTAATTATCGTTCAGATATACGTGGATGACATTATCTTTGCGTCTACAAAACCTGAGATGTGCCAAGAGTTTGAGAACACCATGAAATCCCAATTCAAAATGAGCATGATGGGCGAATTGACGTTCTTTTTAGGACTTCAAGTTCGACAACGCCCTGATGGCATTTTTATCAATCAAGCTAAGTATGTTCAAGATCTTTTAAAACGTTTTGATTTCGGTGGTTCAAACTCTGCGGCCACACCAATGCCCAGAAATTTTCAACTATCTGCAGATACTTCTGGTAAACCGGTTGACCAGAAGAATTATCGGGCAATCATTGGTTCTCTCTTATATCTCACGGCTAGTAGACCAGATATTGTCTTTTCCACGGGTGTCTGCGCTCGTTATCAGTGCGATCCGCGTGAGTCTCACTTGTCTGCTGCCAAAAGAATCCTTAGGTATCTGAAGGGCACACCGGATTTTGGCCTTTGGTACCCAAAGGAATCTGGTTTTGAACTAATTGCATATACAGATTCAGACCATGCAGGTTGTAAGCTAAATAGGAAAAGCACATCTGGTGCTTGTCAGTTCCTTGGAGATAAGTTGGTAAGTTGGTCATCCCGCAAACAGAATTGCGTTTCCTTATCTACCGCGGAGGCAGAATATATTGCAGCGGCCTGTTGCTGCTCGCAAGTTCTGTGGATGAAAACTCAACTTGCTGACTTCGGATACAACACGCATCGGATTCCCATCTACTGCGACTCCAAGAGTGCAATTCAAATCACGGCGAATCCAGTTCAACATTCTCGGATGAAGCATATCGACATTCGCTATCATTTCATCAAGGATCACGTCGAGAAAGGTAACGTTGAACTTTACTTTGTTGAGAGTGACTATCAGCTTGCTGATTTGTTCACTAAGCCGTTTGACGAGAAGCGTCACTTTTTCCTCCTAAGCAAGTTAGGAATGCTAGACCTCCCCGCCTGAGGTCTAGGGGGAGTCGGGAGTTCTTATAGTGCATGCATGTGTGTAGGGGGAGTTTCTGAGAGAATGCATGTTTTGAGGGGGAGTACCAAGTCTTACTTTGATCATTATTATGTGTGCTAACATTCTCGGATCCACAACTCTTTGGATACCAGTTTATACTTTATTTTGTAGGTGTGGATCCCCGCTACGACTTCTGGTTACTTCAGACCAGGACTCGCTCTAAACCTAGTGAGACGCACCAGGTAATTCTCTCTTCTCGGGAGTCGAGGGCTGAACTTGTAACTTTTTGTGAACTTGAAAGTTCAGGGGGCGGTAGAGTACATGTCTTGAACTTACAAGTTCGGGGACTAACTTTGCCACTTTCTGCTTCTTAAAGTTCAGGGACTCGTTTTGCAAATCTTGTGAAACTTGTAGTCCAGGGTCTGTTTTGAAAATTTTCTGAAAATACAAGTTCAGGGACTTGTTTGTAAGATTACTCAAACTTCAAGTCCAGGGTGGTTTTTGCCAAATGGTGAAAGTCGGGTTAAGAGAGCCAAAAGGAGAGCCAAACACAGTGTTTTTGACCCAAACACAGTGTATTTCGGTAAAAATATAAATACCGGTTTTCAAGAGTTACTTTTCACAAAATTCAAATTTTCATCTTTTTTCTCTGAATTCTCACCCGAACCCACTTCGTGCTCGATTTCGGTTTTCGCTCGTTATTGCTCCGATCGTCGATCTTTTTGCATATTCGGATTCCTGGTAAGTAATCGATCAACCCTTATATAGTTTTAACATCTAAATCATACGTTTTAATGCCTGGATCGAAGCCTAAAAGTTTTAAAACTTACCCGAAACCCAAACTTCTTGGAATGGGATTTCGGGACGATTAAAACGATCCATTGTTGCTTATAATCTTGTTATAAACTGATTTAGGATGAATGTTGATAGTTTAGGGCCTTAGATCGACGGTTTTTGAGCGGTTTTTGATTCCGGAACTCGAACAGTCTCGGTTTTCCGACTCGGAAAACTTGAACATTCAAGTTTTCCGAATCGGAAAACTTGAATGTTCAAGTTTTCCGCATCAGAAAACGATGCTCATCCTTGTATGTTTTCCGATTCGGAAAACTATGTTTTCCGAATCGGACTTGGTCTCGGTTTTCAAATGCTTCTTTTCCGACTCGGAAAACGTGGAACTACCCTTATGGGTTTCCAAGGTTTTCCGACTCGATCGAGAGACCAAGTGTTGCCAAAATTTTTCTAAGGTGTTGTGACATTTTCCGAATCGGAAAACCATGTTTTCCGACTCGGAAAACCTACAAGTTTTTCTCTAAGTGTAGGAGTTTTCCGAATCGGAAAACACCCTTTTCCGACTCGGAAAACTTGTCTGTTCAAAAATTTTGCTATCTCTTAAGTGTTGAGTTTTCCGAATCGGAAAACATCCTTTTCCGAATCGGAAAACTCCCCTCGTGTACTTTGCTCGTTTTCCGACTCGGAAAATACGAAATACTCATTATTGGGTTTTCGAGTTTTTCCGACTCGCGCTTAGTCGAGGGTATAGTCTTTTCACGTCGTATTATTTCTAACACTTAACCTATTACAGAAATGGCTGATCAACAACCGATTGCTCCTACTTCACCCGTCGCCAATGCTGCTGATCTTGCACTGATCAACCCGGCAAACATCGTCGAGATCCACCAGAACAACCAGTTCGTTGACTTGGCGAACTTCACCGTCCAAGATGACGTTGTTCTCGAGATTCTCCGAGCACATCCCCTTGCATACGCGATGCAAGCCACTGCTGATATCCCAATGATATACCTGCAGCAGTTCTGGAACACTTCCCGTGTCGAGAACCGGGACGGAGTGCCTACCATCATCGGCCGAGTGGACCAGACTGATCTGGTCTTCACTATGGAGGATCTTCGCAGAATCCTTCGTCTGCCGGCTGCAACTCCGGAGGCCCCGTTTGACCCTCTCGTGTCTGGACCTGAGCTATTCAGCGAAGTGCTCGCTGTCGGAGTCCACTACACCGAGAACAACAGGCCGAGAGGAATCTCCCAGATCACACAGGGAATGATGCCCCCAATCTGGTACTCGTTCTTCAACATACTCAACCGCACTATCTCTTCAAAGACCCATGGCGTGGACAAGGCATCCACCCAGTTCTGGCACATCTTCCATGCGGTCGCCTACGGGAGGCGGATCGACTTTGCTCAACAAATTTGGGCGGACATCATCGGTGATGTCAGAGCTGGACCAGGACGCACAAAACACACTTCCATCCCGTGGATGCGCTTCTTCAGTCTGGTGATTCGAGATCACATGAACCAGAACCGTGCTGTTCGTCGCAGATCAAACCATCTCCGATTTGAAAGTCAACAGATCGGCCGAGCCAACAAGAAGAATCTGAAGCCTGGTCAAGTAGAGACGCACATACCGGCAAACGTGCTCAACATGGCAGACCGTAGGTCAGTGAGTGTTAGGATGTACCGTATATCCGTAGGTTTAGAAGACACGTCTACGGACTCCTCAGAACCGGGGAGCCCTGCCCAAGACGTGCAACCCGTCCTAACTAGAAGCCGTGCCTCTGGTACGGCGGGCCAAGCTCCAGTGGGGGAGCTTCTGGCTCGGGAGTGATGAGAGTTGACGTTAGGGGAGGAGCGGGTAGAATTGTCGGTACGTCTGCCACTCCGCACACTTCTAGAGCCGGTGCATACCAGACCATGATCCAGAACCGTGCCACTCGTGCTCGCACTCCTACTGTTGTGGAGGAATCTACCGATGTCATCCGCGAACGCGAGTACACGAGTCACTTCAGGGTAAAGCAGTACATGGGCACCCTTCAGCAGTCACCGATCCACTCGTCATCGGAAGAGCGCCGATCGCCAACGCCGCCGCAACAACCTACTGGGGAGGACGTGGAAGCTTCCCCACAAGAACAAGCACATGTTCCTCCACCACCTCACTCGGCGGCCGTCACTTCTCAGGGAGGCGAACCCTCAGGCGAACCATCTGGCGATGACTCCGACGGTCATGAGTCCTCCGAGCACACTCCTACAGACCGTCGTGAGCCCAATGACGAGGCTACAGAGTCAGAACAAGTTGACTACGGATCAGATTCCGAGTTTCAACTCTCAGATCCACCAAAGGGCGGGAAGGCCCAAGTGATAGATTTGGATGAAGCCACCTCCTCCTTCAACGACGACCGGATTTCAGGTGATCCCACTCTTATTGCGGATCTGGCGTCGGATGACCGAACTGTTGGTCAGGAGGAAGAAGGTGAGGCCGAGGTAGCTACCGGCTGGGGTCGAGAAGACAGCGAAGAAGAAGAAGAGAGAGAGAGGGGAGAAAAGGAGAGAGAGAGCAGAGAAAAAGAGACGAAGACGTAGAGGTCCAGTTGAGCGAGCCTTGGGCTCAATTAGAGGAGGCGGATGTAGAAGTAGAGCCGCATAGGTTAGAATCAGATATCCCTACAACCCAGAGTCCAACCCCCACAGAGGCAACCCTCATTCAGACCGGTCACCTAGTGACGTCGGGTCAAGACGCTGGCAGCCAACCAGCGCATTTGCACGCCCAAACCAGCCACTCGGCCATCTCTCAACAGATGGTCGTTTCACATTCTCACGGGGAATTAGCTCAACTTCCACCGGCCACTCAATCGGAGTCTGCCGGTGTTGAAATGAGAGAGGCTCTGCCCCACCTCTCGACGTCTTTCAGAGCACCAGTGGTCCTAGAGCCCGTTACTGAGACCTTTAGGGTCGTTCATTTGACTAGGACACTTTTGGATGCATCATCTGCCCGCCCAAGTGGCGAGGCCGGAACGGGGAGAGTTGGTGCGTCAACGGACGCCCTTCGAGGATCCACCGGAAGCCCCGACACCGTCAGCATTATACCAGCGGTGACATCGGGCCGAGAGAGCACCTCAGTAGGACTCTACTCGTCAACTGGAGCCCAAGTGGCACCGGGTGTTGTACTTCTGGGACCGGGTCCGACAGACTCGAGCAAAGTCTATAAAGATGCTCACGCAACACCGGGGCTTGAAGGCCTGACGGATTCGGCGGGAATCCCTAAAACCGCCCCTGTACCAACGGGACTTATAGGTCCGACGGATTCGGACGACATCCTTAAAGTCGTCCAAAGCAGGTTATTAGCTGTGGAGCAAGCCAATCAGGCTCGGGATGCGCGGGTCGAGGCACTTGAGAAAGCCTTGGCCGAGACGGAGAGGAAGAGACTAGCCGATCTTGAGGCGTGGCGCAAGCTTCAAGAAGACCGGGATGCGGAGCTCTACGAGCTCAAAAGGAAGATCAAGGGCAAACACTCTGAGGCTGCCCCATCCACAGAAGCTCCCATTCCCAGGCCATCAGAAGACGTACTCAGGCTCGCTCCTCCGACTTCGGGTGACCTTCCTCCGATTCCAGGCTACGTCACTGAGGTGGAACACTTGATGATGGTCACCTCCTACACCACTCAGAATGACCGCCTGTCTGCCCAGGTCAGAGAGCAACAGGCCCAGATCGAGCTGCTACAGCAAAGGATTAGAGAACTGGAGGCCGTGTGTCGGTCCCAGGCTCAGCCTTCGAAGAGGAGGCATGATGACACTGATGGCCCCGCACCAGGTCCTCATGAGGGGGAGGTACAAGCTGCAAAACGGCTTCGCACTGACCTCCAACCTGGTTCCGGCTCCGGTTCATCAGCTCCAGCTCCAGGTTCCTCCGCCGCTCCCTCGAGTGCTCCCACAGACTTAGATGCCGCCGAAGCTCCCTATGTCAACTCCGATACAGAAGACATTCCGGACATGGGGAGTTGGCGTTATGAGCGGATTCCAGAAGGGGAGTCAGTTCAGTTTCCTCAGATGACGGACACGGCTCAGATTGATCCCGTTCTCCCAGAAGTAGCGCCGACTGATCCTTCAGAGTTCCAGATTCCGGAAGCAGCCCGGAAGATCTTGCGGTCGCTCGCTCAGAGCCTAAGGGTCTATCAGAAGGGAGACGACCTCGTCAAGGATCCTGACAACGCCAAACTCCTCTCAACGCTCAAGTTTCCAACTCCAGAAGCCCCACGGACCGTCCATTCCACCGATCCAGAAACTGATGCTCCTACTGTCATCCAGCTCAACTGGAACCACTCCATCATCTTCCGCCCGTTCCTAGAAGAAACGTTCACCCGCATCTATCAGAAAGAGAAGCTGCATGCCTGGTCCCGAAAAGTCTACTTCGGGATCTCTCACATCAAGACCAAGAGACGAAGGACAGCGTACGTTCATCAGCGGATGTGCAACTGGGCCACTCATGGGCGCCAGAGGATCAGATGTCGCTTTATCAAGGTAACTGCTATGCGCCCCTACAGACATGGCCATCAGTTATTCCTTGAGTTTGATGTTCGCATGTACGGCACCGGTGTCCCTCGAGGTGAACTGCAGAACTGGACCTTCACGGAAGCTGACTTAGATCGGGTGCATCTAGAAGACCTTCTCACGATCATCAAATACCTCCAAGGCCCGATCCTCCGACCAGAGCACTACAGAGATGGCACGGAGATTCTGAAGAAATATGTCCGTCATGCAATCTCTCTCGCGAGAGTGACGGACTACCAGCTTGCCATAGAAAGCCGCCAGCCGAAGGTCAACCTGCTTAGACCAAACCTGCTCGTTCCTGGTATCGATGCCTACATTCCGTACATGCCAACCAGGATACCTGAGCATGGAGTCCTTTACATGACTCGGAAGAAGAAGGAGCGCAGGTTCATGAGGTTTGGAGAGCTCTCCAGATTCTGCGACGGGACCCTCCTTTATGTCTACAATGGCATGCAGAGCAGACTGCTGGCGGATCAGGTACCAAGTCGGAGAATCATAGATGGAAAAGGAAAGCTGCTGGAGGCAATGAGGTTGATCGAGAAGAAGCTTAAGGAGCGGATGATGTACAGACGGGCAGAGGCTGCGATGCAGATGAGAGCGCGGATCATAGGCGAATGGGAAGAATACCTGCAGATGTCCAAGTGGGAACCTGCACTGGAGCTTCCACCACCATTCTGACTTCTTCTCAAAGGGGGAGTTTGTAGAACCCAGGTGTTGAGAAGAGTCAGAATCATCTATCTTTAAACTGCTTTCTAGTTTAGTTTCCTTATTATGTAAACAATGATGTTTTGGTATGCCCTTGTTTAGAGGTTTGTAACCTCGGGGGCCTTTCTCGTATCTTTGTCAAACTTCCTTTTACCTATAAAAGGTAAAGGATTTCTAGGGTTTTGTGTATGAAATTGTTTGATTCAATAGGAACAAACTTCCTTTTACCTATAATGGGCACAAACTTCCTTTTACCTATAATGGGCACAAACTTTCCAGAATCAAATTGTTTGATTCAATAGGAACAAACAAATCTAATGATTTGTTTGGCTCTGATACCAATTGTTGTCCCTATAAACAATGAAATGCAAGAAGAAATGGATGGAAATCCTATAAATGAGATGAAATCAATGAAGAACTTTGATAAAACTCATCAATGGTGATAATGTTGCCCAATTTAGTAAAGATATGATTTCATACACAAAACCCTAGAAATCCTTTACCTTTTATAGGTAAAAGGAAGTTTGACAAAGATACGAGAAAGGCCCCCGAGGTTACAAACCTCTAAACAAGGGCATACCAAAACATCATTGTTTACATAATAAGGAAACTAAACTAGAAAGCAGTTTAAAGATAGATGATTCTGACTCTTCTCAACACCTGGGTTCTACACTTCTTCTTGATGGTACTCGAGGACAACCAATGTCATTTCCGGTTCAACGAACCTTACTTCAATGTATTCCACAATTGTCGGTATTATTTCTTTTTTCCCTTTAGATAGATGAAGTACTATCTCAACACCTAACGACGATCGGTTGCCATTTTGGCTCCACATGAATGACCTGAGACCCATTTTGTTCATGTTCAACGATGTTCAGTGTCGTTTTAGGCTCAGTTTCTGTCAGACTATCACATTCGATGATGGCTAGTGTCACTTCTTGGTCTATTCGAACCACAGGATGTGTACCTTGACTATATTCCACACCGTCTATGCTAATTTCTTTCTCGGTTCAACCAGTTGGTTTCGTTTCACACTTGATTTCCATAGGAATATCTGTTAGAACCTGACTAGTTTGT
Organism: Centaurea solstitialis; assembly: GCA_030169165.1. NCBI lineage: Eukaryota > Viridiplantae > Streptophyta > Magnoliopsida > Asterales > Asteraceae > Centaurea > Centaurea solstitialis. Next base: position 67,777,004 of record CM058042.1, read on the forward strand.
TTGTAAAGAAGTCAGGGGCGTCTTTTGATATTATGTAATAGTTAGTTTTAAAACAATACTTTTGTGCGCCTCTTAAAAGAGTCATAGACTCTAGGGGTTGTTTTGTAACTTCGGCTCTATATATAGGGGTCGATAGTTAACGTTATTAAATGTTCTTGCAACTAACAACTTTAGTTATATGCTTTGTCGTTTTGTCGTGTTCTTCATATTTCTTGCATATCTGATTGCATTGATCCATTACATTGCATCCTTGTCGAATATCGGACTCACAATTGGTATCAGAGCTCGTGTTTTGGTAGTTTTGGACAGAAATCTGACGTTGTTTCTGATTTCCCGCATCGGTACATCAGTTCCCGAATTGGACACAAGTGTCCCGATTCGGAACACTTGATTTCCCGATTTGGAAATCTAGAACTCCCGCATCAGATCTTGAAACTCCCGAATCGGATCTTTTGTCACTCCCGAATTGGAAAATTTGAACTCCCGAATCGGGACTCTCATTTCCCGAATCGGGACTTGGCTTAAAACTCCCGAATCGGGACTCATTCTCACCCGTATCGGGACTTTCACTCTCCCGTATCGGGACTTGCAGTCTTTCCCGCCTTAGCCTTTCTTTTTGAAATTCTCGAATTTCTATAAAAGGAACGCTTTAAGCGCGGAAGCTCTGTCCAATCAGAAATCACCAACTACTCAAAACAGATCCTATTTCCGAGGACGCAATGTCAAAAGAAATAATCAGTATCGGTTCTGAAACACGACCTCCAGTATTAGTCGTCGGCGAATACCAGCAATGGAAACGCCGAATGATTAACTTCCTCGACTTACTGGATGACAAACTGATGGTCTCTATCACTGAGGGACCAATCAGACCAACGGTTACTGTAGCTGAAGTAGCCAGAACCGAAGTCACTCCCTATCTACCTGCATATGAGGTTGAAAAACCTTACGACATGTTCTCTCATGAACAACGAGCCAGGGCAGCCATTGATAAACGTGCTCTCACGTTACTCACTATGGCTCTACCTAATGACATGTTCGCGAGGGTTGACAGCTGTAAAGATGCCAGAGCAATGTGGCTGGGCATTGAACAGCAAATGCAGGGTGGTGATAAGGCACTAGAAGGCCAAAAGGAGAACGCTATGAACGCGTACGAAAGCTTCTGTGCTCGCGAGGGAGAGACGCTGACTGAAACCTACAATCGTTTAAACATCTGTGTAAACGATCTGCGGAGACTTGGCTTAGAGAAGAACAAGTATGAGGTGAATGTAAAATTCCTCAAAAGACTGAACAAACTCTGGCAATCTGTCACAATCAGCATCCAAGTGAGCCAAAATCTTGGCCAGCTTGGACTTCATGATCTGTATAGCATGATGCTACCTCATGAAGAAACCTTATTCGGTAAAACTGAAAAGAAAATCGATCCTCCTACCTTGGCCTTACTGTCAAATAGAGGATCGTCCTCTCATGAAAACTACACCGTTGAAGAACCGGTAGTTCTTGATGATGGACTTACCGAAGAGGAGATGTTTCAGCTGGAGAACTCATTTGCCTTGATGGCTAAATTCCGGGGAAATCCCCAACGCTTCAACAGATTCAGACAAGGACCTCAGTTTGTGGGAGGTCAGTCTAGCCAAGGAGGGTACCAGTCAAGAGAAAGCTTCCAAAGAAACGATCAAGGAAGAACAAACAACTATCAACAACGTGATAGGTCTGGGTACAACAATCAAGGATCTTATCAAGATCAAAGACAAAGCTACAACAACAACAACCAGCTACAGCAAAGGGATCAGGAGTACAACTCCAACAACTACCACGGTAACAGAGGTTATCAGGGAGGTGGTTATAATCAAAGGTGGAACGACCAATCTGGTTCTAACTACAACAACCAGAACCAGAAAACAAATGATGATGGTCGTCAGCACAACAACACCGGTGGAACTGAACCTCCACAACAGAACAAGCTACCAGCTCTAGAAGCTCCACCCGCAGCCAATCAGAACAGAAACCACGCTCGGGTTCCCACCTGCTACAACTGTGGTGACCCGGGTCACTATGCATCGGAATGCAAGAAGAAGCTCAAAGACTCTGCTTACTTTGAGAAGAAGGCTGCCGTGATGAAGAAGAAAGAGCAAGGCAAGGTGCTGTTAGCCGATGAGGAAGACTGGATCATGGAACCAGAAGACTCGGATGATGAACGCCCATCAGCCGTACAAGGACACTGCCTCATGGCTGACTTTGAGGAACCATGTATATCTGGTTCCCCAAACGACTCTACTGATGAAGAATCTGAGGTACATTCTTGTTCGCTATTGTCAAGACCTGATGAACTGTCTATGTCTGAAACTCTAAGACTTGAGAGCCAACTCCAAATGGAAAGAGCTCTCGTCGCGAGATTCAGAATAGAGAGTGCTGTGTATAAAAGTAGTTTAGAGGACCTCGCCGAGAACTTTAACAGAATGGAACTTGAGTCTGGGATTAGAGAATCTATCCTCGAAAACAAGCTCCTTGATCTTCAAAGATCTCACGACGAAATTGAAAGTAGTCGTGAAGAACTCAAGCTCAAGTTTCACCTTCTTTCCTTGGAAAGAACAAAATTATTTGTAAAAATCGAAGAGCTTGAGGAAAATAATTTAAAGAGAGGACAATCTGAACATACCTTGAGTCTGCTTACCAAGCAAACCACTCAACATCCCTTTTATCAAGCCAAACCTGGGTTGGGACATTCAGAGAAAAGCATTCTTGAGAAAGCACCTGCACATCTATACAACTTTAACAGTATGAGTGCTTCCAAACCTGAACCTAGGTCAGTCAAAGGACAAGACAATGACAACTATGTGATGCAGACTGTGACCTTTACTGAGATAATAGATGGAAAAGTCGTATCTTTTACCACCAGTCCTGCAAATAGTTCAACCAGTAGTCCACCTTCCAGTCCTGTTGCTAAGGGTCCCATCTTTACCCCTGCTAGTAATCCAGAGAATACTTTCACTAGCTGGGAAGGCATCAAAGCTAGGACACCTAAGGTAGCAATGCCACCCATCAACTATGAGGACTTAAACTTTAGCTATGACACTAGGGAGATAGATACATCCGAGGACGCTGATGTTATCCAACCGTTGGATGTTTCTGCAACTCAGCCTCCTGCCCCAGTATGTGTAGAAAAGGAATTGTTCCATCTTAGGTCCAAAGCCGTAGAACTTGATGCCTGTCGCCATAAGTTAAAGAACTTTGAGTCGATTCTTTCTGAAAAAGACAACCATATCAAATCATTGGAACATAGTTATCATGAGGCAAATGCCGAAAGGATTAATATGTCAACCCAATGTGAGATCGCAGAGTTTTCTTGCTCATGTTTTAAAAACAAATTTGCGGATCTCCAAACACAACTAGTCGTCCAATTTATAAATAACACAATGGAAAAGGACTTCTTTTATGAAAAGGAACTGATGTTTGGTCAAACTTTCGCGAATCAATGTTGTCAAATCAATCAGTTGAAAAGACGGGTGTCCTTCTTAGAAGAATCTGACTCTTGGGATTCTTGTACCTGCAGCTCACCAATCACACCAGACTTTAGGTCAACCAAACCTAAACTAGTACTAGATCCTAATGTTGTGTATGATGTGAAGGTGTTTTTGGACGCTGATGATCCTCCTTCAGGTTATATTCCAAGAAAAACTGTTTTGCCAAAGGCACCCGCTGTAAAGCAAATCAGTTCTCCTGAGCCACTTGCATCAGTGCCTGTGATAAACACTGAAGGTGCAAAACGTGTTGGTACTGACAAAGGGAAGTCAGTTAAGCCACACACACCCACAGTAACACAGACACAGAATTCAAAATCTACTGATACAAGTAGCTCGGTAAAACCCATTAAGGGACTAGACTTTTATTCTAGTTCATTTGATGTAGGTGAGAACTCCAAACCTAAACAACCTTTGAAAATGATAAAATCAGTTTGTCAAACCACCGCTAATTTCAAAGGTGGTCAATCCATTCTAGTTAAGCCGTCACCCAACTCACAACTTGCTTTTCATGCAGATGCGAGGACAGGTGATGGAACTGCGAATGTGAAGCCACGAAGAAGGAGATATCGGAAGAAGAAGAACTCTTTTAATGCTTTCCCTAAATGGGGTGGTCATGATCATACTGGTCTTGGCTACAACCCACCTAGTTGTAATTTAAACTTGAACTCAAAGACTGTAAACACTAATCGCTCTGCGAATTTTGAAAATTTTACAGCTTTTAGAAATCAAATCTGTTCAATGTTTGATAATTACATGCGTGTTGATTTTCCTGGTAATGCCAATACTTATCATAAGTCAGGTGGTCCTCCCAGGAAAAGAAGTAACAAAATGGCAAAGCAAAGTGCTTCGCCTCCTGTGAAGTCTCCTGAGCCTAAGGAGATATCCGAAAAAGACACTTCATCAGAAGTTTTAACTGTGTCTAATGCTAGGAAACCCATGTGGCAATGGGTTCCTAAACAGCCAGTCTCCTTATTAGCATGTGCATAGGGGGAGCCTCGGTGTTGCATACACCTAGGGGGAGCCTCGGTGTTGCATACACCTAGGGGGAGCTATTGTATAAATGTTGCTTCTCTAAAACTCTGTCGGATCCAATCTGCAATGGATACCATTCTTATTTTTCTTGCAGGTTGTAGAACCGAAGAATGGCTTCTGAATACTTCAGTTCAGGACCCGATGATCAATTTTACGACTTCTGATCACCTGTGTCAGAACTCATGCAAAGTCCAAAGCAGGTTGGAAGCTATCGAGAAGGCTGACGTGGCTAAAAAACCAGCGGATTGAGGCCATTGAGAAAGCCTTAGCCGCCAAGGAACAGGAAGACCAAGCCCGTCGAGCTGAGATCGAAGCACTGCGGAAAGCGGACGAGGACCGTCAGAAGGAACTGGACGAAGCCAGACGCTTTATCAAGGGCAAGTACCAGGAAGGGGAGCGCCCGTCTTTCGGCGATTCGAGCCGCTCTCCTACTCCCATCCTCCGTCTCCAACCACCACCAATAGCTGAGGAGATTCCCGGCTTTGTCTCTGAAGCCGAGCACCAGATTGTCATCGCTCAGCTCACCACTCAGAACGATGCCCTTCAGAGACAGTGGATCAGTACAAGCAGCTGGTAGCCACGAGGGATATGCAGCTGGAGATTGCATTGCGGAGAATCCGCGAGCTTGAGGCAACTTGCAGGTCTCAGGCTCAACCCTCCAAGCGCGGACATGATGATCCGGACGACGCCGCCAATCCTCATGAGGGGGAGGGACCGTCTAAGAGGGCTCGCCTAGACCTCCCCTCCGGCTCCGGAACCGCCGCCGATGATATACCGGCCGACACCGCTCCACCAGCAGATCAGCCTGCCGATCTTACAGACTTACCAGATCCTGTGAACGATGATTCCGACGAAGACATACCGGAAGAAGCCGCAAACTGGAGGTACGAGGCTATACCCGTGGGTACAACCGTCCAGTTTCCTCACGAGAAGGTAACTCCTGCCATTGACCTGATCGATCCAAACACCGCGCCGTTGGATCCTTCCGACCTTCGTATCTCTGACGAGGGAAGGAAGATCCTGAACCAGCATGCCCAGAGCCTTCGGTTTTGGAAGAGATCAGATGACATTGTCTCTGGTGCGGAGTACGACGCCTTTCTCCCCACGGTACAGACGCCAGAAGCTTTCACTGCTCAGCAGCCGATCAGACTGGGTTGGAACCACACAGTTATATTCAGGCCCTTCCTGGAGGAATCCTTCACACGGATCTTCCAACAGGAACGCCTCTTCACGTGGTCCAAGAAGGTCTTCTTCGGCCTATCTCATGTCAAGAAGCGTCGCCGCCGTACCGCGTACATCTACCAGAGGAAGCTCAGCTGGAGCGAGCATGGGCAGATCAGAAAGAAGCACCGGTTCACCAAGGTAACTGACGTCCGACCTTACAAATTCGGACACCAGCTATTCCTTAGTTCCACGTGCGGATGTACAACCCAGGCAAGCCGGACGGAGAACTCCGAGACTTCATGTTCACTGAAGCCGATCTGGACAGCATTGATCTCGACGACCTCCTTACACTCATCAGACACCTTGAGGGCCCGATTCTGAAACCTGGCTACTTCAGAGACGGTCTGGAAGTCCTCAAGAGATATGTACGCCACTCAATCAACCTCGCGCATCTCACAGACTATCAGATGGCGATCGAAAGCAAACAGCAGAAGGTGAATCTGCTGCGTCCTAACCTGGAGGCCAATCTTCTTAACCAATACATGCCCTACTTCCCAACGGAACTCCCAGAGCATGGTGTTGTGTATATCACCTTCAGGAAGAACCAGCGGAGATTCATGCGCTTCAGTGAGCTGTCTAGCTTCTGTGACGGCACTCTGCTGTATGTTTACAACGGAATGAAGCGTCGTCTGATGGAGGAGAATATGCCAATGTACAAGGGCACTCAGTGGAAGAGAAAGCTGAAGGAGGCCCTGAATCTGATCGAGGTCAAGCTGAAAGAAAGACTGATGCTGAGAAGAGTGGAAACTGCGATGGAGCTCCGTACGAGATCGATCCGCGAATGGGACGAGTACCTGCAGCTCTCGCAGTGGGAACCAGCTTTGAAGTATCCGCCGCCTTTCTGACTTCTTCCCAAAGGGGGAGATTGTTAGAACCTGACTAGTTTGTTTGTAAAGAAGTCAGGGGCGTCTTTTGATATTATGTAATAGTTAGTTTTAAAACAATACTTTTGTGCGCCTCTTAAAAGAGTCATAGACTCTAGGGGTTGTTTTGTAACTTCGGCTCTATATATAGGGGTCGATAGTTAACGTTATTAAATGTTCTTGCAACTAACAACTTTAGTTATATGCTTTGTCGTTTTGTCGTGTTCTTCATATTTCTTGCATATCTGATTGCATTGATCCATTACATTGCATCCTTGTCGAATATCGGACTCACAATATCACATTTCATGATGGTCGGTGTGGTTTTAGGCTCGATTTCTATCAAACTATTACATTAACAGAATATCACCTTTTGACTCTACCCTAAGAGTTGGCTTGTTTTGTAACTATATGAAATGTTACAACCCACATTTTGTATTAACCAACGTTAACCAAAAATAGACCGTAGGATTTTACATTTCTTTTGCATACGTGGACCATCCTTCAATATTTTAGGAACTTCCAATATTTTATGAATTTCCAATATTTTATGAATTAATGAAAAACGATTAAATTACTTCCATATTTTAGGAAGTAACTTCCATATATTATGAATTAATAAAAAATGATTAAATTACACAATTAAAGTAAGCCAATGATATAAATGATGAGAGAGAGGGGCAGGTTCATATAAGAACCAACCACATTTACAAGAACAAAAAAACAAATTATAGTCATACATTGATGTGAGCCATGTGGGTCCTCATAATAAAAAATATGATATATGATTTAGGTGGAGGCCAACCACTAAATCATATATGATTTTTTAATATGTGGAACCCACATAAGCCCACTTCACATATGATTGTGGTTAGGTCATTTATTGTTGCAAATTGGATGAGTTCTTATTTGAACCTACTTATATAGAGAAAAGTTCAAATGTGAACCACTTTTTGGCTGTGAACGTGAGGACAGCCTAGAGCGCACCACGTGGCAATCTGAAATTTCTTCGATCAAGCCTTATGCATACTGCATAACACTATCATTCAGACGGCTATCATTCAGATGGAATAAAGTGTTATGCATATGCATAAGACTTGGTCGCACTCGGATTCAGCCGCGGGTCAGCCGCGGGCGGGTCAGCTTCATTAAAGGCTTATTCAGTTTGTCTAATAGTGTTATGCAGTATGAATAACACTAATCCCGCAGGTTTATACAGACTAAATAAGCCTTGACCCGTGGATGTCAGATTGTCACGTGTCGCGCTCTCGGCTGTCCTCACGTTCACAACCAGAAAGTGGTTCACATTTGAACCCACGTGGGTTCAAATGTGAACCACTTTTTGGTTGTGAACATGAGGACAACCGAGAGCACGACACGTGACGGATGACTAGGCTCCACGTCAAGTCCACGGCGGATGACTAGGCACGATTCATGGGAGGGCATTGATTTAAAGAGAGGGACCACACTCAAAGCCGCCACGTGTCACGCTCTCGGTTGTCCTCACGTTCACGACCAAAAAGTAGTTCACATTTGAACTTTCCTCTATATATGTATATATACACACACGGGTATGAGACACGCCGCCCCCGTCCCCGCTTTGGGCCAAACGGGTTCCCCATCCCTTTTCCATGATCCATTTTACTCAAAATCCCTAACCTCCAGGGAGAATTTTCATGCCTATTGGCTTATATTGTAAAGGATGGTTTACTTTGTAAGATATGAGATTATTTTTATATATAACTTGAAGAAAATATAATAAATCGTTTACGGTAAACCCTCTCTCGGTGGCTGTGGTTGGTAGCAGATCCGGGAACAGTCGTTGACGTTTATGGTGGTCGCAGGCGGCGATTGGTGGGGTAGAAAGAACCACGGCGGTGGCTTGTTGTTGCAGTGTCAGATGGTGGTGATGGCCGGTGGAGAAGGAGAGTGGTGGCTGCGCAGCGATTGATGGGGTGATCGAAGGGGATGAAGAAGACGAGATAAGAATTTTTTTTCAAAATAACTTTTTGTAGACAATTTCCCCTTTTATAACCAAGTTTTATTTTTCTTTTTTAAATTACAGCTTTGGCTCATGAGGTTTTAAGTTTGTGTTGGATTTGACACATAAACTTTTTATGTCAAAAAGTAGTACCTAGAGTTTGCATTTTTGTTTCAATTTGGCTCGTGTTATCAATGGTTGTTAAATGTTAACTCGTGTCCATTAGGTCTTTCCTCATCTTTTTGTCTTTTTCTCATTAAATAAATAAAAGATATATTATTTTATCATGTATAGATTAAAGGAAACTTCGTACAAAAACCACCGATGAATTCTTACGAACCATACTAGGGATGAGCTCGGTCCGAATTTCGGATCGAACCGAACCGAAACCGGTATGGACCGAAAATTTTAAAATGTTTATCATAGGACCGAATACCGAACCGTATACACCGACTCGGTACCGGTTTGGTTTCCGGTACGATTTCGGGAAATTCGGTTCTAGTAACGGTAGGAACCGATTTTCGGAAGGAGTTATGGAATGTGTGAATTTCAATGTTATAACAAAACTAAAACTTCAACAAAGTAAATAAAAAAGACTTGATGGAAGCGTATTCTCTTTGTAGACTTGATGGCACCAAATACAAACCAAATTTTTAAATCAAAAATCGGTTTTTGGGTATGATTAATGGAACCGATTTTTTGGGATGGTTTGTTTAGCCTGATTTGATTTAATTGAATTATATTATGTGAATCATGGTTGGGAAAACTGGAAATGAGAGAATCATGCTTAGGAAAAGGAATAGTTGGAAAATGAATTGTTACAAAAAAATTGAAAAGGATAATAAGTTTTCCTAAACCGGTCCGGATCAGTTTTTTTCTTTTTTTTCCCGTACCGAAACCGATTGGGGCCAAATTCGAGAACCGTTTACCGTACCGTATAACCAGGGGCGGAGCCAGGATTTTAGTCTAGGGGAGCAACATTATAAACAAAACAATTTTTTTTTGAACGACAAGCAAATACACACGCGTTCGCGAGGTATCCGAGCTCACAAGGGCACCCGACTAATCCCCATCGACCACGACCTAGAGGGTACATTATGTAGCAAACCTATAATCTGGATGGGGCCACATGTTTACCACACGGGCTAGATAGTCAGAGATACCATTCGTTGATCCCCTAAGATGTTACCTTACCACTGAGTTAGACATGCATTAATTATATAAATAAAACAAATTAAAAAAAGATAAATGTTAACCTTTTAATTCTTGAGGACTCTGCAACCTTTTAAAACTATTCTTATTTGATATAGGTAACGAATCATCAGTTATTTTTGTCTTTATTAAATATCTATCTACGATTGTTAGAGCATCCACAGTGGAGGTTCTTCATGAGGTTTTTCGTGGGATTTTTACAAGTACTTCCTTTGTGAGACAGAGGTTCTTGCCCAGTCATAGGTTCTTGTTGGAACCTGGGTGCTTGAACAAGAACCCAGGTTCTTGTAATAGTTTCTTTTTCTGTTATATAATAGTTTACATAAATAAAACTTATATTATAAATAAGAATAGGGAAGTGAGGTTTTTGTAAGAACCTCCATTGTAGAGTTTTAAGGAGATTTTTGGTTTGTTGAGATGGCAATGACGTGGTAGGAAAAAATATGGTAAGTGAGGTTCTTGGAGGTTCCACCACTGTGGATGCTCTTAATGGATAACAAGTAAAAGTAACTCATTAAAGAATCCATTTCTAACAAGCTTTAACTTATAAAAGAAAATCTTAATTAATAATAGAAAGATAAATAACAAAATAAATAGAAATTCAAAAATAGGTTGAGCTGTCAAAGTGGTGATCAAGTTTCAGAAAGCATATATATAAAAAAGAAAGAAAACCCACTTTGCCTACAAATAAAAAAACTAAATCAGTTATTAAGTGATAGAAAAAAAAAAAAATTACTCTTTGTTTTCAGCCAATAAATTGTTTAATATTAAAATTTCATTGCATCAAAAGAAAGAATTATGAATCAAAGGGTTAGCAACTACTAACCTTTGTGATGAAGTAGCTCCGCCATTACGTATGACATATACAGTACCGGTCCGGTCTTGGTCTCGGTACAGTCCCAGTTCGATTCGGAATTTCGGTGCCATATAATTATCCCTAAACCATACAAAACAATTTTAACCGTCATCTACCCTAATTAATTTGATTACATAGATATTTTTGATGTTTTCTAATCTAATATAGTGATTTAATAAATGAACAATATCATCTTCCATAAATTACGGATTTGGTTCATGTGATTTTCAATTTTTTACTACTAAGATTCCTAAACTTGATAAATTATGAAACACGTCCCTGTGGTATTCAATTTTGAACTACTAGGGTCCCTATTCCTGACTTTGTTAACGACAACTCCGTTAACTCAACGGTATTAATGTCTTTTCACTTTTTTTGTTTATTTTTTATTATAACAAGATAAATGTAATCTTCATCTCCTTCGTTAAGAAGATGAATCGCCAAAAAATCTGAATACAACATTTTAAGAATAAAGCACTTACTGAATTGATTGTATTGAAGATGAAGATTCATGTTTTAAAGATGAACATTTAATTAGGAAAAAAAACTCAATAAAAATAAAGAGTAGTGTAAATTAATGAATTGCCCATGAGTTAACGGAGGTTATTAACGGTCGTTAAGAAGAGGGACCCTAGTAGTGCAAAATTGAATACCACAATGATGTGTTTCATAATTTATCAAGTTTAGGGACCTTAGTAATAAAAAATTGAAAACCACAAGGACCAAATCCGCAATTTACTCTAAATTAAAACTAAGGCTATCAGTACCCAACTCTTCCAACCCTACCGCCACATCAGCTTCTACATCAGCTTTTTCTCAACCCCACAATTAACCCTCTGGAACCCTCTCTGATTAGTACCCGAACACTTTCAACCCTCTCACATACACACACACACCATAGACACACACAACACACACGCACACACACAAACTCAACGGTGTGTGGAAACCGCCGGTGACCGAACCCGCCGAACCCGCTATCCTCGCAGCCGAACCCACTAAAGCCGTTGAACCCACCGGCTTCAACCTGCCCAACCCCTCCCACCCGGTACGCATGGCCTAATAGGTTTTACAAAAAATGGGTATATCAAATAATCAAAATAAATAGGTTTGGACGGACTTATAACTCAAATCGATTAATACTTTGAATATCACAAAACAAACTTTGTAGATTTCTTATTCTGCAATCTTTTTAGGGTATAAAAATGATTTTTATTCAAGTATTCTTTTGCTTGTCTACACTTCTATTTTATTTTAACAAATATTCAGAAAGGAAACAAAATTAAAAAAAAAAAAAAGATAATTGCTTTTATTTTATTTGAAATGATCTACTTTTTACGTAATAGCTAGATATTATGATTTCATATCATTTATTTTTTAAGAATTGAAGAAATGCAAAATAATCAAAACAATGAGCTCTTTTATCAAAGTTAGGATAGGGAATAGGATTCATAGCAAAAATGAATCCTCACAACCTAAGTCAAGAATTTTGAGGTTAGAGATCTTGTTAATAACAAAATTAACAAAATTTGTAGTTAACTTTCTATGTTTACTATTTTAATAATCTATGAATTCAAAAGGATAATAAGAGCATCCACAATGGAGGTTCTGCGTGAGGTTCTTCATGGGGTTTTTATAAGAATCTCCATTGTGAGACAGAGGTTCTTGCCCAATCACAGGTTCTTATTGGAACCCGGGTGCTTGAACAAGAACCCAAGTTCTTGTAATAGTTTCTTTTTCTGTTATATAATAGTTCACATAAATAAAAATTATATTATAAATAAGAAGAGGGAAGTGAGGTTTTTGTAAGAACCTCTATTATAGAGTTTTAAGGAGGTTCTTGATATGTTGAAATGAGACAATGACATGGTAGAAAAAAATATGGTAAGTTAGGTTCTTGAAGGTTCGATCAGTATGGGTACTCTAAGGACTAAGAACATGTTAAGAGAGAGCTTCAACCCAATTTTAGAATCACTCCAACAATCAATTTTGGCACCAATAATTATGGAATCTACTCCTCGCATGGAGAAAAAGATTGATCGCCAAATATTATGACTTTTGGTTGAATACCTTTATTTCCAAACATTTAATTGGCATAAAAGTGTTGTGGGAAAGATGCTCCCATGTTTTTGATAAAATTTCTTCTTTTAGTTGAGCACACAGGATACAGAGAACCATTTTGCTGAGAAATTAGACTTGAGATATTTTTAAGAAGATAAAATTAATTGACAAACTTTGTTTTCGTGGGAATCGTAAATTAAAATACTACTAGTAATAAGATACATGTAATTATCAAGTTTCTTAAAGTAAGTAAGAGGCTTTGATTCAATCAAAATAATTATGCCAACAAAACCATCAAAATACATATAATCAGTGAACAGATAATGGAAACACCCTCTCTCATAAAATTCAAACATAGTTCCATTTACATAAAGCTAGAGGAAATTACCCTTACCCATAACCTCCCCAAAGTAAACAAATGTAAAATACTTTTTTCCCTAGTCATCATCCTCATCCTGCAAATAGACCAAACAAAATATCTTCTCAATAATCATATATCATATTTTAAGTACATATAAAATCTCACACATGCTGCCTGCTAGCTAATATTTCCATCTACTTCAAATGTATGTGGTATTTACATGTACAGAAATACACATACTTATACGGTTGTTTGTAACCCTAATTAGTTGTTTCGGCTAATGAATCTAACTCTCAGATTATTTATGAGTTAACGACTTAGTTTGATCTGGAAGTTGGAATATCGAACCACAAATAGTTCTGTAGCCAAGGATTTTGAGCTCATTTTTATACACCAAGTAGATCAAGTATAAATTTGGTTTGAGCTGAAAGTAGATGATATTAGAAATTCAGCCTCGATTTTCCTTAATTTTAAAAATTAGTTAACGAGTTAATTACCTCATCGCTCTCGTCGTCATCATCATGGACCTCCGATTTTGACTTGTCAGACTCATCCTCCTCTACTTCCTCTTCTTCAGCATCCTTGGCCTCCGCCTACAATACAGACAGTTTTACTACTTGTTAAAATCAATTTTCTATCTTACTTACTAATTAATCGGTATAATGAAATTTTTAAACAGAATTCAAAATGGGTGTATTAATTTTACCAATTTGTTGTTGTAGGCCTGGAGGTTTTTGTCGTAATCAGACTTCCGAGTCTCTGCCTTAGCAACGTATGGAGCTTTCTCCTAAATCAACCAACAGATATTATTAGTTACAGTAGAATTTTAATTTTGACCGGAAAGAATATTATCATTTAATTTAATTTTGGATGGTGAAAGTTTTACTTACAGCTGCAGTCAATGATTTCCATTTGTCACCTCCAGCTTTACCGACCTACCATCAACATACAAGAAAAATCAACAAAAAGTCAAAATAGAAGGAAAAAAAGTAAAAGTCAAAGGGAAAGGGAAAATAAATACTACTCACAACCGACACAGATTTGTTGTTAGGGTGTTTTTCTTTGTATTGCTTCCTGAAATCCTCCCTGTACCAACCAACGATTGATTAAATGATCACGAAGATGAACTTAACGCAATTTCGAATCATCCATAGATAGATAGATCTCACAATTAGTAATTTGAGAGAAACATAACAATAGCATACATAAAAACGAAAAAAGCACTAGCAGGCCTTTTAGGCTTGCTAGGATCCTTGGCCGCGGCCTTCGTCTTCTTCGGTGCAGGCGCTTTTCTCTCAACCGGTGCTCCTCTCTTCTTCACGGAAAGCCTGTAAGCATAATCAACGGTAATTGATAAACAATCAAACAAACAATAGCAAATGAATTTTGAACCAAAAACCAACAAAAGTTGAGATCGGAGGTGGAAATTTTACCTGCTATCGGGTTTTTTGGATTCGGACTTTGATTTAGTTCCTTTCATGGCGAAAAAACGATAGAACTCGGTGAAGATTGATGTGAACTCAATGAGTTAGATAAGGCAAAGAGAAAGGAGAGAAGAAGGGTAATATAGAGATAGAGCATAGGGAGGGGGATATGCTTTGCGTTGGTTTGCTTTGGTTGGGTGTAGGCAAGTGCAGCGTGTGTTGTCTGTGTGTGTATGTGAAAAGAAATAAAACTGAAACAACGAACCACTTCAAGTCCGGTTTTTTAGGCGGGATTTTAAAAATATCTATTTACTTACTCCTTTTGCCTTTCCTTCCTCTTGCATAAAAATTCACTCAACTTTTGCTCTTAATATATTTTTATTTAGAAACCAATTTTGGAATTTTGGAATTTTAAATTTTGATGGTTTGTGATCAAGTTGTTGAGTTTCAGTGAAAATTGTCAAATTTGATGAAAAGCGTGAGAATTGGTTATCAATAGTTTAAATGAAAAATGAACGAACATTAGAATGAAATACACCAAAATAAGATGCACCAATACATACCGGATCAATTCTATTTTAAACCGTAATTCATGGGAGAGTATTTAATTAAAAATGATCAATGGTTTAAAGTAATTCTCATCAAAATAACACTTCTCACGTGATTCCATCCCTTATGATTAAATTTATAAATAGTTTAGAGTTTCAATAACCCTCTCCTATTCTCCCCTAGTTTAACTTTGGAATGGAAACCATAACCATGTAGAAATCGAGCAAAAACTTAAGAAGATCAAACCTCAAACTTAGTTAATGGTGATTGTAAATACAAACCTTTTATTAAACCCCACATTTTGGTAATGTTTGTAGAAAATTATATCAACTTTCATAAAGTCTTAGTCTAAGGTTGAAATCTTGGAACTTTTTTAGTGCAGAAACAATTGACATGTAACCCGTATATAAAGGGAGAAGGAACTTATCACTAAAATTTTTGAAAGGTTACCGGTGAAAACAATCAAATCATCCCATCATGACACAACTATTTGAAGAAATTGATGCACACCACCTAAGACTTCTTGAGCAATTACAAAAGCTTCTAAAAATTGAAGAAATATGAATGCATAAGATAAATATGAGGGGTAATGCATCAACTTAACTAGAATCTTGATACCAAGAAGACAAACAACAAGAAATTGGAGGTCAATGGTAATTCCTCTACATCCAACAAGAAATGTCATGTGATTCTGTGAAATGATTGTGCAAAAGTTCCAAGAATTCATTATCATGTTAAGGATCTCTAATAAAGTTGAAAGCACTACCATGGCTTTTAAATTACACATTAGTATGATTCAAAAAATGCACATGGTAAGTGTTACCACTTCAAGTGATTGATCGATGGTATGATTCGGGTGCTACCACACATGTTTGCAACAGTAAATCTATTTTTAAATATTACATCGATGTAGTTGAATGACGTGAGGTAGTGATGCGTGATCATCAAACTTCAAAAGTATAAAGAATGAGAATGGTGGAAGTTTTCATTACTTTAGAAAAGAAAGTGGTTCTCAAAGATGTATTGCATGTTCCTAGCATTAGGAAGCACTTGGTTTATAGTTTTAAACTTTGTGGAAAAATGACATTAAGGTCGTGAAAGAATTAGATAAATTGATTCTATCTAAGGTCGGTGTGTTTGTAGACAAAACCTATGTATGTGACGGTATGTTCAAACTATCTGTTAATAAAGTTTTTAGCTCTACTTACTTATTAGATTTCATGTTTGCGTTTAATCGTTCAATGTTCTAACTTTAATCTCTAACACAATATATTAGGGAATATAAATCATATAACTATGAAATATAAATTAAAACGGGGTATCATATCCTATAATGATAAACACAAAGAAAACTGTGAAGTATATCTTTAAGTGAACATGAAAAGAAAACCATTTCCCAAAGTTGATAAGGAAAAGTAACTGCTAGAACTTGTTCATTTGTATATATGTGAACTGAATGGACCTTTGACTATAGGTGGTAACATGCATTTCACTACACTCATAGATGATTGTTCAAGATATACATGTTTTTATTTAAAAAAATCTAAAAATTAGGTATTAGGATTGTTTAAAGTTGAAAATCAAAAGATTAAGAATTGATAGAGGTGGTGAGTTTTTGTCCCACAAAATTTCCATTTTTTTGAATCACATGGGTTGATTCATCATAAGACAACATCATTACACCGCAACAAAATGGTGTTGGTGAAATAGGAATGGAATTTTGCAATATATGAATAATACAATGTTAGTTAATGCAAACTAGAATAAGAACTTGTGGATGAAGCCTTACTTATCCCATATCATGTTTACTAATATGGTACTTAAAATTATCTTGTGAAATTTGGAAACGTAGATGCCTAATATTAATATTTGCCTCGAGGAGGGATCCTAGAATTCCGTCTGTTTTCTGGGTTTGGAAAAGTGTTATTTTAGAGTTTGGGTGTTTTGACTTCCTATTAGGCTCCTTCAAGGGCTTGTCATCTTAAAGATTTGGAGCCTAATGAGAATAAATTTTGCTGTGATTTAACATGTAGATGACTTTGTAGCTCAAATGACATGAAGTGTATTTAGCTCAATTTTGAACTTTGATTATAAAACAAAAATATTAAAATCTTCTAGCTAGAAGAAGTGAAAAAGATAGAGAAAGTGAGTATTTAAATTGTGACTTTGTGGATTTTCAGTCTATTACCTTCATGCTATAAAAACTTCATAAACTTTCATGTTTTTCACATGGCTCGTAATGTAGCCTTATACTATTTCCTTTACAAAAAAGTTTGTGACATCTCCATTGCCTCCACATAGATTAACAATCAGATAATGTTCAGTCACATGGCTAAAAAACTTTCTAACACCTCTACTTCCTCTCACAAAATTCATAAAAAGTAATTATTTTGCAAGCTCCAACCTCGTTGTGGAGGCTGGTGCTCAAAATGGAAGAATAACTTATGCAGACATGCAATGGTGCTCTACCAACACGGAGAATGGATTAATCAACCAAGGGTTGGTGGTTGAGAAGAGATAGGTAAATAAAATTAATTAATGGTCCTAATTAGATATTGTATTCAACAACCAGCTTCTTGAAGTCTTATAATAGATGTTTCACTTGATTAGAAATGTTACTGGATCGCTAATGGTCCCTTTGACCACTAAAAGACAAACATTTGGCCTGACTCTTTGTTCCTTGAATAGAACTCAAGCTGAGATTCTTCCATGGGTGGAGGGCATTACATATTTTATTCCAAATGTCGATGGTCATAAGCATGTTAGAAAATCTCTTCCATCCCTATGTGAAGAGATATATGTCATGCTTTCCTCTATATGTAGCGTTCACATTATGTTGAGGTTACCCGGGCAAGGCGTGGTGTGCACCCGTATCTTCCATGTCGCATATAACTTTGCTATAGGTATTTGCAATAGAAAGGGAAACTTATGAATTTTGATCCCCTTGAAGCTTTAATAGTTGGACCTTTTATTTATCCACCCAATTTGGTATGGTTTTGTTAATAACTTCAATTGATTGACAAGAGCATTAGAGACTAGGTTTTCTCAACTTTAATAGTTTATAATAGGAGAACATAATTTTCAGTTGATCACTTGACTAAATGATTTTGTTGTGTACTAAGTTATGTTGTAGCTTTGAAGCACACTAGATCTTCGGCCCCGTAAATGGCACAAGTTCAGAAATGCCACAAGTTCGCCTCTATCTCGTCAAACACATAATCATTTTGTTATGACATTCGATTCTTGGCAGAACGGCAATAACATTTTACAACACCACTAAAGTTTTTGTTGTTAACTTGGCACACCAATTGAATTAGTGGAGACCGTCTTCATGATTTACATGGACTTTTCAGTTTCATGTGATTGAAGTTTATATTTGTTCAAGTACTCTAGTGGTTTATCAGTGAGATCATCCACTGTACTCCACATTTTTCCATGCCATAACACTGCCACTAGTAGTTAAATTTTGATTATCACTATATCAGTAATCATCTTTAATCAAGTTGAACTCATCACTTTCAACAACTTATTTATAAATAACATATATTGCATATAAATTTGTAATAAGCTCTTTCTACAAGAAAAATAATCATTTTTATATATTAATTAATGATTATTTTTTCTTTATTTTCCTTAGAGAGAAATTTGGTCATTCGTCTAACGAAGCGTGTCAATCACTAGTTAAATAATAAATCAAATGAAACAACATGATTTAAAACGACCTAGATCCCCAAACGAATGAAACTTCATATATTTACTATTAAAAAAAATAAGCATTATTTTACTACTAGTTGTACTTTTATGTTTAGTAATTTCTTATTTTCTCACAACGAAAATACTAATTTAGTTCTTTCCATTTATAAAATTTAAGCAATAATTTTCCAAAACCAAAAGACGAAGACAAAGCTTGATTCACTTTTGTGCAATTATCTCATCTATGCACTTTATTGGAAAGTATTTTATAGTTATTAAATAAAAATTATTAATTCTATATTCCAGAAAAAGCATGGCATAATTTTGTAGTAATACATGTGGGGGGGGTGGTTGATATTTAGCATGCCACGTCATTGATCTGTGTGTGCTTGGCCTTTGTGTTTTCTATGTGCTTCTTCAATACAGCATCGCATTGCACACGTGTCATGATAGGAATAGAATAAACCGCACGTGCAACCATTTTAGATCCTTTATTTCATAAAACAAATTCATTATTTTACAATTATATGAAGCCACCTTTTTAAATATTTACATCGGTTTTAAGGCTACATGGACCCAACCCTCTCAACCCTCCCAATCCATTCACTATTTTAACGACACATCAGCTGACACATTAACTTTTTCCTAATCCTCTCATTTCCCATAACCCACTACAACCTTTTCCAACTCACATCCAACCCTCCCAACCCTCTCACTTTTTAATTTATTTTATATAAATAAATAATATAATTAAATAAAACATGTAATTAATTGATAATAAGATTCATAATTAATTAAAATTTATATAATTAAATAAAATAAACTAAAACATTAAATAAACTAAAACATTAAATAAACTTAAAATTACAAGCCATATTTGGCTTTGATTTGGGTTTTTCGCTTCATAACATCGTGGAATCGTTTACCCCGAAGATGGCCATGCGGGGCGTGTTGGGAACCGTAGGCACTAACGGTGCGCAGCGGATAACAAAAACGATTCCCAAATCCGGACCCATCTTAAACCTTATCAGATACAATTTTAGCAAAGTTTGATGGTTTACCTTTTGCGATTAGTTTCCGGAAAGCTCGTAGGGGATACACCGCTACTGACACCACGTGAGAAGGTTGCTAGACCACCTGGATTTCTTCTCCTTCTGGTCGACGGTTATGGAGAGAGGGGAGAGGGATTTCAGGGTTTTTCTCTAAGCTTAAACTGAATGAATGAATAACTGATCAGGGTTTTATCATATTTATAGGATTAAATATGGTAATACCCATTACTTAGAAAAGCCCATCTAATTAAAGCCCATTAGGCTATTTTAATTATATTCCCTTTTAATTAATTAATCCCACTATTAATTAATTAATCCTTTAATTAATTAATTTACTATTAATTAATTTTTACCTGATAAAATATAAACTGACATTTTATCAACTATAAATAATAAATAACTTTTATTATTTATTCCTCTCAAATAATTAATTTTACAATTAATTATTCCATCAAACCAATTTGTCTCTAATCGGGTGTGCAGCGGTGTGACCTACTAGTGCCTTATAACATTGGACACGGTAATCTCCGTTACTGTCTCGCACATAATCCTAACAGACTCCCACTTGTGCTAGACACGTAACTGTACTGTTACCATTAGCCTAAGGAGGTCCCTAGCCAGACACTTAGGTTAACCAGGTTATAAGATCTCTTACATCCAGAGATATAATTCTCGGTTGAAATTGCACACAGGTTCATTCCTTTTGCACACGATATTTCTAAAGTGATTTTAAGACATGGAGTGGAGGATTCATTTCTTAAAATCAAGTATTTCTTGACTCTGATTTCGATTGCCTGCAGTAACGGATATTACTAAATAACACCTGTTATTCTATCCGAGCGTGGCCACGCGTTTTCTGCCAATCTTAATCGTCAAGGGGCCCGGAAATATCTCTCCTTTTGAAAGAGGTGCAAATCCCTTCTTGACTACTTGCATTTGGATCCACGGCTTCCGCTTCATCTAGTCACGTCCCGTATGGCCGCCCTGTTACAGTGCAGCGTTAGTACGTGCTAAGAGTACAACAGTCCTCATGTTTCCAAACCAAGTATCTCAGGTCTAAGGACAACCTATCAAGTCAATGCTTATGACTGAGGCTCCATGAAGCAGACTTGATTACTGGTCACTTCCAATACCCAAACACTCTGATGAGTATCTATAAATACTTGGTCACATCACTTGTGCTTTTATTCTTTACTTCGAATAAATCATCAAGTATTTATAATAGCGTTAAACTTCCTATTGAAATTCCCATTTCAATAAGTGGCTACGGAAATTTTGATTTTCTTACAAAACTTTGTAAAAATCATGGATACGTTAAATATGCGAAAAATAGTTAATTTTAGAACAATCATGAAATTAAAACCTCCATTTATTTCCAACACACTGTGAAATAAAACTTTACATGATTAAATTGTTTCAAAATTAAACTATAGTAATAATTCAATAAACTAAAACTAGCTACTGGCGTCCAGGTACTGCATCCCAATGGAACTTGCATGTGCCTCATGCTTTACCCTTGCTAGTGGCTTTGTCAGCGGATCTGCGACATTTTCTTCTGTTGGAATCTTGCATATTCTTACATCTCCTCTTCCAATAATCTCTCGGATGAGGTGATATTTCCTGAGCACGTGTCTTGACTTGTGATGCTCTCTAGGTTCCTTTGCTTGCACCACGGCTCCCGAGTTATCACAGAATATATCGATCAGTCTCGAGATACTGGCAATCACTCTGAGATCCGATAGAATATTACTTAGCCAGACAGCTTCCTTTGCCGCATCAGATGCTGCAATGTACTCTGCTTCTGTAGTTGAATCTGCAATCGTGTCCTGCTTCGAGCTCTTCCACGAGATCGCGCCTCCGTTTAGGGTAAAGACGTACCCTGACTGTGACCTGAAGTCATCTCTGTCGGTCTGGAAACTAGCGTCAGAGTATCCGGTGACACTAATTTCATCCTCAGATCCTCCAAAGACCAAGAACATTTCTTTCGTTCTTCTCAGATACTTAAGAATGTTCTTGACAGCCACCCAATGAGGTTCACCCGGATTCTGTTGATATCTGCTCGTAACACTTACTGAGTAAGCAACATCGGGCCTAGTACATAACATGGCATACATGATTGATCCAATTGCAGAAGCATATGGAACCGATTTCATTTTGTCCTAATCTTGACTAGAAACAGGACATTGTGTTTTACTTAACACTATGCCATGCTGCATCGGGATAAATCCTTTCTTGGATTCATCCATCCTGAATTTCTTCAGAATTTTATCGATATACGTACTCTGACTAAGTCTGATAAGCCGCTTAGATCTATTTCTGTAGATCTTTATACCAAGTATATAAGCGGCTTCTCCAAGGTCTTTCATCTGGAAACATTTGCTTAACCAGCTCTTTACACTCTGTAAAGTTGGTACATCGTTTCCTATGAGTAGAATGTCATCTACGTACAAGACCAAGAAGGTTACTATGCTCCCACTGAACTTAGTGTAGACACACGGCTCGAACTCACTTTTGGTAAAACCAAACTCTTTGATTCGCTCATCAAAGTGTAAGTTCCAGCTTCGAGATGCTTGCTTTAATCCATAAATGGATTTTAGCAGTTTACACACCTTATTAGGATTCTTAGGATCTTCAAACCCCTCTGGTTGTTCCATATAGACGTCTTCTGTTAACTTTCCATTCAGAAAGGCTGTCTTGACGTCCATTTGCCAAATCTCGTAGTTAAAATACGCTGAAATGGCCATAAGAATCCTAATTGACTTTAACATGGCCACTAGTGAAAAGGTTTCATCATAGTCGATACCATGAGTTTGCGTGAATCCTTTTGCGACCAGTCTGGCTTTGAAAGTGTGTACATTTCCATCCATGTCGGTTTTCTTCTTGAAAACCCATTTGCGCCCAACAGCCCTACAGTGTTGTGGCAAATCAGTCAACTCCCAAACTTGGTTGTCGTACATGGATTGCATCTCGGCCTTCATGGCTTCTTGCCATTGTTCAGACTCACTGCCTGACACAGCTTCTCCATAGGATGTTGGTTCATTCAAGTCTCCACTGTCCTGAGAGACTAGAAACCCAAGATACCTATCTGGTTCTTGTCTTACCCTACTGGATCTGCGAAGGTCCTGTGTTTGCACTTCCTCAATCGGTTCTGATTGAGGTTCAACATTGCTATGTTGAATTTCTGGCTCAACAATCGGTGCAGTGTTTTCTTCGTCTACTACCTGTAGGTCTACATCCTTTCTGGTGTTCTCTAAACTGAGAAACTTTTCTTCCAGAAATTTTCCATTTCGAGCAACAAAAACTTTGTTCTCTTCAGGGTTGTAGAAGTAATATCCCACGGTGGTCTTGGGATATCCAACGAAGAAACACTTGTCGGATTTGGGCCTGAGTTTTTCTGAGGTGGGTCGTTTGACGTAAACCTCACAACCCCAAATTTTTAGAAAAGATATGTTGGGTTTCTTACCCTTCCATAGTTCATATGGAGTCTTTTCTACCGACTTTGTTGGCGCTCTGTTCAGTATGTGTGCTGCTGTTTCGAGCGCATGTCCCCAGAATGATATTGGCAGCGTAGAATGACACATCATCGTTCGTACCATGTCAAGCAAAGTACGATTTCTCCTTTCTGATACACCGTTCATCTGAGGTGTATACGGAGGTGTAAGTTGGGATACAATCCCACACTCTATCAGATGATTGTCAAACTCATCACTAAGATATTCGCTACCACGATCCGACCGCAAGAACTTGATCCTCTTGTCAAGTTGATTCTGTACTTCATTTTGAAATTCCTTGAATCTTTCAAAGCTTTCAGATTTATGTCTCATAAGGTAGACATAACCATACCTATTGAAATCGTCAGTAAAGGTAATGAAGTACCGGTATCCTCCTCTTGCCACATGACTGAAAGGTCCACACACATCTGTGTGGATTATTTCAAGCAAGTCAGTAGCCCTTTCATTTTCATTTTGAAAGGTTGCTTTGTCATTTTGCCAGATAAACAAGACTCGCAATTATCAAAAGGTTTATAATCGAAATCGCCAAGAAAACCTCCTTTTAGGAGTAGTTCAACGCGTTTCTTGTTTATGTGGCCTAAATGACAATGCCAGAGGTAAGTCTGATCCTCAATGTCCTTGGATCGTTTACTTATATGATAGATTTCATTGCTATTGTCTTGCGGATTTACTGTATATAGACCATTTATAGGTGTTGCTTTAAAATAGAAAACATTATTTTTAAAGACAGAAAGCATTTTATAATCATATTTGTAATGAAAACCTTGGTCTACTAACAAATCAAAAGACAATACATTCTTAATCATATTTGGAATATAATAACAATTATCCAGTTCCAAAACTAGACCCGAGGGTAAACTAAGACTATAAGATCCCACGGCTTCAGCAATCAGCGGAGTGCCTTCGCCAACTCGTAGGTTCGAACGGTCCTTCCTCAAAGTCTTTCTTCTAGTGAATCCCTGTAAATGATTACAAATGTGGTTACCACTGCCTGTATCAATTATCCATGATTCATAAGAAGTGATTAAGCAATCTATCATAAAGATACCTGGAGCATCGGGTAAACCGATCTCTATCTGGTCGATATTCATCAAGTGCTCGCAAAAATCCTTGCTACCGCATTCTGGGCAACTCAGATCTCCCAGCTCATCAATTAAGTCAGTATCCATGAGATCAGCAGGTGCAGGTACTGGCTCTAGACTGGCCAGAATATCTTCATGAACTTTATCCACGTCGTTCTTTGGTTCCTTCATGTAGGCACTAGCTGTGTCCTGAACTTCTTTTGTGAGGGAAAACCACATGAGATACACTAACTCTTCCTGAGTCATCTTGTACCCCAAACGTGATAAACATTTAAAGAGCCTTCTTATTTCAATGAGATGGTCTTTAACTGACCGACCCTTTTTGAGCTTCAGGGAGAATATCTCTTGCATGATCAAAAGCTTACCCGTATGCTTGTAGAGACCTAACTGGTTCTCCACATTTTTCACAACCTCGTGACAGAATTTGTCTCTTAAATCTCCCGTGAACTCGGGTGACATAGAGAAAATTAGAATGGACATTACATCCGATTCATCTGCCATGAATCTAAAATACTTAGCAAATTCCTCTTCAGGGGCATTGCTCTTAGGTCGTGACGTAGGCTTACTGATCACATAAAGCTTACCCTGGGCACTCAAAACATTCTGTAAATGTAACTTCCAAACTGGAAAGTTCTGGCCCGTAAGCTTCCACTTGCCCATAATAAGGCAAGTGATTCCTCAGGTGAATAAAACGGAATGCTAATTGTAGACATCTACAGAAGAATATAAATTCCAATTTAGTTTATAATTATAAAATTCTAATAAATTATTACCCTTAAAATAAATTTATTAGACTAGAATCCATATTTCACATGTGTCGGGAAGCATGTGATCATGTCAAACCGACTCATGCGATTTATGGTAGGTAAAACTATACCAATCGTATTCTAACTCGAAAATACGACTTCTAGATCGTCGGGACATCGGATATATATAGTCCGTGCATATTTAGTCCCTCTAGTGCATTTTGGCCCGGTACCACCTGGTGAATAAATAATTACCAAAATAGATTGCACCACCCGGGACCTGGACAAACTCTGGCCGGTACCACCCGGTGATAATTCGCAGAGTTTTATCACCCTCCAGTTTCGGTTTGAACACGGGCGTTCATAGTGTGTGCACTTACAACGCCATATGTACCTTACACCGGAGGTGCCCCTAAAGTGGATTGCACTTACTAATCTATGATTTTACAAGGGTCATAAATGCCAGTTTTCAAAAACTTTGGATCCAAACACAAACTGTATTTGTTTCCAATTTTGCTTTTTAAAAAATTTAATTTTAAAAAGCAAATGTTTATATTTAAAAAAAAATTACGTAACTTAAACAACCACGCAATTTATATAACTGATAAATATAAACAACCACGCAGTTTAAAACTTGTCATAGTCAGAAACCCTTAGCTATTGTCGTTTCGTGAGCCAACACAAAACGACGGTCTCATTCCTAAGGGACAAAACTTCTCGGTGCTCCCACTGGCTCCAAGCTCCATGGTTGACTCCTTGGCTCCGTCTTCAATTATCGATTACAAAAATAATATTACAAATAATCGGGTTGTAAATGGCACGCAGGCCTCCCGTAACCAGTACTTGAAACAAATAAAATACAAAAACGCAACCATGGGTCAAAGGGTTTGACTATGACAACAAAATCTTGACTAGATTTTATTTAATTAAAACAGAATTAATTAAATTTAATTAAACTAAAATAATTTAATTATTTAATTAATAAAATTAATCCCTAGGGTTCTAAACCTTATCTGGTTTAGGATAAACCCTTATCAGCTATTAACCAAACTGGTTTTGATCCGAAAACAACTACGTTACCATCAATCCAACTAACGATGGTAGTGTCTTGGTGCCACCACCACCGCCGTGGTATAATATCACCACCGATCACCGTTACCGGCGACGACGACGATGGAATTCACCACCATCATCCCCACCGGTGAAACCGCAACGACAACAACAATAACCACGCCATCGCCGCCACCGCCACCACCACAAATCGGTGGTGTGGCGGTCGTTTTTGAGAACGACGGCGGCAGTAGCATTCGCCACCATCACCGCCGCCTCCTGCGGTCTTCGATAATCATCAACACCACCGTCGCCGTTTCCGGCTTCGGTGGTTGTGTTCGATCGCCACCGCCATCAATGCCACCATCACCACAAGCGGTGGCGTGGCGGTGGATTTCGGGGCAAAACGGCAGCAGTGGCAATTGCCACCACCACCGCTGCTTTCGACGGTCTCAACTGACGGAATGCTACCGCCGCCACCACCACAATCGGTGGTGTGGCGGTTGGTCTGGAGAACAACGGCAACAGTGCAACTGCTACCACCACCGCCGCTTGCCGGTATCGATAACGAACACCACCACCATCGCCGTTCTTCGGCTTCGGTGGTCGGATCATAATTCCGTCGCCACCACACGGCTGTGTGGTGGTTGATTTGTTTTGACAGCCACCGTCACCACTAGCTGTGGTGCGGTTGGCTTCGGGTGCGTCGCCGGCAGCCACCACTAGCTGTGGTGTAGCTGCGGTGGTCTCCGGTGGTCCGAATCTGATTAGGTTTTTCGAAAAACAATTTTTACAGAAATCAAACACATATAAAAATCGAATTTTGCAAACCTAAACATCAAACAAATAAACCTGATCTGTAGGTTTAAGAAGTGGCTCTGATACCACTGTTGGGAACCGTAGGCACTAACGGTGCGCAGCGGATAACAAAAACGATTCCCAAATCCGGACCCATCTTCAACCTTATCAGATACAATTTTAGCAAAGTTTGATGGTTTACCTTTTGCGATTAGTTTCCGGAAAGCTCGTAGGGGATACACCGCTACTGACACCACGTGAGAAGGTTGCTAGACCACCTGGATTTCTTCTCCTTCTGGTCGACGGTTATGGAGAGAGGGGAGAGGGATTTCAGGATTTTTCTCTAAGCTTAAACTGAATGAATGAATAACTGATCAGGGTTTTATCATATTTATAGGATTAAATATGGTAATACCCATTACTTAGAAAAGCCCATCTAATTAAAGCCCATTAGGCTATTTTAATTAGATCCCCTTTTAATTAATTAATCCCACTATTAATTAATTAATCCTTTAATTAATTAATTTACTATTAATTAATTTTTACCTGATAAAATATAAACTGACATTTTATCAACTATAAATAATAAATAACTTTTATTATTTATTCCTCTCAAATAATTAATTTTACAATTAATTATTCCATCAAACCAATTTGTCTCTAATCGGGTGTGCAGCGGTGTGACCTACTAGTGCCTTATAATATTGGACACGGTAATCTCCATTACTGTCTCGCACATAATCCTAACAGGGCGGTGTAAAACTTAATGTCTTCTTCCATCTAGGTCGTTGGAGAAAGTTCTCCGTCATCGGAAGGGAAAATCTCTTCCTCATGTTCCGGGCCATCATCTTGTAGGGCTCTGTAATTGGGTACATATTGTGGTTGATAAGGAGTACCCCAATCCGGTGGAGGAAATTGTGGATTCACAAACGGATTAGGAAACGGTTGATAAGGAGCTTGTGAAGAGCTCCCGCGTTGAGGAGCTTGTGAAGAGCTCCCGGGTTGAGGAGCTTGTGAAGAGCTCCGGGGTTGAGGATGAGTAATTGTGAGACTAAAACCTTTGGGCGAAATTTGGACCTGATAATCGGGTGGATATTGTGGAGGGAACCCGGTATGCGTAACGTCGACTTTGAAAGAGGGATTGGAAGGGGTCTCGGGTTCCGTCCGACATTTAGCTTTCGCGGGCCGGTATCCGAGGTTTCAATTGTTTGGATTCATGATGTTTGAAGAGTGTGAGGTTTGAAGAATTGGAGGTTTAAACATTTGAAGAACTGGAGGTTTAGAGTTGGTGTGAAAAAATAAGTTGGGTATAAAGGGGTATTTATATAGGAGTAAAAATGAAAAAAAAAAGTAAAAAAAAAATTACCGTTGAAGAGAGCCGTTTGGCAACGACTCTCCGGAACCGCCCACCATTTAACCCGCCGGGTTTCTTCGTCGCCGCACCCAACCCCATTTAACCCGGTAGGCTATACCTACTCAAACCCAACGTATCGGTGCGGGCAGCCTCATAGTTGTATTCATTGTTAATTAGAATTGAGAGAGTAATTGAATATGTTTTGGTTTAGTTGATAACTTTTAAATCTTAAATCATATAATAAGTTTGAGTTGGTTACTTCTATTTATAAAGAGTAAAGTTCAATTTTCGTCCCTGAACTATCTGGATTTTAACATTTTTCGTCCCTAAACTAAGGAAAGTCGGAATCGACCTTGAAGTATGCAGTTTCGTTTTGGTTTTGGTCCCTCTCACTAACACCGTTAAGTTTTAGCCGTTAAGCCTAAATAATGAAGGGTAATATGGTCATTTAACCTGTTTTGTTAATTTTTTGTGTCTATAAACTCCATAAAATTACAAGAACCTTTTATGTAAATGTATTGTATTGTATTATATTATATATATATATATCATCCAGTACATCATCATCACCAATTCACCGTTACTTCAAGAAATCAAAAACCCATTTTTTTTTGCAGAAAGCATATATATCATCATCATCTAAAATCCCATCTAATAAATGATCACCATAGCCATCATCTAATACACAAAATATATATGTATATATACACACCCATTTGAAGAAATCAAAAATCCCATACCAAGAATCGAAAAAATCGATGAAACGATAAATACCCACCTAGGAAATCCGGTGAGCAGATGGTGGCGGCTAGGGTTCCGGTGGGTTGTCAGCGACGCCAGCAGCAGATTCCGGCGAGCAGAGGCAGATTCCGGCGAGCGCTCGCTACCTTCCGACGACCCCTCCAACGACCTCCGGCATCCCTCGCAACCTTCCAGCAAACTCCCCCACCCCAAATCTCTCACCCCCTCTTCTCCTGCCCTCGTCTTAACCACCATCTCCGGTGACCATCCCACAATACACACCAGACGCACACACCCCCATTACCCATTGAAATCAAAGCCCCAAATTACCCACTCCGATCTCCACCACCGTCCGATCTGCAAACTCAAACCGCACAACAAACCACCACCACCGTTCGATCTCCCATCCTTCTTTCCCGCCACCTGAACAATCTCCGATTCCGACCTGACGCCGTTACCGTCCTTAACCGCCATCACGGTGGCGGACGACGAGGACGACGCCGTGGTGGATTCCGTTCCACTTCCATCGGAGAAATCAACCGATTCTTCTTCCACCGATAGATGATCCAGCGATTCCGCTTCAGACGACGTGACGCTGTGGTGGATTCCGACCTGACGTCGTGGTGGATTCCGTTCCACTTCCATCGGAGAAATCAACCGATTCTTCTTATATAATATTGTAAATATTATATTATATATATATATATATATAATATTTACAAAACAGGCCCCTATAATTTGACGGGTTTTGTAAAAACAACAAAATAAAGAAAAAGAGGTAAAATGACCATAATACCCTTCGTTTAATTGGGTTTAACGGCTAAAATCAAACGGAGTTAGTGAGAGGGACCAAAATTGAAACAAAATTGAATACTTCAAGGTCGATTCCGACTTTCCTTAGTTTAGGGACGAAAAATGTTAAAATCCAGATAGTTCAGGGACGAAAATTGAACTTTACTCATTTATAAATTATTTGGTTACTACATCCCATTGACAATTTGTAATGTACCTCAACGAATGCATGACAAGAACTACTCTATGTTAGAATGTGAAACATGTTGTAGTTGAAACATTTAAAAATTAGATTGAGGATGAGGTTATGTTGAGAAAAGCAGTTGATAAATTTTTTAATAACTTATAAACTAGCTAATAATCAATGAATAAGTTATTTTTAATCAAAAATAATTGATTACCTAGATGAAAACTTTTAAATGAACAGAAAGAACATATTAAAAAAATTAATCAATTGCAGTGGTTCACAATATAACTTACGAGAAAATCCCTAATAAGAAGGCATATTAATAACTAACTGTATGATGGGATTTTTAACATTAGCAATACAATCATTAGTATTTTCAATATTATCGGAGGGTTTATAGATACATTTTCACGTCTAACAAAATATCTGTTTAATAATTCTTGCAAAGATTGAGAAATATAATTTTGAGCATATGATTCTTATGATCTAGGAAACATGTTTGATGTCTTATGAAATTTATATATCCTTAGGAGAACAAATGAAGGATTGAGATTTGAGAGTTGTCGAATCCTTGAATCGTATATCTGTATATATAGTGGGCATCAATCGTCATGTGTAACATCCCGTTTACGATTATTATTATTATTATTATTATTATTATTATTATTAATATTAATATTATTATGGTTATTATTATTATTTCTTTTTAACTAATGATTAGGGTTTCGTTGGGTTTCTTGCGGGATAAGTTAAGAAAGGGAGAGAGGCCCATTAGACTTAAATAAAAACCCTAGGGATGTAACCTATCCCTCATTGTGTTGTTTGGAATTCAAGAAAACGAGAGGGAGAGAGAGTTAGAGAGAGAGAAGAGAGGTCGTAGAAGGAAGGAAGGGCCGAGTAGGAGGTTATCGGAGAGTCCGGATCGAGCGTAGTCTTACTCGAAGGTAACCCCTTGTAGCTTTCTTTGTTTGTTGAGCGGCATTGGTGGTCACGCGGTGGCTGTCGGCTTTGGCCGGCGAAGGCCAACCGCTGCCGCCATGGTTGTTTGTCCGACGATGGTGGTAGTGCACCACAGCGCTGCTATTGTTGTGTTGGGTTTTTCTGTGCTCTCCGAACCAAACTGATTCGATGAACACTGCAAGTGCAGAAGCGATTTATGGTTAAAACCCTAAAACCACGATCTTTCGTTCTAAGTTATTTAATCGTTTAAAGGGTAAGACTTTTACCTGGATTGCTTGAGTAATAATCCACCGGTGATCAACCCTACGAGCGTTCCTCTAGTAGAACTCAAAAACCCGAGCAACCGGAAAAACCGAACTGGTTTTGGAAGTGGGCGGCGCCAAAAAGGAAGAGAGGGAGAGGAGGGAATTTTTGGGTGGAACCTGATTATTAATCTGATTGAATGAATAAACCATAGACCCTAAGGCCTTTATTTATAGCTAATCAGATGAAGAATCCTTATCTGATTCAGTTTCCTTAATAATTATCTAATCTTTTCTTTTTCTTTAAGAAAAGACTTTCTAGATAATTACCTTAATTAATCAGATTATCTATTATATATTTATTTTACTAATAAATATATAATTATCTTAATTAATTTAACAACCCTCTAACTTTGGGATTTCTGACTGAAAATACCCAACTGATTTATAATTGACTATTATAAATCCAAACTCTCCATTTCTGGGTTTTATTCAACTTACTCGATTTATAGGTTCTCACAGGTGTGACCCTTAAGTATCTTGTAACACTGGATGTGTGATTACTGGTTTGTCAACTTCTGCACATAATTCCTAACAGACTCCCACTTGTGCAAGTTGGCAATACCGACTTATTCACACGAACCTAAGGAGGCCCCTAGACAGGCACTAAGGCTAACCAGGTTACAAGAACTCTTATACCCAGATAGGTGATTTAAACATTTCCGTAAGGGAATAACATTTATGAAACAACTGTTCATAAATTGGGTATAACTTGGCTTTTCCCTTTGCAACACGATATTTCATCTTTGAGTATGAGCCTGGATAGAGTCAACTCTTAATACTCAAGATTCTGTTTCTCGACTATCCGACCTCTACTGATAGGTAAACGACAAAGAACTAATCAGTTCGTTTGGGCATGGCCATGCACTTCATCAGTCTATTCAGCCAGTCAAGGGCCCAGAAATATCTCTCTTCTAAGAAGAGGTGCAAATCCCATCTTGCATATCTGGATCTAACACCACGGCTTCGCTGAATCTAGTTACGCCTTTTATAGCTACCCTGTTACGGCGTAGCGATTGGACGCACTAAATATCCAGCAGTCCTCATGACATCAAACCAGATACCTCAGGTAATGGGGACAACCACTGTGAGATTTACTTATGACAAAATCCATGAAGTAATTCTCAACCGCGGATCACGTCCGATATTTGCTACTCTATCAAATATCTGTGCAACTTCTGGTCTACAACACTTATAGCTGTTATTCAACCACTGATCATAACTACCCAGAAGTTCACAATGACTTCAATTCCCTATTGGGTTCCCACCACAATTGTTAGGGATTATGTGCAGAGTTGACAAACCAAATAATTACACATCCAATGTTACAAGACACTTGAGGGTCACACCTGTGAGGACCTATAAATCGAATAAGTTAAATGAAACCCGGAAATGGGAAGTTAGGATTTATAATAGTGAATTATAAATCAATTGGGTATTTTCAGTCAGAATTACCAAAGTTAGAGGGTTATTAATTAATTAGGTACATTATATATTTATTAGATAAAATAAATATATAATAGTTAATTAATAAATAATATATATATTAGATAAATATATATTATATTAATTATCATATGCAAATTCTTTTCCAGTAATTAAAAGGGGAAAAGATTTGAGATAATTATAATATGGAAACTGGATTCTATTCAAACTGTATTTTTCCTCCATATAAATAAGGCTTATGGGTTAAGGAAAAAGCTAAGCTTTCAATCAACTAAAAATCCAGTTCCAGTTTCCTCTCTCCCTCTCTCTCTTCCCAAATCGGCGCCGCCACCGCCCTCCTTCCGGTCAAATTCCAGTTTTTGGTTTTTCAGCTTTCGGGTTTCAGTTCTACTAGAGGAACATTCGTTGGTCGATCACCGGTGGACTAAATCTCAAGCAATCCAGGTAACTGATCTAAAACTGTTAGAATTAATTGAACTAGAAACGATTAAAGATCAATAAGTGTTTAAGGGTTTTTGCTTTATCGCTTCCGCTTGATAGGATCAAATCAGTGTGTTTTTGATCGTATGGGTTTTATCAGTTTGATTGTTAAACCTATGAGATTTATAAACCAGTGAGGTTCGTTAGATCTGTGTTAAACCTCGAGTCAGTTTGATCCGAGGATACCCATAAAAACCCAACAGTGGTATCAGAGCCATTGGCTATAATCGTTTTAGTTTTTTTTTATCAGGTTCTGTGATCCGTTATAATTATTGTTTCTAGCATAACAAGTTTAAAAATTGAAATTTATTATATGGTTTATTTTTTTGTTTATCGTATAAACCCTAATTCCATCATCGACTTTTGAATCGCATCCCCGGGCCGCACCACTGTTTGTGGTGGCGGCAACCGGCTGCTGTCCTAACAAGCCACCAGGCCGCACCACCAGTTAGGTGGTGGTGGCCGACTCCACCACTACCGTGAAGCAACCGAGCCGCACCACAGCCGTTGGTGGCGGCACCGGTCGTCGAAAGCAAAACCACCAAGCCGCAATGTAATAACCGGAGTACTAAAGTTAGCAATGTAGTTATTTCCTCGTTAAAGTGACCTACTTGATTCAGTGCATGAGTCTAGGGGTAATTTGTGCCACTTTGTAAAAGATTTTAAAGGCTTGGATTATTCCATTTTGGGAATGGGCTTAGCCCAAAGCCCATGCCTTAAATAGCCTTAAAACCCTAAAATTAAGCCATTTGTGGAAATTGTTAGTGTGAGAAGTGTGTGTTTTAGAAGAAAGGGGAACTACTAACATCATCAAGCTCTCGTAGAAGATTTTCGCTTCGTAAGGTAAGATCTCGATGCCCGTATAGTGTAAGATCAGTGTTAAATGATGTATAGTTGCCTTGGGATTAGTTTGGGTACAATTGGACTTAGTTAGAATCGATTTTTCATCGATTTAGAGCTGTTTCCGGATCTGTTCCCGTTTTTCGAATCGGAATTCATATTTTCCGAATCGGAATTTAAATTTTCCGAATCGGAAATCATAATTTTCCGAATCGGAATTTAAGTTTTCCGAATCGGGGAATTTGTGTTGTCTTTGGGGTGATTTGTCTCGTTATGCCTTTCCAGAATTGAAAACCTAAGTTTTCCGAATCGGGAAATTGGCTAGTTAAGCCGTCATTTTGACCTCATTACTTTTGTAGTTCGGAAAAATGTGTTTTCTAAGCCGGATTTGGAGGGTTGCGTCTGTAGGGTTAGTTTCTCGGAGAAGAATTTTCCATAGTGATTCAACCCCTTAGAAATAAAATTTTCCATAGCGGAACCCCGTGCTAAGTCTGCCTAGGGATGTCATAGTAGTGGGTTTTATTGAGCGCAGTTATTAATGCCCTAGAATATTTGCAGGCACATTAGACGAGGTCCACGGGAGGACAGTGAGATTTACTCAGGTGAGTTCCCTTGCTGAAAATGAATGGATAGTTTTCACTGCTTTCATAAATATATATCCATTCGATTTGCGAACTGTTTTGCTAATGATGATGAACTGTTTTTGTGGGAAATATGGATAATTGTCGGATTACGTTTAATGCATGCTTAAATGTAAATGTTGAAATGTTTCGGATTGAAATGTGTTGCAAGTATGGACATTGGGTACCTTGGAACTATATGTTCCTTGGGAGTGTTTACCATTTGGTCTGGTCCACCATTTGGGGGTACCTCGGGATAGCGTCCCTTGGGAGTGATGTGATTATGGCCTCGGTGCCTTGAGGAAGTTCTTTGTCCGTAACACATTTGCGTTGCCATGATTATCAAATTGTGATTTTACGGCCAGCGGGCCGGAATTGTTGATTAACTGTTTTGAGGGAATTCACTAGACCTTTCGGTCTAACCCTCGTTTTCAAAATCTAAAACCTTTTCAGGGAAAGATCGTGTTGCGAGCGGGAAGGAGAAGGTAGACGACTAGCGTAGCTCTACCGGTAGAAGTTAGTACTTATCCTAAATTAGAATCTCAGCTGTGGAGGGTTGTTCCGCATGCACTCTTAAACCATTTACTTTTGTGTTGAGAATTCTGAGACTTATGCGTATTAGATCACTGGGAATTATTATTATTATTATTATTATTATTATTATTATTATTAATAATATTACGTAATTATTTGCTATGTTATTTTGGGTATCGGGGTGTTACACGCAACCACCAGATGGTGGCCGCGGCATCCACACACCCACAACCGCAACCACCAGTACGGTGGTGGCGGATTTTTTTTTCTTCGTTTTCGAAATTAAACGGCGATGGATGGATATCGAAGCCGCCACCGCCGCTAGGTGGTGGGTACGATAGTGGTGATGGTTGTTCACCGGCAGCCGCGAGATCCAAGCGGCGATTGGTGGCAGCCAAGGTTCGAACACCGCAACCACCAGAAACCACAGATGCGGCGATGGATGGCGGTGTTCACGATGGTGGTGGATGGCGGTATTCACAGCGGCAGGAGGCGACGATTTCGCGATCGCCAAGCCAGACCACCAGCAAGGTGGTGGCGGCGATTTCGCGACGCCAGCAAACACAGCGAGGTGGGGGCGCGATTCGCGACCGCCAAGCCAAACCACCAGCGAGGTGGTGGCGGCGATTTCGCGACCGCCAAGCCAGACCACCAGTTACGGTGGTGGCAACGGCTATTTGATTGCCGGCCGCAAGTGTTAATGGCAATAGATTGGACAAACCACCGAAGCCGGAAACGGCGACGGTGGTGGTGACGTTATGAAACAGCCACGGAGGCGGCGATGGTGGTGGTGGATACTATTACTATCGTCGAAACGACCATCACACCACCGTTCGTGGTGATGGTGGCGATTATGGTTGTTGACTAAACGGGAAGCGGCGGTAACCGATTAAGAGCCACACCACCGTTTGTGGTGGTGGCGATCAATGAGTTTGAAACCATCAAAAAACGATGGCGGCCGTGGTTGCCATCGTCAATGACGATAGTGGCTCAGTTGTTGCCATCGTCAATCGTTTACAAGTCGATAACAATTGGTGATAATTGCTTGCGAAACACGAAACGATACACGGCGATTAGGGTTTTTCGTTTTTGGGTCAAGTTCTGTTATCAGGCCCAAAGCCCAGTTCTTTGGACCAAGTTATGGCCCAAAAGGGATCGTTTGGTTTTAAGTTTTCTTATCCAAAATTAATTTCTGTTTAATTTTTATCTAATATAATTTGTTCAAACCAGTTGGATTGTTTTTCCGGTTTGATGAATCTTTTATAAAAATTAAATTTTTCACCTGTTTTTCAAATAGGCCTAATATTATGTTTTTACTATTTAATTAAAACACAAAGGCCAGTATTTTTTAAAATTGGATCGATAAAACCAGCTTGATATATTTTTGGGTAAATTGTAGATATTTTAGAAATTGGTTTTTGATTTATAAGACTTATAGTTTATAAGTCTAGATGAGTTTATAAATCAGGTAAAAACTATTTTTCAGATTAAAATATTATAAAACAGTTTGTTTTTACAAAATCTATTAAAACCAAGTTTTGCAAAAAAAAAATAAAAAAATTGAGACGAGATAATTTTAACGGATCTAGGTTTATTACCCGCTTTTATATTGCTTGTTTATGCTTTATATAATTGCGTGATTGCTTGGATTTTATATATGCATCTCAGTTTGAGTATATATATATATGTCTATTATAGTATTTGCCAACCTAGACCCTTGACATATTCACGGGGAAGCCTGCGTGCCATTTACAACCCCTTATGTAATAATGACCTTAGGATAGATATTTTTATTCTTTCGGGATGGCGAGGCCAGTGGGAGTTACTGAAATTCTTCCTCTTACCGGAGTTCTAACAAACATGGCGAGGCCAGTGGGAGCTACGCAAGTTTTGAAGCTTTTAGTGAAATAAGTCATTATTGGTCCCTAGGAAACGAACGTTGGCAAAAACTATAATTAGCTATTATGTGATTAATTATTGTTTAATTGCATGGTTGATTGATTATTTGTGATATCTTGCATGTTAGTAGTTTTAAATAGAAAGGTTATTTTAAAACTAGGTTGTATCACAAAAACATATAGGTTTTGTTTTTAAAATTACCAGTTTTTCAAGCTTTTCAAAACGGTAGTTTTTATTTTAAACCTATAAATGATTGTTTTACATAAAAGGCAAGTTGACAAAAACAGTTAGTTTTAATCAACTAGATGTGCTATTAAAACAGTTAGTTTTAATTAGCAAGTGATTTTAGAACAGTTAGTTTTAAAATTGCATGCATGTTTGAGACAGTTAGTTTAAAACATCAGTGGCCTTTATAACAATCAGTTTTTCAAAAAGCCTGGAAGTAAAGTTTTTCAAAAATCCGAAAATCATAGATCAGTAGTGCAACCCATCTAGGGGCACCTTCGGCGTAAAGTACACAGGCGTTGTAAGTGATCACACATTCAACGTCCGTGTTCAAACTGAAGCTGGAGGGGTTACATAACTCTGCGAATTATCTCCGGGTGGTACCGGCCAGAGTATAGTGATCAGGTCCCCAAAATGGTGAGATCTATTTTGGTACTATTAAGTTCACGGGAGGTACCGGGCCAAAAAGCACTTAGAGGGACTAAAACATGCACAGGTAGTTGCCGTGGTCCCAAAAAGATCTAGGAGTCATGTTAGCTAGACATGATTGGTAAAAGTCCTTACCTACCGAAATAAATACGGGTCTGGTGGAGCAAGAACATTACGCACATCAGGACGTATGAAATAAGGATCCTAGTCCAATAAATTGATCATTTAAGGGTTTATTGATAATTATTGGAATTTAATCTATTTACAGTTGCTAAAGACCAAAAGTTTTAATTTGTGTAGATGGCAAGCACTGTTACCAGCACTAACAATCTTTCCCTCCGCTCTATCCTAGAGAAGGATAAGCTGACCGGCTCTAATTTCCTCGACTGGGAGCGCAATCTGATGATTGTGCTCAGACATGAGAGGAAATGGTATGTCCTTGAAGAGCCTCTTAGGGAGGCACCTCCGGCAAATGCTCCGGCTGCTGCCAGAAATGCCCACAAGAAGCACTCGGATGATCTCCTTGATGTCGCCTGTCTGATGCTTGCAACTATGAGCCCAGATCTGCAAGCAGGGCTCATAAATACAAATGCTTATGACATGATCCGCCAGCTGAGGGACATGTTTCAGACCCAGGCTCGTACAGAACGATACGATGCCACAAAAGCATTTAATCGAGTGCAAGATGATAAAGGGGACATCAGTAAGTGACCATGTCATGAAAATGAAACGGCACTTGGATCATCTGGAGAGGCTAGGTCATCCGGTTCCGTTGCAGCTAGCAACAAATACCATACTCAATTCACTGTCAGAAGACTACAGGCCCTTTGTAGTCAATTACAATATGAATAACATGGAGAAGTCAATAGCAGAATTACACTCCATGCTTAAGACAGCTGAACTGAATATGGGGAACAAGAACAAGACCAAGGATGTCTTGATGGTGAAAGACGGAGGGGTGAAAAAGAAAAATGGGCATGCTAGCACCAGCAAAGGAAAGGGACCAGTCCAGGTCATCCAGAGTGCACCCAAGAAAGGCAAAGGCAAGGGCAAGGGCAAGAAGGTTAAGCCAAATAAAGCTAGGACCGAGAACCGCTGCTTCACATGCAATGAGGTCGGTCACTGGAGGCAAAACTGCCCTAAGCGTCATGAAGCAGGTATGTAAACCTCAGAAATTTATGATTGCTTTAATTTGTCACTTCTTACTTGTTGGTTTACAAGTATACTGATACCTAGAGCAAATGACTATTGCAGGAGGTCAGAAGTGAAGTGCCCAGAAGTTGCTGAGGATCTTAAGTACAAGTTAATTTCGATATAAGTCAAGACTTTTTGAATTTATGTTTTAAAACAGTTAGTTTTGGATTTATGTTTTAAACAGTTTTTTGAGATAATTTATTTTTGGATTTATAATTTTATGGTTTTATTTTCAAAAGTTATTGTCTTGACATTGAAATATCTGATTGTGCTTAGTATTCTTAAATCCGTATGATCCTAGTTGTTGCCTGTTATAGTTACTTCAAAAATCTATTAAATTGAAGTAATTTGTATAAAAACTATCAAAACACACGAAATTCTACAGGAATGTGTTTTGAGAATAAAACATTTATGAATAATAGTTTTATGATCAAATTTTATTAACTCAGATGGCGTTAATAACAGTATTTATAAAACTAGAAAGATTCCAAGTTCTGGAATTAGGATTTAATCAAATCCAGTTAAGTTTTATTGACTAATCAAATTTGATCAAGTTTTATTATTCAAATGTTTTAAAAGGAGAATTTAGGATATTAACTCAGATGGCGTTAATAACAGTATTTGTAAAACTAGAAAGATTCCAAGTTTTGGAATTAATATTTAATCGAATCCAGTTAAGTTTTATAAAAGAAATTCTCAAAGTTTATTACTTAAAATAGAATTGACAAATCAAAGTTTTGACTAAGTCAATGGTAAATTTTGAGTAATAGTTAGTTTTTATATAAGTAAGTGGGAGCCCAATTTATTCTCTATCTAGTCTAAGATAAAGAATAAAAGATACAATTATTGATTCGATGTATCTCGGAATTCATAATCCAGATAGGATAAGAATTCATAAGATATAATTTACCTTTCTAGTCAAAAGGATAAAAGTTTCAAGACCCTTGAAACAAAGTAAAGTCATAATTGACTTTAAAATCAATAATAAAAGTGTTGGATTAAATATAGAATTCCAGTAGATTTGCCAGCATTGCAAATGGAACCTGATTTCAGGTAGAAATCATTCATCTACACAGCAACTAAGGAAAGTTGTAGTTTTACATATTCAGGAACTGGAAGTTAGTCCAGGTCTCCGAGTTCATGGAATATGATAAAAGTCTAGTTATTGTTTTAAGAGGTGTTTGCAAAACAATAATTAGCAGATACAAGTAGATCGTATAAACAGACTTGTATTATTTGGTTATCACTTTGATTAAAATGGTAAACTTTAATCAAAGGGTTTAAACTGAAGATAGGTGATACTTCATTTTAGACCAGTATTTAACAAATGTTAAATGGATATGATGAAAGTTATTAAAGAAAAGACATTCAATCTTGTTATTATTACAGCGTGTAATATGGACTATACAAAATTGATTTCTTTATCACTTTTACAATTTTGCATGTTTTAATATATCCAGGAATGAAACTAGTTTCCAGTTTTCATTCAAAACCTGTCCGTGACAACTTATCATTGTGGGAACATGATAAGGTGTTAAAGTCAATGTGAACTTTTAGGTAGTTATGATAAGTTGCTGAATAACAGCTACAAGTGTTGTAGACTAAAAGTTGCACAGATATTTGATAGAGTAGCAAATATTGGACGTGATCCGCAGTTGAGATTACTTCTTGGAATCAGTCATAAGTAAGTCTCACAGTGGTTGTCCCTATTACCTGAGGTATCTGATTTAGTATCATGAGGACCACTGAATACTTAGTGCACTCAACCGCTACACCGTAACAGGGTGGCTATAAAGGGCGTAACTAGATTCAGCGGAAGCCGTGGTGTTAAAGGCAGATATGCAAGATGGGATTTGCACCTCTTCTCTGAAGAGAGATATTTCTGGGCCCATCTTGACTGACTGAGTATACTGATGAAGTGCATGGCCATGCCCAAACGAACTGATTAGTTCTTTGTCGTTTACCTATCAGTAAAAGTTGGATAGTCAAGAAAACAGAATCTTGAGTATTTAGAGTTGACACTTTCCAAGCTCATACTCACAGATGAAATATCGCGATGCAAAGGGAAAAGCCAAGATATACCCAATCAATGAACAATAGTTTCATAGATACTATTTCCTTACGGAAATGTTTATATCACCA
Organism: Centaurea solstitialis; assembly: GCA_030169165.1. Classification (NCBI taxonomy): domain Eukaryota; kingdom Viridiplantae; phylum Streptophyta; class Magnoliopsida; order Asterales; family Asteraceae; genus Centaurea; species Centaurea solstitialis. The sequence goes on from CM058042.1 coordinate 67,818,166, forward strand.
GTCTGGGTATAAGAGTTCTTGTAACCTGGTCAGCCTAAGTGCCTGTCTAGGGGTCTCCTTAGGTCAGTGTAATCAAAGGCGGTATTGCCAACTTGCACAAGTGGGAGTCTGTTAGGGATTATGTGCAAAGTTGACAAACCAAGTAATTACACATCCAATGTTACAAGACACTTGAGGGTCACACCTGTGAGGACCTATAAATCGAATAAGTTAAATGAAACCCGGAAATGGGAAGTTAGGATTTATAATAGTGAATTATAAATCAATTGGGTATTTTCAGTCAGAATTACCAAAGTTAGAGGGTTATTAATTAATTAGGTACATTATATATTTATTAGATAAAATAAATATATAATAGTTAATTAATAAATAATATATATATTAGATAAATATATATTATATATATATAATTATCATATGCAAATTCTTTTCCAGTAATTAAAAGGGGAAAAGATTTGAGATAATTATAATATGGAAACTGGATTCTATTCAAACTGTATTTTTCCTCCATATAAATAAGGCTTATGGGTTAAGGAAAAAGCTAAGCTTTCAATCAACTAAAAATCCAGTTCCAGTTTCCTCTCTCCCTCTCTCTCTTCCCAAAGTCGGCGCCGCCACCGCCCTCCTTCCGGTCAAATTCCAGTTTTTGGTTTTTCAGCTTTCGGGTTTCAGTTCTACTAGAGGAACATTCGTTGGTCGATCACCGGTGGACTAAATCTCAAGCAATCCAGGTAACTGATCTAAAACTGTTAGAATTAATTGAACTAGAAACGATTAAAGATCAATAAGTGTTTAAGGGTTTTTGCTTTATCGCTTCCGCTTGATAGGATCAAATCAGTGTGTTTTTGATCGTATGGGTTTTATCAGTTTGATTGTTAAACCTATGAGATTTATCAAACCAGTGAGGTTCGTTAGATCTGTGTTAAACCTCGAGTCAGTTTGATCCGAGGATACCCATAAAAACCCAACAGTGGTATCAGAGCCATTGGCTATAATCGTTTTAGTTTTTTTTATCAGGTTCTGTGATCCGTTAGTGTAAACATCAATATCTAGGATCTAAACTTGAATTAAGTCAAAACTTGACTTCTTTCATAATAAGCACAACAGTCATTTCAAGACAATAAATTTTAAAATTTCAAAACTTCAAAATATTCCCAAAAAAAATGTAACCAATAAAATGTAATCATAAGTTTAACCATAAAAAGTGCATAACTGTTTTAAAATAGATGTCTTGATAATTGTCTTAAAGAGATTTGTGCTTCTGATCCTCTGCAATTCCTGGGCACTCACTTCTGACCACCTGCAATATTCATTTGCACTAGGTATCAGTATACTTGTACACCGAACAAGTAAAAAGTGACAAACTAAGCAATCATAAATATCTGAGGTTTACTTACCTGCTTCATGACGCTTTGGGCAGTTTTGCCTCCAATGACCAATCTCATTGCATGTGAAGCAACGATTTTCGGTCCATGCTTTGTTTGGCTTAACCTTCTTGCCCTTGCCCTTGCCTTTGATGTTTTCACGAACCTTGGGTGCACTCTGAACGGCCTGTACTGGACCTTTTCCTTTGTTGGTGCCTCCATGCCCATGTTTCTTCTTTACTCCTCCGTCCCTTACCATTAGTACGTCCTTGGTCTTGTTCTTGGCTCCCATATTCAACTCGGCAGTCTTAAGCCTGGAGTGCAATTTTGCTACTGACTTCTCCATGTTATTCATGTTGTAGTTGATCACAAAAGGCTTGTAATCTTCTGACAACGAGTTGAGTATAGTATCCGTTGCTAGCTGCAACGGAACTGGGTGCCCTAGCCTTTCCAGATGGTCCATGTGTCGTTTCATCTTCATCACATGGTCACTCACTGAGGTCCCTCTGATCATCTTGCACTCGTTAAATGCCTTCGTGGCATCATAACGTTCTGTGCGAGCTTGCGTTTGGAACATGTCCCTCAACTGGCGGATCATGTCGTAAGCATTTGTATTCATGAGCCCTGTTTGAAGATCTGGGCTCATGGTTGCAAGCATAAGACAAGCAACGTCCAGCAAGGCATCTGAATGTTTCTTGTGAGCATTCCTAGCAGCAGCTGGTGCGTTTGCTGGAGGGGCCTCTGGCAAAGGCTCTTTAAGGACGTACCATTTCCTTTCATGCCTGAGCACAATCATAAGATTGCGCTCCCAGTCTAGGAAATTTGGACCAGTGAGTTTATCCTTCTGTAGGATGGATTGGAGAGAAAGATTGTTTGTGTTGGTTACGGTGTTAGCCATCTACACATAAAATTTGGTTTAACAACTTGTGAATAGACTAATTCCATTAAATATTAATAACCCTTAAATGATTAATTTATTGGACTAGGATCCTTATTTCATACGCCCTGATGCGCGTTTGTTCACCAGCCGCACCATGTCTAACGCGAGCGGCGACGATTCGATGGTGGCCACAATCCACAACCACCAGCGTGGTGGTGGTGACGACGGCCGAGACCGATTACGGCCGCCGGCTAATCCTCGCGAAACAACCACGAGCCACACCACAGTGAGTGGTGGTGGCGACGGCTACGGAAATCGATCACCGCACCACGCATAGTGGTGGCGGTGTTATTTCAATAGACCACCGAGACCAACTACGGCCAAGGTGGTGGCATAGACCACTGTTGGGTTTTTCTGTGCTCTCCGAACCAAACTGATTCGATGAACACTGCAAGTGCGGAAGCGATTTATGGTTAAAACCCTAAAACCACGATCTTTCGTTCTAAGTTATTTAATCGTTTAAAGGGTAAGACTTTTACTTGGATTGCTTAAGTAATAATCCACCGGTGATCAACCCTACGAGCGTTCCTCTAGTAGAACTCAAAAACCCGAGCAACCGGAAAAACCGAACTGGTTTTGGAAGTGGGCGGCGCGAAAAAGGAAGAGAGGGAGAGGAGGGAATTTTTTGGTGGAACCTGATTATTAATTTGATTGAATGAATAAACCATAGACCCTAAGGCCTTTATTTATAGCTAATCAGATGAAGAATCCTTATCTGATTCAGTTTCCTTAATAATTATCTAATCTTTTCTTTTTCTTTAAGAAAAGACTTTCTAGATAATTACCTTAATTAATCAGATTATCTATTATGTATTTATTTTACTAATAAATATATAATTATCTTAATTAATTTAACAACCCTCTAACTTTGGGATTTCTGACTGAAAATACCCAACTGATTTATAATTGACTATTATAAATCCAAACTCTCCATTTCTGGGTTTTATTCAACTTACTCGATTTATAGGTTCTCACAGGTGTGACCCTCAAGTATCTTGTAACACTGGATGTGTGATTACTGGTTTGTCAACTTCTGCACATAATTCCTAACATGTTGGTCCGGCCGGCGGTGGTGGAAGCACGTCACTGCCGCCGTTGCTTTGTTCTCGGTCCGGCGGTAGCGGTGGATTACCACGGCTGCTGCTGCTGCGTTTTTCCGGCAGCGCACCGCTGCTGCTGTTGCGGCTGATGTTGTTGTCGGCGGTGGTGGTGGCAAACGCCGCTGCCGCTGCTGTGGGTTTCGGGTGGTGACCGGCGACGGCGTTATTGGTCGCTGCGGCTGCTGCCGTATTTTGTTCCACTGGCCGGCGGTGGTAGTGGGTATCCACGGCCGCCGTCGCTGCCGTGTGATGGTTGATTATGGGCCAGCGGTGGCACACCCCGCTGCTGCTGCCGTCGAAGTGTTGGTGCGGTTGTTGTAGTCGCCGGCGGTGGTGGTGGTTAACCACCGCTGCCGCTGCTGCTCGATGGTTGTCGATCGGCCGGTGGTGGTGGTGGTTATCCACAGCCGTCGCCGCTGCCTTGTGGATTTGGGTTATCGGCCGGCGGTGGTGATGGTCATACTCAGCCGCCGCCAGTGCTGTTGATAGTGGGATTATGCATGGGGCGGCCTCGCGCCACGAGCAGGCTAGGAAAGAAACACTCGCGCCGCGAGGGTAGTAAATTGACAGGTCGCGCCGCGAGAACGGGGTTCGCGCCGCGAAGGTGGCTGTTCCAGCAGGTTCGCGCCGCGTCAGTGTCTAGGGTGACCTCGTTAGGGTTAATTTGTGTTACCGGGCAGATTCTTATAGAGTATATATTTATTTATGATTTTCAGAGTTGCGGGAGCGATTCGAGTTGTTATTTCATTTGTAATCTATCCGTGACAAGTGAGTGGGTTTTCACGTGCATTTTATTGTAATTAATATGTATGATGATGTGTTGAGATGGACCGGGTTGCGGGATGACCCGAAGAGTGGGAAACCACTAAGGCTGGATTGCGGGATGGTCCGGTGAACGGGAAACCGTTAAGATGTGATTGATGTGATTATATGTTTTAATTATGATATTTTGTATGTGATTACTTGCTCACTAAGCAGTTGTGCTTACCCCTCTCTATTTTATCCTTTTAGGTACGAGTTCAGGGGTTGACAAAGGCAAGGCTCCGGCTTGAAGGTTCCGGCTAGATGGCATTGGCATTCCGATCCGATCGTTGACTTTTCTATCTATTTGATTTTGTTTACACATTAGATGATATTAACTTGGGGATTTTTGAAGCATTATTCCCTTTAATCACTTAAGCGAAGGTTTTAATTCTAAATTATTTTCCAATAATTACAAATGGGGTTTGGGTGTTACATCATGGCTCGTAGGGTAGGGCAAGGGATTCAACCATTTGAGATTTCCGTCTTTGATGTTTTGAATCTAGTTTCTTGACCGTTAATCCGATGGAAATAGAATGACATGCCTTCAAAATCAGAAGTGTCTAACACTCAAACTTTGAAGAAGAATAAAAATCAACTTGAGTTGTTAAAATATTTTGTGCTCATAGATTCACGATGCACATTCAATATCCATAGTGCTAGTTGTTTACAGACTTATAGTCAAAACCCATATACCTAATTCCCATATTATTAAACCTACTACCTCTAACAGATGAAAAGTTGATGCTTCCTTGGACTTTGAAGTCTTGTACGGTCGTACGGGCTACACGTAGGAAGGACGGGGCTTGATAATAAACGAGGAGCTTCATATCATATAAGGAGCCAACATAATCAAAACAAAATATTGGATGGTATAACTAGTGCATGATATTATGCCACAATACTCAAACAACTTGCCAATGACCATTTTTTACTACACTAAGAAAGAAGGGAGTTATCGGAAATGACACAATAACAAAATGGAACCAATTAATAAGATCACCAATACCAAGGAGAATGTTGCAAAGATCCCAAGACAAAGTAGATGAACAAATGTGAGCCATGAAACGTAGTACTCTTGATGTGGCGAAGGAATTTGAAGAACAAAAACATGATAGCTGGTTCGAAGGAAAACCATAAAATGGCCAATAACATGAATCTAAAAATTTAAGATCAAGTTGCACTACAAAAAATGTGGGCAATAGCAGCGACGGATGTCGTTGCTATTGCTCCCCAAAGTCGCCGCTATTTCCTTTAGCAACGACATGTCGCCACTATTGGGTCGCCACTAAAAACTCGTTGCTATTGCTCAATCCTTTCCATGTCAATCCTTTAAAAAACAACTAAATCCACAGCTAACAAGAATCAGAATGAGTGATTTCATACTTGAATTGAATAAACAACCTAAAAACGAAGTGAATCGAATTTATGTTGATAAAACCCTAACCTGAGCGGTTCTGGTCGAAGAAGAAAGACGCCGGCGGTTATGGGCTTCACGTCGTCGGCGAAGAAGAAAGACGCCGGCGGTTCTGGTCTTCACGTACGTCTCGGTGAAGGAGAAAGCAGCCGGCGGTTCTGCTCTAGACGTGGTCATCGAAGAAAGCTCTAGACGTGGTCGTCGGCGGTGGTGGATTTCCGGTGGTCGATCGAAGGGCAGCAGGCGTGAGAGAGGAGAGCTCGAGAGAAAGCAGCCGGCGGTTCTGCTCTAGACGTGGTCGTCGGAGAAATCTCTAGACGTGGTCGTCGGAGAAATCTCTAGACGTGGTCGTCGGCGGTGGTGGATTTCCGGTGGTCGATCGAAGGGCAGCAGGCGTGAGAGAGGAGAGCTCGAGAGAAAGCAGCCGGGATGTAGTGTGTGTTCAAAACCCTAGCTTTTTCCCTTTAAGTGTTTTTTAATTTTTAATAGCAATAGCAGCGACTCTTGAAAGAGCAATAGCAACGACATCTATATTTAGCAGCGACATGCGAGAGGGAAGATTGGGCGCGTTTTTTTTGGGGTCAATAGCGGCGACACCAATAGCGGCGACTTAAGCAATAGCAGCGACTGAGGGAAATAGCGGCGACACCAATAGCGGCGACTTCAGCAATAGCAGCGACACGCAAGAGGGAAAATTGGGCGGGTTTTTTTGGGCAATAGCAGCGACGCCAATAGCAGCGACATAGGGCAATAGCGGCGACAACTCGCGTGTTTTTCGAAAGTCGCTGCTATTGCCCTCGTCGCCGCTATTGGCGTCGCCACTATTTCCCTGATTTCTAGTAGTGGAATTGAGTAACCACTATATAGACTAAAGAACCAACTACTTAACAATATAGCATGAGATCACGAAAAAGAGATCCATCATTTGCTTTAAGATGAAAGTTCAATTCCAATAGTGTAGATGTAGTTTTACAAGCAATGTGATACATATCGGTTTGGAGCTGTATTAGTAATTTTAAAAAGATTTTTGGAAGCCGAGAAAAGGGGTCGAAAGAAGACAGGACACACATCTGAACGTGCCTCACGGCGCGAGGATCATTACTTGCGGCGCGAGGATCATTACTTGCGGCGTGAGCAGCCCGCTGGACCATCTTATCAGTCCCGATCTGATTACTATAATTTCTTTAGTCAAATATTTTATTAGTTAATTAGTTTAGGAATAATTAGTTTATTCAGTTTCATTTTATTTTGTTTTCTTAGTTATCAAGTTAAGGATTAGTATTAGGTAAGATTTAGATTTATTTAGTTTCCATAGTTATCTCGTTGTCTAGGTTATAAATAGGGTTCGTTGTTATGACGTTTGTCGATCCTATTTCGCGAACCTACTGCGTTACAATGAGACCTGCTCTAGAGATGAGATGATAAACATGTGACATAGATATCAACAGGTAATATTTCTAAGCCCCCATGAACATGCTCATAAAGGGACATCTCGAGTTGAGGGACTAAAAATGTGAAGAAGGAATCGATTAAATCATCCATTAAACGTAGGATTTTCTTTGTCCATTGGATGTTATTATTTAATATCAGTTGAATAATCTTATTAGATCAAATTGGATTCAAAATTCATTCCACATCTAATGGATGGCTAATTATTTTTATAATATATGCATAAACTTAAATTAATTATGATTGAATGGATAATTAAAAGATAATTTTTTAGTAACCGAAACCGAATGAATAATTAGATCGGTTTGGATGTAACCCAAGTGAATAACTAACGATGATGTGGCGGTGAATGGTTTAAAATTTGCGAGACCCAATGTTGATTTTTATTTCACAAAATGTTGATTTTTATTTCACAAAATTTAAGATTTTAGTAGTTGGATTGGATGGGCTTAATTTTTCATATCTCCTCCGCTGCTAAAACAAAACAAGTCTTCCTATCCTCCTCCATTTCTATTTCTACTTCTACTAGAATAGGAATAGGAACAGGAATAGTATTATTAGTAGAAGACCATTATTAAGCCCTCACATTGCACGCTTTTGTTACCACCTTCATCAGATCAGCAGCTAGCCATATCCATCTCCGCTAATTAATTAATTGCAATCCCTTCCCTTATAAATAATGAATATCAACTAACTATTAGGCTAAAAAAACTTAGAATTTGGTAAATACTTCTTCTAATCAGCTTAATGCATGGGTTAATCAGTCTAAATAATAGTCTAGTTAGCTAGCTTATTTGGTCAGCCGTCTTCCATTACCAAGGAGATTAATGAGTTGGTATAGTTAAAATCAGAAAATGCCCAACAAGTTTCTTTTTCTTTTTTCTTCCATAAACCAACCATCATCAATAGCAAGCAACAGCTAACAGAAAAGCAAAGAAAATCTTGAGCCATGGGTAGTAATCATAGCCTTATGATTGAAAAAAATATGGTACAAGTTACAGAAAGCTATACAAGAGTAAACATAACAAGTTGATAAGAATAATTAATGTACACTTGCTTCAATTACTAGCTAATTAAAGAGGGTTGATGGTAAAGTAGGTCTGAACAATGGTAAGAAGAAACAAAAGGATTCCAGCAAGTAGGGCAATCATATTCCATGGGCTACTGAAATATGTACGCCTTAACCATGCGATATTTTTGGGCCAATAACCATCGTAGTACCTATTCAACTCTTTCCACTGATCACCATAATAAAAACCTCTAAACGAAGCTTCTTTGCTTATCTGGTTAATCATTGTTGCAACGTCTGCATTTGAACCTAAACAGTTGACAAGGACTTTGGATTCAACCAATGTGGCAACATCCTCTGCATCATTAACTAACAAATCTATGGCTACGGCATATGATGTGATGTAATTGCAAACCTCAGGACAGAATTGCTCGTATGCCATCAGATTCCTTAAAGTCAACTCGGTGAAATCGTGAATACACAGTATTGGCATTCTTAGAGTAGGCTTACCCCAAGCCCAAGGCCAGGAAAAGAAGGTAGGTGCTGGTTCTAGATCAATTGACATAGCCCATTGTCGATCGTCATCACAATGAGGCTTAAAGTTCACCCCTGCCCTGTCGAGTTCTGCAGCTGAGTGGAAACTTAATGAATTTGACCAATAAGATCGAGGTGGATGTGAAGGTTGGTAACATTTATGCATAAAACCAAGAATATGATCATGGGCCTCCTCATCATCATCATCATGCTCCATTGTTAAGTCTGATTCAAAGATGTTGACTTGTTGTAATAGTCCAAGTATAAGTTGATTTAAAGATTCTACGGATGGTTTAAATCTGGAACAAGTAGACTCAAAGACATCTTGGAGAACAAAAAAGGGGATTTGGTTTTCTATCAACAACAGGTCAAAAGCCATAGATGGCTCAATTGACATGTTTTCATCAAACACGTCTTCGGAGAACTTGTAAATGAATTCGAGAATGAAACAAGCATCCGTTACCATCATTCTTACAATTTCATCGTCACTGTAGCTCTTCATCCCGTCCTCATAACATGCTCTGATTCTGTCTACGGAAGCATTCACCTTGTGCAGGCACACTTCCAATCTTTGGTCTGGTGACGAACCTGAATGAAGCAAGAGATCACGAAGAAAGATCGGTTTTTGTTCTTCAAAAGCTAACAAGTTTTCATCCCTTCTGTGAAGAGGTCCCAGAGAGACCATCCGAGGGCTGAAGCAAGTTGGATTTAGATCTCGAACCCGGCTTGGAATCGTTCGAATACATGATGCTGGAAGTATTGGTATGGTAGATTTATGTGTGGACTGAAGAAGAAAATGGAAATTAGAGTCTGAGATTTTTCCAAGTTCCACATCACTTGCATTTGCCATTCCCTCTGATGTGAAAATATGGTATTGGGAACATCTAGTCAAACAAAGCTCCACCATTATTACTTGGACTAAATTACAAATCCGTCCCTGTGTTATATGAAAATTTGGATTCTATCCCCTCTACGAAATAATTACATGGTTATAGATACAATTGAATGGTCGATTTGTAATTATGAACATAATCCCACATTCCCTTGTCTTAGTAAAGTTTTGCTGTCAAGATTCAAATATAAAAATATAATTCTATGGGTTTCACAAAAACATGTTGGTCTCACGTGAATATAATTCTATATATATAGAGAGAGAGAGATAAAGGTTTAAATGAGAACTGCCTAAAAGAGAGAGGGTCAAACAAGAATTCAAACTATTTTAGAAAACACGTAAACAAAAAATCATGTGTAAAATCATATACAAACTTGATTGTTTAAAAAAAGAAATAAAAATAGATAGTGTTTTGTATAAATCCAAATCTATCAATTTATATATACACTTGAGTGTATATCCTTGTCAGTTGATCAAAATGGATGGGGTCAACTCATATATATTAGGGTTTATGACTTGTAAGGGTAACCAACTGTTCCAATTGTACAAATGTTACCATGAAACTATTTTTTGTACTCAATTGACCATTAAACTCTTTTTGACTGTACATATAGTACCATTATGACCTGGTATAACAGGTAAACCACCGTGAACCACCGGTAACCACCACAGCCACCACCTTCTTCAAACCCACCACCACAACCACCACCTTCTTCAAACCCACCACCACCACCACCAAAACACCACCACAACCACCACCTTCTTCAAACCCACCACCACCAAAACACCACAACAGCCACCACCACCTTCAAACCCAAATGCCGATTCCTCTTTAGGAATATGAGCGATTCCTGATGCGTTTTTAGATATCTCTTCTTCTGGTATACGGTATCCCCTTGCCTTCCCCAAATGCCGATTCCTCTTTCCAACGCCTAGACCTCCCACTCTTTAAATTTATGCTTTCAAATCTTTCAAACCGTATACGCCTAGACTTTTGCAATTGATTTGCCTACTGTATTTTGCAATCGATTTCTTCTCGCCGTTTCTTATCGCTTCATAGTTTCGATTTGGCTACTGTCTTTTAAGAAATTGATACTGGCTTCTTGATTTTGAAATCAAGATTTGGCTACTGTATGAAAACCATGAGTTAATGACGAGAAGAATCGATTTTGAAATCAGTTTTAAACAAAATCACTTTCTTAGATTTTGAAATTGATTATTCATTTGGGTTTCTTCTTGATTTTCAACAATGGTTTTCGATTTTGAATTCGATTTGCATTTGAAATCAGTTTTCATTTGGGGTTCGTTCGGTTTTGGGTTTCTTGATTGATTTTGAAATCAGTTTTGAACGAAATCAAGATTTCAAAATCGATTTTGAACAATGGTTTTTCTGACTCAGGTTCTTAACGAAATCATATCTTTGGGTTTGATTTTGGGTTTATTCTCACGTATAGTTTCTCAACCAAGCTTAACTGATATGTTGGTATGTAAATGTGTAGTATTTATTCAACAAAATATTAACTTCCAGTTAACAAAATATATGAGCAACATATCACTTAAGTGAAATTACCAAAACCACTGTGGTGGTGTTTTGGTGGTGGTGGTGGTGGTGGGTTTGAAGGTGGTGGTGGCTGTTGTGGTGTTTTGGTGGTGGTGGGTTGAAGAAGGTGGTGGTTGTGGTGGTGTTTTGGTGGTGGTGGTGGTGGTGGGTTTGAAGAAGGTGGTGGTTGTGGTGGTGTTTTGGTGGTGGGTTTGAAGAAGGTGGTGGCTGTGGTGGTGTTTTGGTGGTGGTGGTGGTGGTTACCGGTGGTTCACGGTGGTTTACCTGTTATACCAGGTCATAATGGTACTATATGTACAGTCAAAAAGAGTTTAATGGTCAATTGAGTACAAAAAATAGTTTCATGGTAACATTTGTACAATTGGAACAGTTTGTTACCCTTACAAGTCATAAACCCTATATATTATTCAATCAGTAACATGTGGATCTCAATCAACATCATTAAAAAATTAGGGGCATAGCTCCACAAAAACTTCCGGCGTTATAAAATCGCTTCTTTAATTATATGGTTTTGTAGTTGGTGGATTAAACTTTAAATAATCACATCTACATTCAAGGGGTGAGTAGTAGACACTCATATCTGTTAAATCACAAATTAACCTATCTGCTTTATTTTTTCTATTATGAAAAGCGTTTATTTACCTTTTTTCCAAACAGTTACAATAGCTTATTTGTGTTTCTAACCCGTAATAAGTAGATAACGAGAATATGATAAACGTGTTTAGTGCCTTATGAAAATCATATATCCTTATGAGAGCAAATGAAGGATTGAGTTTTGAGAGTTGGCCGAATCCCATAATCATATATCTCTGTTTATACAGTGAGCATTAGTCATCGTGGCCCGTGGGGTAGGGCAAGGGATTCAGCCATTTGAGTTTCCATCTTCGATTTATTGATCTAGCTTACCGTCCATTGTTAATCATATGAAAATGGAGACATGTCTTCAAAATAAAAATGTCTATCACTCAGAACTTTGAAGAAGAAAAAAAATCGACTTGAGTTGTTGAAATAATGGGTGCTCATCAATTCACGATGCACATTCAATATCCATCCCTACTAATTGTTTATAGTTAAAACCTATATACCCAATTCTCATACTATTTTAATGCCAATGCTTAATGTGAAGCTTCATATCATATAAGGAGCCAACATAATGAAACCAACTAGTGGGAACTAGTCCATGATATTTTGCCACGGTACTCGAACACAGAGGCGGATCTAGGAAAATGTTCTTGTGGTTGCATCATCGCACCCACCCAAAAAAAAAATTTAGCATCCTTGAGGAAAATTAGACTATGTTTGGGAAAAAAATTGATCGCTACATTGTATAAACAGTTTAACTTTAACCAAAAAGACACTAATAAAATTTTGTATTCAAGTAATAAAAAATTCAATTTATTTATACACGTTAAATTTTATTCAAAAAAAAAACAAAACAAAAAACAATCAAGGACAAACATCCAAACAAATATGTGTTTAATAATGATTAAATATTGCATTTATCATGCACGCAATATTATCAATATTGGGCTCATTTTGAAGCTATCGACGATACCTTTCTAACGGTATAACTTGTAAAGTGAAAATGCATATTTTTTAGTATATTTTAGCTAATATTTAATTAATTGACTAATATAATATGGGTATAAAATGAAAAATGAAAAAGGGAAGGATGTAAACTAAAAACATTAAACTTTTTAAAGGGTGAAAACTATAAATTATCATAACTCTCTCACAATCTTTATCTATAAAGTTTTATCCTATAACCCTTTAAATTTTTAAAGATAATGGTTTCACCCAATAAATTTTATGGTTTCACCCCCCAATAAATTAATGGTTGCACATATATAAACCCTAAAAATTTACACTTAACCTCCAAAAATTTATGGTTGCACAGGCTACCATAGTCTAAACTATGGATCCGCCCATGCTCGAACAAGTTGTCAAGGACCACGTTTTGCTACACCACCAACTAAGAAGGGAATTATCAAAAAAGACACAACAACCAAATGGAACTGATCATAAGATCACCAATACCAATAATCATAGGAGAAGGTTGCAAAGATCCAAAAACAAAGCAGATAAAAATATGAACCATAACCCCAATGGGGCAGCCTACTGGTTAAGGCTTGGTGTTGGGGAAAAACCCACCCAAGTTCGAATCCGGGGGTGAGCAACCAGGGGCCACTGAGTATTAATCCCAGGGGAGCATGCTTTAGCTCTCGGTAAAAATTGCCAAGGATGTAGTCTGGCCAAAGTCCAGGTGAACCTTCCAAAAAAAAAAAAAAAAATATGAACCATGAAACATAGTATTCTTGATGTAGCGATGAATTCGATAAACAAAGACATGGTGACTCGTTTGAGAGGAAACTACAAAATGTCTAATAACATGAATTTAGAAAATGCAAGATCAAGTCTAGTAACCGCAATATAATAAAGAACCAACTACTTACCAATAAAGCATGTAATCAGTAACAAGAGATCCATCATTTGCTTTAAGATGAAAGTCCACTTTCAATAGTGTATATGTGGTCTTACAACAATGAGGCGTGCTCTAGAAATAAGATGATAAACATATTTTTCTTGACATATCAGTATTTAATACTTGTAACACAAAAAACAATGAAACATACTCATAAAGGGATGCAAAACCCAAGAGTTGACTCATTTATAAGGGACATCGTGACTAATGGAGTCATGAAGAGACAAAAAATGTCAAGCAGGAAAAGAAGCAAGTTATAGAGTCAGTGTGCTATTATGTAAAATAAGTCGCTATATTGGTCAAACCCGTTTAAAGTAAAAGAAGCATACCCATAAGGCCATCCTTTATACTTGGTTTCAACCCAAATCAACCCAACTACCACATCAACTTTTCACTACCTTACTCAAACCAACCCAAATCATCCTTTATACCATACCCAATTTTACCCACACATTAAATAATTAATAAAAAAAAAGAAAGCAGGAGTAGAGACAAACAATAGAGAGAGAAAGGGGGTGGGGGGTGGAGGGGTAGGGGGTTATCTCTTGGCATGTAGAAGCCGAAGGGGGAAAGGGGTAAGGGGTTGTCTCTCGGCATGTAGAAGCCGAAGGGGGAGAGGGGTAAGGGGTTGTCTCTCGGCATGTAGAAGTTGAAGGGGGAGAGGGTTTGGTCCAAACAAAGCCTCCTCGGTGGTGTACCCGATGAAGCCGATGCATAATCCGATGTCTTCGGGTTGGGCATAGTGAATGGCCTAAAGAAAACATAAAAAGTATGATGGAGATTGAAATATGATATTATGATAATTATTTGAAAAAAAAACTATGAATAACTCTTTCCATTGTTAATAAACGAAGAAAAGTATAAGTTTGTTCATTGGTTGACATTTAATGGATAAAAAAGGAACCAAACCAATTCATTTATCAATTGGATGTTGGATTCTTTCAAACAAACGGATGATTGGATTAGTTTGGTTTCTCAGACATCCATTGGATTAGATTGGATCCAAGATTCATTTGATATTGGATGGATGACTAATTGTTTTATTATATATACATATAAAATAAAATTAATTATGATTGGATGGACAATTAAATGGGTAATTGGATGATGACAATATGATAATTGAAGTTTGAAAATATGGATTCAAATTGGATGTTGAAAATGTGATTTAATCCAATGGGTTTAGTTCCCCAAAATGTATCCAAGTTGGCATCTTTTGCTATTGTGTGTATCATACTTTAAAAACTATCATTTAATGTACTGAAGTTTCAAAAAATTGCTATTATATGTATTGGGTAACCTACTAAACAAGTTGTAGGTTATTTTTTTGAATTTTGATTTGTTAATTCTATAGTATTAGAGCAATTTACTGATTTGACCCCTGAGATCTGTCAAATGTTACAAATTTGGTCCCAAAGTCACACCACCACTTGCCTCTGCCGCCTGCCGCCGCACCACCACCTCCCTCTGCCGCACTAGTCATCTTCTTCGGCGAACTCCGACCATTTTCTCCGGCGAAGTTCGATCATCTTCTCCGGCTATGGTGTGCGATGGTGGTTACAGTGATGGTGGACGGTGGTGGTTAAGTTGATGGTGGGTGGTGGTGGTTAAGTTGATGGTGGGTGGTGGTGGTTCCGGTGATGGTGGTGGCCTGCGATGGTGGTGCGGTGATGGTGGTTACGATGATGGTGGTGGTTTTGGTGATGATGGTGTCCGGCGATTGTGGTTCCGGTGATGGTGGGCGGCGGTGGTTAAGGTGATGGTGGGCGGTGGTGGTTCCAGTGATGGTGGGCGGTGATGGTTCCGGTGATGGTGGTGGCCAATGATGGTGGTGCAGTGGAAGACGGTGGAGGAAGGTGGTGGTGCGACTTGGGGACCAAAATCGTAAGATTTAACAAAAACTCAGGGACCAAACCTGCAAAAAAATGTGTTGACTTGCTATTGAAGGTGACAATACATACAATAGCAAAATTTTGAAACTTCAGTATATTGAATGGTGGTTTTTAAAGGAAGATACACACGATAACAAAACGTGCCAACTTAGATACGTCTTGAAAAACTAAACCCTAATCCAATTAGACTAATAATACATGAATAGGTTGTTTATGGGAAAAAAACGTTGATCTTAATTTCATACTCCCTCCGTCCCAAAATTATTGTCCAGTTTTGACTTTTGAAAGTCTGTCTTTCTCGACATTGACCATAAATCTTTTTGTTTGTGTTATATAATACTTGATGCAAATATATGAATTAGTTGTGTTTTTAATGTATTTTCATTGGTATAATTTTCATCAAGTATTATATAAAACAAATAAAAACATTTAAGGTCAAAGTCGACAAAGAAACACTTTTAAAAGTCAAAACTGGACAATAATTTTGGGACGGAGGCAGTAGAATTTAAGATTGGAGTCGTTGGATCCGGTTGGAACCGAGTACACCTGGGGTTAGTGTGTGTAGGGTGTGAATGGCGGACACGCCGGCTTTCTCATATATCTCCCGCTAAAATAGAATGAGCCTTCTTCCTCCATTTCTACTACAACAACAACAGGAATAGTAGAAGAAGTTGAGGAGGATCAACAACACAAAATGAGGAGGTTGCCTCTGCTACCTCTTCTTCAATCATCATCATCTTCATCTTCATCTAGGGTTTGGGTTAGGGTTTTATCAACAAATACTTACTACTTTATCACCAGAACCATCTACTTGTCTACACCTCAACTCACCAAACCAGTAGCAGCCATTGAGCCTGGACCTAGGCTTCATTTCCCAAAGGAGATTGCAGGGTCTTTTTACCATGATCATCCCCTTTCCATCTCCCCTTTCAATTGGTGGCGTAAGAACTCGCAGAGCTCTGGTGTTTCTAGTAGCCTCCTAGTGACATTACTTCCACCAGGTTGGTTAATAATACTACTTCACCACATTTCTTTACCTACCTTATGCTTTCAATCCCTTTTTTTTCTATAAATAAATCATGTATAAACATATATTAGACTCTCTATCACATAATGTCATAATGTATGAGTATGACCATCATCAACTCATGTTTAGCTAAATCCAATATCCTAGTAGACAAAATGCCAGCGTCATCTGGAATAACACTTGTCAAATGCTCTTTATTTGAATCTAAAGAAGCTTAATAACTGTAAAGTTATTTGCTTTCCGATGCTTATTAGTAAATTTGTTTCTGCAGCACTGTTTCTTGGATTAACTTTGACTCCTCCTGCCTTGGCTGAAGATGCATCGACCGAATTAACTCAAACTGATGCAAATGGGACTGATTTTACTGGTTTACGCAAAATCGATGATGGGTCGGTAGTATCAAACATACACACATCCAAGTGGAGGGTGTTCACCGACAATGGAAGGGATTTGTTTTTGCAGGCAAGCTTTTTATATACAAATTTATAAGCAGGGCATTGTCTTGTATTCTTTACATGTCTCTTTTGTTTTTATATTCAGGGAAAGTTGGAGGATGCGGAGCGGTTGTTTGCGGGTGCATTGCAAGAAGCTAAAGAGGGTTTTGGTGAAAGGGACCCTCATGTTGCCTCTGCATGCAACAATCTGGTGGGTCTCTGATTTGTATTCACTTGTTTTCTTCTTTGAGAAGCTAAGATGAATTTCTATTTCGTTTTTTCGTAGTTCAAAAGATTTGAATGCCTTCAAATAATCACTGCCACTATTATGTATTGCATTTCATCCAGGTTTATGAAATTAAGTGTCTAGATGGCTAATAAGATGGTGTTTTTCACATTTTCCCAAATATTCATGTATATGTCTATCTTAATTTCAGCTCCCATACACAACTTGTTTAGCAAATTCCTAAATTCACTGCAAAGCTGTGCACTTTATTTTAGTAGATGTTGTTGGTAATGATTGCAGGCTGAGTTGTATAGAGTTAAGAAGGCGTTTGATAAAGCAGAGCCATTGTACTTGGAGGCAATTAATATTCTTGAGGAATCATATGGACATGAAGATGTAAGGTACAAAACTTAGGGGACCTGATTACTTGTTTACTGGGGCTGTAAGGTTGTTTATTATCACCAAGGAAATGACAAAATGAAAGATATAAGCATCAGCTGAAACGTTAACAAGCATATCTAACAATCCTCCCTCCCCAAGGTGAATCATCGATATCAGTTCGTTCCCAGTTTGGGATAACATGGCAATACTGATTTGATATGAAGTATCATGAAAAAGGATTTTCAGCTGAATCGATGCTTTATCACCTTATACATGCTAAGAAACCATTCTAACCATGTAGGAAAAGCCACTTTCCTCTTTTAGTCTTACTACTAGCATATCTCTATATTAAGTAACCAAAAGTAAATCAATGGTCTTGCAATTGGTAGTTAATCTTGCTTTTGACCGGGCTAGAGTCGTTAATGAAATGGCATCATTGTGATTCCTATAATCTGTATCCATTGTAGGGTTGGGGCGGCTCTTCATAATCTAGGTCAATTTTATCTTCTCCAAAAGAAATTGGATGGAGCTCATGCTTGCTATAAGGTATACATGATGTGCACTCAATCCTTTTCACTTGTTCATTGATTTAGTTATAACTTTATTATGTTAATACAAATTCTTATTGGATGAGTTGATGCCTTCAGCCATCAAGTTGGGTATGTTTTCTTTGGATAGACTGATTCGGATATCTGGAAGCAATACCAATTTCTGATATTCAAATAAATACATGCAACCTTCTTGGCTTTCATATGCTTCTGATCATAACTAATTAGTTTTTTTTTTTTCAATTTTGTTTTGATTTCATTGAGCAGCGTGCCTTAAAGGTATGATCTAGTTCCCACTTTGTTTTATTATTTTTTACACATCTGGCTGTGAGTTGTCAATGATTTGCAATATCTCTTTTTTGTAAGTACAAAGATAAAGAGGCAAGTTTTGGGAGAAGCTCATGCTGAGTATGCAGAGACTATGTATCATCTAGGAAAGGTACTGCCATGAGATATTTGTCTCTACTTCGATAAATCCATTCTCTGCTATTTTAAAACTTACCGATTAATGTACCGAACTTGCTAAAATTGCCATTGTATGTATTTCATGACAAGTTGGATACACTTTCGTGACAAGTTGGATACATTAAATGGTAGGTTTTTGATAAAGTTGGATACATACAATGACAATTTTAGCAAGTTCAGTATATTAATCGTTAAGTTTTAAAGTTGAGTACATACAATGATAAAACGTGACAAGTTAGATACACTCCCATGTACTTAACCCTTTATTCTATGCATACCCTAAGTAAGAAGATACTCTGAACTGACTTAACAAAAGGAATAAAAATCTAATACTTGATAAATATTCTTGATTTGATGAATACACTTGGTGTGTCCTCTTCTTCCCTGATTTGGGGATTATTAAGTATTAGAAAGTCGTTGGATCTCCTAGCTTAGCTCCACTACTATGATGTTAACTATTTCTGCGTATTCATGGATCCTATATCACCCACCATTGCCGGTCTCCTATGTCTTGTCATACATATTCTTTGTGCAGCTATAGAAACTATTTGAATGCCAATTTCATGCTTAATGCAATTGTACTAATTTTTCTTAATAGCAGGGCGATGTTTTGTTCTGAAAAGTATAAATGCTCTTGCTCCCACAAAAGAGCTTTATGATTTCCCTTCCTTTCTTGCATCCAACTTTTCCTGATATTTTTCCATTGTTGATTTGTGTTTCGTATGCATCACCCAACTGTGGTTGTCAACAGAATAACCCACCACTAACTCAGCTGAAATTTTTTGAACTAAAACATATTTTCTGAGATGCAACTTAGTCTACATTTGATTGTATGTAAACAACCAATAAGTGATAATGCTTGAATTTTGAATGTTGGAGGCTAACTTATTAAGAAAAAGTTGATTCTGTCTGGTCTCCTCACAAACCCATTCATTTCCTGTACACCCTGATATACCTCCATGGCACCCCTTCTTGTCCAAATCACATCCTTTGCTAGACTAGCATAAATGCTAACATTATACACGGATTAAAATCATGTGCAGAAGATGAACTGTAAATTAATAAGTGACTTAAGCCTAAACAAGATTACCTTGTACAATGACAGATTACTAGTATGCCCTCACTCAAAATATTTTTATCTATTGAGAATGAAGGAAGACCTGATGAGTGACAGTTTTGACCCTTGCGAATACCATATTAAATTACGCATTATTAAACCAAAAACAATTCATTGCTTTCTTCATGCATATAAGACCTAAAATATATAGACATTCGACATTATTAGGAACAATCATCCCATCGATTTAAGTAAATCAATCCCCTAATTCATGGGATTTGCAGGTGCTATACCTTCAAGGAAATGTGAAGGATGCTGAAGCTCTCATCAAGGATTCTATTCAGATATTTGAGGTCAATTCTTTTGCTGTACTACTTTTTGTAACCTCTCTACGGTTGTTTGTTCATCTATGTATCTGATCTTGGTTTAACTGTTTAGGATGGTGGGCAAGGAGAATCTTTCTTATTCATGAAGAGACTGCGGTATCTTGTTCAGGTAATGCTTCTGCTTGCATTATTTATGTAAATTAATTATTTCGGAATCGGTAATGGGTAGAGTTACTCCTTTGTGAATGGAGCATTTCTAACATTTTTGAGTAATATTTCAACATACATGATGGAGCATTTCATGAGTTAGAGTTTGTATTACAAGCCACATGTGGCTCTCATAATTTGAAGGGAATCGGCTTGTCAAAAAGCATGATTTCTTATTGAGAAATGATGTCAATATAATTAATTACCTTGTAAGGCTTTTCTACTTCATATGGCTTTGATTCATATGCTAATTTACTTTGTCTACTTGTTTCCTGTGTTCCTTTCCGTCTTACTTAGTTACTTGGCTAGTGGTTAAAAGTGTTTTAGTTTTGCAGATTTATATCAACTCCAATAAACTCACTGATGCTGTCAACATACAGAGAAAGATCTTGCATATGATGGAAGTATCAAAGGTTTCAATGCTTACCTTTTCTATTGTTGAAATTGGTGTTTTGAACAATATGCTAGTCTATTCCCATAGCATATATTGCACGTATTTATGAAGCATCTTTATATTTTACCATATAAAAGCTGAAATTTGTTTGTGTTTTAGATTCATGGTTCTATTTGTGTTTCTTTGCATAGGGATGGGACTCTTTGGAGACTGTGTATGCAGCTGAAAGCCTTGCACTGACTCTTAAGTCATTAGGGAGTTTGATGGAAGCAAAAGAACTTTTACAAAGGTTAATTTACATGCTTAACTCTGATAGTAATTTTACAAAAGAACTTCGTACTTATATAAGTGAAAAATGTTGTGACCTTTTTGAGTATTTTATGCTGTAGATGTCTCATTTCCCGGAAAAAGTTACTTCCCGAAGACCATCTTCAGGTTTCTGCTCCTCACATCACCTGTTTTGTTTATGCATATCTATTTTTGTTATGTGGATTAACCTTTATCTTGTAATTAATATGTCAGATAGCTGCCAATATGCTTCACATGGCTAGGGTAGAGCTTCTCTTATTCAGCCAAACAAGTGGGGAGGAGGATATTTTTAAAGCCACTGCAGTCGTTGAAGATCTTCTAGGCAATACAATAAGGTTTAATTCCACTACATTCAGACGTATTTATAATGAATGTTATTCACTTTTAATATATTATTGTGTGTATGAATCGGCATTTGACAGGATAGCACGGCAGGCTCTGGATAAGTTGCTAAAACAAGGAGCAAAGCGCAAGTCTAGTGAAGTAGCAGTATCGGAGCATACAGCTTTGCTTATACTGGTCAGTTTCGTTATATCTTTGCATGCAGACAGTAGTGATAATAAGAGCTTTGAAGTATAATATGTAGTAAATTATGGATGTGATGCAGTTGCAAGCGTTAAATGCTTTGAGCCAACTGGAAGTTACCAAGGCTGAGTTACACAAGGAGAAGAGCACGGTGCTGGTTTCAGAGGCTGAGAAAGCTCTTCTTGATTGTATTTCCGCCTTTAGACAGGTAGTTCTTTTGTTACTTGAAGAGGAACTTGTAAATATCATTTATGTATGGATACCAAGCGGTAGAATGGATAGTGAATTCTTTTTTTATTTTTCTTTTCAGTATGGAAGTGAGAAGGCGTTAGGCGATATAAAGGGGGAGTATGTGTCATGTTTGAAGCATCTTTCGGCTTTACTAGTCAATAACTCGCGAAGCAGCAATAATAATAATAGCTCAAGACGACCTACTTTGCAAGAGGTGGAAAACGAAATCAAGCGAGTTGAAGCCTTAAGATGAATTACTACTTACTTGGTAATACCCAACATGTCATTATAACAAACCTTTGATTACATGTTAGTTTTATTTTCTTATTTCACATAATAATTATAATAAAGAGGATAGGAATTAGTAAAGGAAAGGAAAGGAAAGGAAAGGATATTCATTCATTCATGAAGCAACTGGTTAATGACATACACTGAACTTTTTTTTGCATAGGAAATTACAGATGGTTTTAAGTAATTAATGGCCTGCCTTTGATGATTATTTTTCTACAGTAGAAATTTGAATTTGTTTCTATTCTTGGTTCTTGACATTTTCTAGTCTTTTTCACATTCAAACTTTAGAATCAGTCAGGACAGGCCATCTCTAACCAACTAATAGTTAAAGATAAAAGAGCCATGGGTCAAGGATAAAACACTTATTAACTAAAATAAAATGTAATTTTGATAAATGTTTTGTTTTAGCTTACAAGTTTTAAAGCTACATGCCAAATAATATATTAGATGACAAAGTATAAAAATATAAAGTTAAACTAATTTATTCAAGCAAATTTATACATACACAAAATTGATGTAACTAAATAACGTTTAAAAGTATAGATTTAGTTTTTTTTTTTTTTTTTTTTTTTATGAAAAAAAAGTAGAGATTTAGTTTTAATTATAGTTAAATGAAGAATTAATAAATAGATACAAAAATAGTAACTAGATGGAGAAGATGATTAGTCTTATTTTTATTGAATGATGAAATTTGGTGCTAAATTTTAGCATTAGTGAACTCTTTAGCGCTTTCGATGAGGACCGTCTAAAAGGCACTCAAGATATGTCTTTGATGCCGGATTAAGCCTTATAGCGTATATTTAAGGCGACTTATGGGTTAATACTAAGTTAACTTAGTTAACATTACATTGATATTATTGTTGCTAGTTTATTAACCAACCGTGATTGGTATTTTTTCACTCATTGTTTACGGTAGGAATAAATGAATCTATACATGTATATGAAACATTTGGTGGTGTCTTTGCATATGCAAACGTCCGGTATATTTCAAATCTTGCAACAAGTTGTTTACTTTTATGCGCTTACAAACGCCAAAAATGATTTATATGGATTTTATAATATTATATATATATATATAAAGTGTGTGTGTGTGGAGCCGACATCGTATTTGACCATATTACATCCCTTTGAATATCTTACTATTTTAGTCTATATATTACGTGCTCGATTTTGTTTTTTGTTCAAGCATACTTAACTCCCCCCTTTTGGCCATGTTTCTACGTATTGTTAGCTTTCGATATTTTTAGATACATCAATATTTATGGGGCTTTTTTATATATTTTTTTATCATAACCAAAATTATAATAATATAATAGACCGACAACATTTGCTAAAATAAAAATACATAGCTCAACCTCATGTATTCTTATATTGGTAAGAAATGAAGTATTAATGTATTCAGTGCTTAAAATTTTAATCAATATAGTAAGGTGGTTAAGTGTAATCCAACTTGAATCAATGATAAAACCCAAAATAGAGAAAGAGATGGAGAAACTAATACTTACTTATCATTGAATCAAACAAGAAGAATAAAACAAGTAGGTGATGTAGGGGTGAGCATCGGTCGGGTTCGGGTAATTCGGGTGAAAAAAGTTCGGGTATCCGAACTTTTCGGGTGAGAAAAATTGGCCCCGTAGACCGACCGAAAAGTTCGGATAAATCGGGGTTCGGATGGGTTCGGGGTTCGGGTTAGTTCGGGTCGGGTGGCGGATATCCGAAAAAGTTTTTTGTGTTTTGAAGTTACTTAGAAATTTAGGGTTTAGGGAAAGAAAACTTACAGAGATGAGAGAGAAGGAGAAGGCGCCGGTAGTAGGAGGTGGAGATTGGTGGTCGCCGGTCGGAGGTCGCCGGATGGTCACCGGCGTTAGGCTGGGTGTGCATTCAATTGACAGAGAGAGAAAGGCGGGATATTAATTGAAGTGTGTGAAAGTGATTTCAATTTTGAATGATTTAGAAAGAGCCCTCAAACTTTGAAAAAAATGGCAAATATAACCACAAAACATTCTATTTTGAATGACTTGAATCTCACACATATATATTAAAATTCTATAAATTCTATGCCATGTAAAAACTTCGGTCGGGTTTCGGTCGGGTTTGGGGCCAAAATTTGCGCCCCTACCCGATCCGTTATAACCGACAAAAAATTCGGGTTTCGGGCTTCGGGTCATTCGGATGTTCGGGTTTCGGAGAAATGCTTAAATTTCGGTTCGGGTTCGGTCGGGTTGTTCGGGTCGGTCGGGTTTTGCTCACCCCTAAGGTGATGTGATAGCTCATGAGAAGAAAGACACAAAATGGAATTTTCTTGGGATTGCTTTCTTACATTAATGGAGGCTACCAAATCAACACCAAAACCCTAGACATGTGCTTTCTATTTATAGCACTAGGGTATCAAAACTTACATAACAAGCCCTTAGAGTCTATGACTCTTTTCATAAAGGGCAACAAACATAAACTAGCTAAACTAGGAATTAGGAAATTACAAGATAGACCCTTGACTTCTTCACAACCCACAAAGCAGGGTCTAACAATCTCCCCCTTTGGGAAGAAGTTAGAAGGGTGGCGGATACTTCAGCGCGGGCTCCCATTTTGACAGTTGCAAGTACTCGTCCTATTCTCCAATGGTCCTCGTGCGCATCTTCAAAGCGGCCTCAACTCTTCGGTACATGAGTCTCTCCTTCATCTTTCTTTCCAGCAGATTCAACGCCTCAAAGAACCTTGCCTTGATATCTATGTACTTCGTCTTCGGAATCTGGTCCGTCTTCAGCCTGCTCTCTAAACCGTTGATGACATACAGAATGGTACCGTCGCAGAATTGGGAGAGTTCACTGAATCTCATGAACTTTCGCTCCTTCTTCTTTAGTGTGCAGTAGACAATACCAGGTTCTGGGATGCTCATCGGTACGTAGAGCTGATAGGAGTCGATCAACGGGACTTGCAGATTCGGGCGCAGTAGGTTCACTTTCGGCTGCCGATTCTCAATGGCCATCTGGTAGTCGGTCACATGTGATAAGGCAATTGTGTGACGGACATACCTTTTGAGCACTTCGAGGCCGTTGACGTGGAAATCGGGGCGGAGGATTGGACCTTGAAGATATTTG
The DNA here is from genome assembly GCA_030169165.1 of Centaurea solstitialis. Classification (NCBI taxonomy): domain Eukaryota; kingdom Viridiplantae; phylum Streptophyta; class Magnoliopsida; order Asterales; family Asteraceae; genus Centaurea; species Centaurea solstitialis. The sequence goes on from CM058042.1 coordinate 67,843,126, forward strand.
ATCAGCGTGAGGATGTCTTCAAGATGGATCCGGTCCAAATCTGCTTCCGTGAAGGTCCACTTTAAGAGCTCGCCGTTCAACCTGACGTTTCCACTGCCGTACATGGTGACATCAAACTCCAAGAACATGCTGCTTCCGTGCTTGTAAGGTCTAACATCAGTTACCTTCACAAACCGGCGCCTGAGTCGTGTCTTCCCATGTGTATCCCAGTTGCAGATGCGCTGGTGGGCGTAGGCTATCTGGCGGCGTTTCTTCTTGTAGTGCGAGACCCCGAAGAACACCTTTCTCGACCACTGATAGATCTTCTCTTGTTGGAAAATCCTTGAGAAGGACTCCTCCAAGAAGGGTCGGAAGATGACGGTGTGGTTCCAGTTGAGCTGGATGACAACGGGATTCGGAGAATCTGGAACGGTTGTCGTGATGGTGGGGGGCGCTTCCATTTCTGGGAACTGTACCGTTGGTAGGAATTTGTCGTAGTCGGTTGCGCTGACGATGGTGTCCCCTCGTTTGTAGATCCGGAGATTTTGTGCAAGTCGGGCGAGGAGCCTTCTAGCTTCTTCCGAGATGTGAAGCTCGTTTGGATCCGTCGGCGCCGACTCGGGGACCATCATATCGACCTCGACTGTAGGTTCGGACTGAGGAAACTGGATTACCTCATCCAACGGTATCGATTGGTAGGCAAACTGCTCGACATCGAAGGTCTCTTCGTCGGGGTACTCGATAAAGTGCTTGTGCCCTGACGTGGTAGTTTGTGGCGCTGAAGCTGTTGTAGCAGGCGCGGAACCCGAGGCTGAGGTGAGGTCGATGCGAAGTCTTTTGGAGCCTTGCACCTCCCCCTCATGAGGACCTACGCCCGGGTCAGTGTCATCATGCCCCCGTTTTGAGGACTGAGATTGAGGCCGGCACGCAGGCCGCAGCCTCGAGTTCGCGAATACGGCGGTTGGCCAACTGTGCATCCCGGTCCGCCAACTGTGCATCCCGGTCCGCCAACTGTGCATCCCGGACTGCGATAATCTCTTCTGCTCTCTTGAGTTGAGTCGTAAGCTGATCATTCTGAGTGGTGAGCGAGGAGACCGCCATGGTGAATTCGGCTTCGAGTACATAGCCCCGGAGTGCATCTTGAGTAGTCGGTCTTGGAGGTTGTAGGCGGAGAAGCGGCTCGGTAGTGCGACGAGGGGGAAGCACTGATTGATGCGCTTGTGACTCCGTCGACTTGCCCTTGAGTTGGCGTCGATGTTCTTGTAGTTCAGCCTCCCGTTCTTCCTCTCGCTTTTTCATTGCCTCGATCTCGCCACGTTGCTCGGTCAGGGTTCTCTCGAACGCGTCTAGTTTGGCGTTCCGAATGGCCTCGGCTCGATCAAGCTCCATAAACCTGGTTTGGACGACTTTTAGGATGTAGTCCGAATCCGTCGGACCCGGTCCCATGTGTGTTGCACCCAGTACAGCTTGTGTCCCGGTTGACGTGGAAGGTCCCGCAAAGAGGCTTTCCCGGCCTGCGTTCATGGCTGTTATGGGGTTGACCATGGTAGGGCTTCCGGATGATCCTCGAACAGCGTCCGTTGACACTTGAACTACGTCCGTTCCGGCCGAGCCACTCGGGCTGGCGGATGATGCTCCCAATAGTGTCCTATCCAAATGAGTGACGTGAACCGTCCTGGGAAGTGGATCTAAGACTCGTAGTGCACGGAAAGAAGTCGAGAGGTGGGGCTGTTCCTCTCTTATATCAACATTGACCGACTCCGAATGAGTGGTCAATGGAAGTTGTGCTATGTCCCCGTGAAAAGATGAAACGACCATCTGTTGAGAGATGGCCGAGTGGGTGGCTTGGGCGTGCAAATGCGCTGGTTGGCTGCTAGCGTCTTGACCTGACAGCATAAGCCGACCGGTCTCGGTGTGGGTTGCCTCTCTGGGGGTATGACTCGGGGTAGAAGGGTGACCTAAGGTGTCTAAATCCCTAATGGGCTTCTTCGTCTCCGCCCTGTTCTTCTATCCTAAGACAGTCTTTGTCTGGGTGGACCTCTTCTTCTTTAATCTCTTTTTCTAGATCCTCACCCGCTCCCTCAAGGTCTTCAACACCTTGTCGCTCCATAACCGACTCCACTTCTCCTTCTTCTTCACTTTCATGACCGACGATTCGGCCATCTGAATCTACATCTCCTTGTTTGAGGATGTCCACCGAGTCGTCGCTGTTAAACGAAGACGTGATCTCATCAGCGTCTCGTTGGACTTTGCCGCTCTTGAGGGTATCAACCTCCTTGGATTCCTCGTCATAGGAGTCGAAGTCCACTTGTTCGGACTCGGTGGCTTCATCGTCAGCGACTTGACGGTCGGACGGAGTGTGCTCGGAGGAGGATTTGTCGTTTCCTTCGTTGTTCCTGGAATCGTCACCGGAAGGTTCTCCGTGAGGGTCACCTTGAGGGCCGGGAGCTGCGTCTGTCTGAGGTGGTGAAAGAATGTGGGCTTGTTCTTGTGGGGAAGCTTCCACATCTTCACCTTGCCTCTCAGGTGATCGTGCCAGTGACGGCTCCCGTTCATCCTCGTGGTAAGGTGACGGTGGCGAGAAGCGCTGAGTACCAGTGTATTGCTTGGTCCTTGCACGGGTGTAGAAATCGGCCGTGTTCTGGTCCTCGTCGACTAGTTGGCGTTGAGTGCGGCGACCTCGTGCTCCACGGACCTGGATGTAGAGCGCGCTTGGACCGACCGATGACACGTGCGGAACAACGGATGTGCTAACTATTCTACCCGTGTCGCCCCTCACGTCAACTCTCATCACCCCTGAACCGGAGGCTCCCCCAGTGGAACCCCGGGGCCCGGCACCTAAGGCCCGAGTCGCAGGTTGGACGGCTTGCACATCCTGGGCAGGGCTCCTCGGGTCTGAGGAGTCCATGGATGTGTCTTCTATTCCTATGGACGCCCTATATAACCCTACACTCGTAGCTTCCTTATCCGCGGTGTCCAGCACGTGTCGTGGAATCGGCATCTCCACTTGACCTGGCTTGAGCACCCAGTGCTTGGTCCTTGAGAGCTGCTTACTCTCGAAGATCGGCTGACTCGATCGGCGACCGACCTCAGGATGTTGGTCCATATGATCGCGGACCATCAGAGCGAAGAACCGCATCCACGGTATGGACGAATGCTTGCTTCGTTGGTCGTTCGGGTCAACATCCCGTGTGATGTCTATCCAGAGTTGGGCTGCAATGTCGATCCTACGTCCGTAGATCATGGAGTGAATCACGTGCCACAGTTGGGTCGAGGCCTTGTCGATGCCTTTGGTTTTGGCAGACTGGCACCTGTTCATTATGCTGAACAGGGTCGCCCACAGTGGCGGCAGCATGTTGTTGGAAACTTGAGAGATCCCATTGAGCCGCTGTCCTGGGTTGTTCTTGACACCGATAGCGAGGATCTCACTGAAGAGGATCGGGACATCAATGATGGCCTCAAACGGAGCCTCGGCGGAGTCAGTAGGAAGATGCAGGATGCGTCGAAGGTCATCCACGGTGACGGCTAGCTCCGTCTGGTCAACGCGTCCTATGAGCGTTCGGACTCCGGCACGATTGACAATCCTGGATGTGTTCCAGAATTGTTGCAAGTAGATCATGGGCACCTCGGCAACGGCCTTTTGCATAGGCGAGTGGGTGCACCTTCAGGATTTCCAGAATCACCTCATCCTGAACAGGGAAGTTGTTCAGGTCCACATACTCATTGTTTTGAGTTATGGGTTTGAGGTCCTCCGCGGATATCAAGGCGCGATCAGTAGCAAGATTGATTGGCGATGGTGGGTTGTTCTGACGTTGAGCCATTTCTGTTCAACGAAAACAGGTTTAACAAGTTAGAACCCACAAAGTAACACTAAGTGTTGAGAAAAAGTTCAACACGGGAAACACCAAGACCCGATTCGGGTTTTGGCAATTCCCGAATCGGGAATGTCAAAAACCCGAATCGGGATGAATTGTTTCCGAAGTCCAACAAGAAGTCAACAACTTGTAAAAATTTTGTCATGACCTCGTTCCAATGAGAGTCGAGAAACACGAATACCCGGATCGGGTTATTCAGTTTCCCGAGTCGGGAATTGAGAACATAACGAGAACACTTAAATATTCATTTCCTAAAGAAACCCGAATCGAGACATTGATTCGGTAAAGAAGGTTTAACACTTAGACAAAATTGTTGAATTTCTTCAAGAAACCCGATTCGGGAATTGATGATTCCCGAATTGGTAAAGATGGTAAACAATTAGAGAATTTTGGATTTCCTTGAGAAACCCGATTCGGGAAACATGGTTTCCCGATTCGGGAAAGGAGATAAACACTTAGAAAAGTTTGTAACGAGTTCAAAATATCTACCCTCAAAGATGATGCGGGAAACATGAATACCCGGATCGGGTTATTCAGTTTCCAGGATCGGGAATAGAGACCAAGGGTTCCACACGGTTCGATGCGGGAAACACGAATACCCGATTCGGGTTATTTAGTTTCCCGGATCGGGACCTTTGAACATATGTAAGGATTCGGGAAAGGACCAAGAACACATTCAAAACCCCCGATTGGGATTTTTGAATGTCCCGATTCGGGACTTCCGAATGTTCGAGTTCCGCTCTCCCAAATCGGCCCAAAAACACAATTTTAAGCAAGCAAACTAGTAGAATCTGCAACATTTTAGTTCTAAGCTAGTTTAACAACACATTTGGACCGAATGAACGTCCCGAAAACCCATTCCAAAGAGTTTGGGTTTCGGGTTTGTTCAAGAAGCTTTAGGCTTCAATTCGGCTAAGAAAACGATATAGAAACGTGTTAAGATCGGTACCATTGAGTTCGTAATCTTACCGTGATCGTTTAGGACTAGTCGGATCGAAAAACGAAGGTCGGGATCGCCGAAAAAGTGGCCGGAAAACAGAGGTGGGCGGGGGTTGGTTCGTCGGGAACGATGAGAGGAAGTGAGAGAGAAGATTTTGAAATCTGATTTCTTTTTGTAAAGATTGATAATAGAGCCAAAAATTCTTTTTTTATTCAAATGGGTCAACTTATCAGTTTAAGGATAAGTGTACCCTCTTTTCACTCTCAACTTTCGGAAATGACACAAACACCCCCTGGACTACAAGTTTCACCCAAATGGCAAAACGAGTCCCCGAACTTGAGTTTTAGAGATTTGCAAAAGTAATCCTCGAACTTGAGTTCCAGTAAATGATAGACTTGGTCCCCGAACTTGAAAGTTCAGAAACTTGTCACATCCACCCCCTGAACTTGCAAGTTAACAAAAATGCACAAGTTCAGTCCCTAGACCTCTACGTAACGACTAACCTGGATGATTTCCTTCGAGTATTAACTGTGTAACCCTGGTATCGGATTTTGCGCGAGTCCTGATCTGATATAATCAGAAGTCGTTGTGAGTATCCACACCTTCAAAAATAAGTACAAACCGGTATCCAAGGTATTGTGGATCCGAGAACGTTAGCACAACAGGTAAACAAGGACACGACACTCCCCCTCGATTCATGCAAACCCTTAAAGACTCCCCCCTACACACATGCATAAATTAAATGAATTCCCTACTCCCCCTAGACCTCAGGCAGGGAGGTCTAGCATTCCCAACTTAGGAGAAAGAAGTGACGCTTCTCATCGAACGGCTTAGTGAACAAGTCAGCAAGCTGATAGTCACTTTCTACAAAGTACAGTTCAATATTACATTTCTCGACGTGATCTTTGATAAAATGATATCGGATGTCGATATGCTTTGTCCGAGAGTGTTGAACCGGATTTGCCGTGATTTAAATCGCACTTTTGGAGTCACAGTAGATGGGAATCCTCTGCATCGTGTATCCAAAGTCAGCGAGTTGAGTTTTAATCCACAGAACTTGCGAGCAACAGCAGGATGCTGCTACGTATTCTGCCTCCGCGGTTGATAGAGAGACGCAATTCTGTTTCCGGGATGACAAACTCACCAACTTGTCTCCAAGAAATTGACAAGCACCGGAAGTGCTTTTTCTGTTAAGCTTGCAACCTGCATGATCTGAGTCTGTGTAGGCTATTAGTTCAAAACCAGAATCCTTTGGGTACCAAAGGCCAAAGTCCGGGGTGCCTTTTAAATACCTAAGGATCCCTTTGACAGCAGTCAAGTTTGAATCACGAGGATCACACTAGAAACGAGCACAGACACCCGTGGAGAATACAATGTCGGGTCTACTAGCCGTGAGATATAAGAGGGAACCAATAATTGCCCGATAAGTCTTCTGGTCTACCGGTTTACCAGAAGAATCAGCGTTAAGTTGAAAATTCTTGGGCATTGGTGTTGCTGCGGAGTTTGAACCACCGAAATCAAAACGTTTTAATAAATCATGAACATATTTGGATTGATTTATAAAAATGCCGTCAGGGCGCTATCGAACTTGAAGTCCTAGATAGAACGTCAACTCGCCCATCATGCTCATTTTAAATTGGGATTTCATGATGTTTTCAAACTCCTTGCACATCTCAGGCTTCGTAGATGCAAAAATAATGTCATCCACGTATATCTGTACTATTATTAAGTCACTACCTGATTTTCTGAGAAATAAAGTGGGGTCGATTGTACCTTTCTTGTAGCCAGCTCCTACCAAGTAGTTAGTGAGAGTTTCATACCATGCCCGAGGAGCTTGCTTGAGACCGTAAAGCGCCTTATCTAACACGTACACATGATTTGGATATCTGGGATCTACGAATCCTTCCGGTTGCTCGACATACACCTCTTCTTGAAGGATTCCATTCAAGAAGGCACACTTGACGTCCATTTGATATACCGTCATGTTCTTGTGTGCGGCATACGCAAGGAAGATCCGTATTGCCTCGATCCGAGCCACTGGCGCAAACGTCTCATCGTAATTGATACCCTCTTGCTGGCGATAACCTTTGGCGACCAATCGAGCCTTATTCCGGATAATGAGGTCGTTCTCGTCTTTCTTGTTCCGGAATATCCACTTCAGGCAGATTATGGACTTTCCCCATGGTCTCGTCACCAAGCGCCATACCTTTTTTCTCTCGAATTCCGCTAGCTCTTCTTGCATCGCAAATACCCAGTCTGGATCGGCAAGAGCTTGCGAAACATCTGAATCAGGTTGTGAATGTTCTTTGCAGCTCTGGTTTGAACATTGTGAGTTGAACTCCCAATTATCTGAGAGGATGGGTGACTTCTTGTCCACTTTCGGGAGTGAGGGAGTGTAACATATGCTTGCTGGTTGTTGGACGCATCATTCTCAACGTGCACTGGCAACACCCCTGACTGGTTCCCACTTGAAGAACTTTCTAGATTAGTTGTCAGTGGTTCTATGTTTAGGACAACTTCCAACCGGGGCTCCCGAACTACCTGAGCATACGTCCTTTGAGCGGAGCTCGGAGAAGGTAGTGGAGCTTCTTCGGGAATGGGTGCGAGAACAGGGTGTGTCGTCTGTTCTCGGACAGGTTCCGGTGAAGCAACGGTTGGAAGTTCTGTTGAAGACTATTCAGGGGGAGAAACCACTGACTCCGGTGTCACTGAGTTTGTTGAAGTGCTGGATGATGGCTCTGTCACGAAGGCATCAGATGACACAGTAGTAGTGGTTAAACCAGCTTGTGCAGGTACTACAATCGGACCCGTGAGAGTAGGTAGATCGTAATCTGCGAGGTCTATAAAGTCTAAAGCAAAGGTGTTAGTAGAAGAATCTGTGCTCGGTGGTGTGGTGGACAGTTCAGGCAATAAAGCATTCACGTTACTAGGACTTGCAACAGAGTAGGTTTTGGTTTCAGAAAAGTCAACATTTGAGCTTTCCAGGATGGTTCGGGTCCGTTTGTTGAAGACCCTATAAGCCTTTGAGTTATGTGAGTATCCAATGCCGATAGACTCATCAGACTTGGGCTCAAACTTTCCCAATCATCCCGGTCATTTAAAACATAGCATTTACATCCAAAAACTCTAAAGTAATCGATGTTTGGCTTACGCTGTTCGACCATTTCGTAGGCGGTTTTACCGGTCTGCTTAATGATCAAAGTCCGATTCTGCGTGTAGCATGCTGTTGAGACGGCTTCGGCCCAAAATGATTGAGGAACGCCTGAATGAGCCATCATGGATCTTGCTGCTTCGACTAACGTCCGGTTCTTCCTTTCGACAACTCCATTTTGTTGAGGAGTGCGTATGGCAGAGAAGTTGTGAGAAATTCCCACATCTTCAAGAAAGGATTGCATCTTGGCATTGCGAAACTCGGTACCATTGTCACTTCATAACTTCTTCACCCTGCGACCCAAGAGTACTTGTATTCGCTTGATGAAGGCAATGATTTGATCGGCAGCATCAGATTTGGCTCGGAGGAATTCAAGCCATGTGAACCTTGAGAATTCATCAACGAGAACCAACATGTACTTCTTCCTGGCTAGGCTCTCAGTTCTCGTTGGTCCACACAGATCCATATGAATCATGTCAAGGGGACATTTGCTGTTTGTATCCATCTTCGGTGGATGTGAGCTTCTTTTCATCTTTCCTTTTTCACAAGCTGGACATAGAGTATCCTTGGAAAGACGAGTCTCCGGTAGTCCCTTGACTAGGCGTTTCGAAACTAACTTGTTCATGTCCTTAAAGTTCTGATGACAAAGCCTTCTATACCATAACCAACTATCCTCCTTGGACGCCTTAGTGAGCAGACAGATTGCATTCTTCGGATGAGAGAGTGCTTCAAACTGAGGGTATGACTAGAGCGTCATGATGTTTATGATGGACCCCCTGTGTATCGTCTTGGTCGAACGTGATTGCCATTGCATCGAGCTCTCTTTCTGTCTTTCATTTGGCTTCTCCGGGGATAGGATGTTCGTCTGGACCATCTCGTGCATGTCGCTTTGCAGCTGAATACGTAAGTCCGCAAACTTCTGATCCTCCAGTGATGCAGTTTACGACTTTTGTATGAACCGGTGACGCTGGTCGTCCTTGTTCTTCTGGAATGAGGCCTTTTAGATGCCCCTTAGATTTCAAATATGAAATCTCCTTCTTTAAACAGATGCATTCATCCGTCGTATGACCATGATCGTCGTGGAAGTCGCACCATCTGTTCTGATCTTTGTCCTTGCTTGGTCTATCAGATTTCTTTGGCCATCGTACGTTTGCATCAATCTTTCGTAGCGAATCCACCAAATCTTTTGATGTACCTGCAAAATTGTAAGTAGATAACTCTGGATATCGTATTTTAACAGTACCTTTGCCTGGTCGAGTTTTTGACTCATATCGGGGATTTCCAATCTTGTTTACTCTTTTATGCTTAAAGTCATGTTTTTGAGCACCAAGAGGTTTCTTTTCTGCAGAATGCTTTCGTCGGAAGAGAGCATCATCTTCTATTCTCATGAAAGCTAGTGTTCTAGCTCGTACGTCGTCGAAGTTTTCTGGTGGATATTTCGTCAATTCCAGATATAATCCAGAGGAATCTTCTAATCCACGCTTGTATGCCTCGATTGCGGTTTTCACGTCGCAATTCTTTATTTCAATCATTGCTGCGTTGAATCTGTTGAAGTAGTCGTGGATTGTTTCTCCAGATTTCTGTACGATATAGTACAGGTCGCTGGTCTGCTTCTCCATCTTACGACTGCTAGCAAATTGTCGAGTGAATTGGTTCACCAATTCTGCAAATGATCCAATACTCTTTGGCTTTAAGTTGATAAGCCATTGTAATGCTGCTCCTGTTAAAGTTGATCCGAAGCTTTTGCACATGCAAACTTCTTGATATTGCGCCGGTATAGGAACTGTCCACATGAGTTGCTTGTACTGTGCTATATGTTCGACCGGATCTGTGATTCCAGAATATTTTGTTGCGAAAGCTGGGATGGTATATTTCTTGGGAACGTCAACAAGAGCTAATTCATCAACGAACGGTGAGGCCTGAAATCCAGTTTTAGGTTCGACTTCGACGGGTACTGCTGCTCCGGGTAGCTTTGTGAGTAATGCGAACAATTTTTGATTCTGTTCTTCCAGGGACATAAGTCGTACGTTCAGAGGATCTTCAACGTTTATTGGGATTGTTGGAATACAACTAGAAGAGATTCCGGTACTGGGTGGTATTGTCGTATGAACGGTGGAACTAGCGGCTGTGGGTATATGACCAGGGATAGGAATTTGTTGGGATACATTGTTAAAAGGCTCGAACGTGAACATGGGTGCTCCTTGAGGCATAGGAGGTGGACCTCGAGGCATAGGTGGCGGGCCATGAGGTATTGGTGGTGGAACCTGTGGTAAAGACGGTCGTACGTTGTTGTATTGTTGGTTCACAGTTGAAAATGGCATTGAGGCATTGAACTGTGGTCGAGGTGGTGGTCTTAGATGTTGAGGAGGATATGGAGGAGGAATAGACATTGGAATAGACATCGATGGTCCTGGCAAAGCTCGAAGACGTTGAATTTCGTTGTTAGCTACTTGCAATTGTTGTTGGAGTGATGCTATGAATCCGTTATCCATTATCCTGCGCAAATAGCTTAAAGAGAACTCAAAGAAAAGGTTAGTACTAAGGCGCACTTTTCACCGAATGAAATTTTTCTCAAAACGGAGCCCCACGGTGGGCGCCAAACTGTTTATGTAAAAAATTACACAACTCGATGTCGTAAGAAACTTGTGTGAGGCTTAACCGTCGAGAGAAAGAAATTACAATCAATGATAAGTGCGGAAAAGTAAAATGAGACAAATAATTTGATGACGCAGGAAAAACCTCACGACGGAGGAAAAAACCTGCGGTCGACTTCAAAGATAAGTCGACAGAGCACTATGTTCACCAATCAGGGGTGACGTCCTTCAGGTATACAGCTTTGATCGTACGATTACAATTGAGAAAACTATGAAATCGAATGTAAATTACAGATGATTCTCAAGAATAATTGCTATAGAACTTGTGAGCTTTTGATAGACTTCGTCTGTTGCAATGTTGGCTTGATTCTTCTTTTATAGTAGCTTGATAATAACGGTCGAACGGTATTGTGGCTCATCAATGATTGAATCGTAACCGTCCAACGTTATTGTCTTTAATTAATGCTCAGAGAGTAACTGTCCAACGGTATTGCTGAGAGTTAATGTCCAGATTGTAACCGCTGCGAGAATCTTGCTTGTAACGGTCGATCTTGATGCTGTCGAACGATACATAACTTACGACTTGTTCGTTGTAGTGATGAACTCCAACAAGCATAGCATAGTACTCAATCTCGGACTTTCTCAAAGGTGGACAATTGTTAGAAATGATAATCAGCTTGCCTGCATCAAAGACATAAACTTCATGTGTTTATTCGTTAGTATCGTCGTACGACATTGTAATCATCATTCGACTTATTCGATGTATATGTTCGATGCTTAGTGATTTTTGTTCGATAGTTCTTCTAGGTTTTGTCTCAGGACCTTATCTTAATACAGGACCATTGTCCTAATGATTATCTTACGATTATAGTCGGTTGTCGTGCGATTGTGGATTTTTACCCTAACAACGATATCGTGCAATATTACACTAACAGCTAAGATTTGTCTTAATTATGATCTTCATAACAGATAAATAACAGGCATTGAAGATCAAATGACCGTTCAAAGACAGAGATACGCTCCTCATTAAATGTACGGCAGTTACAACCAAGATTTAAGCTTCGGTTATGACCGTTGCATTTAAACGCACTATTATGAGCATCGGTTACATTTCAGCAACTATAAAAGGAGGCCGAAGCCATCATTCGAGGACACTGGATTACTTTGGAACCCGCAAATATTCTCTACAAATTTCTATATTACTCTTTGTATTTACTTTCCATTCTATTGTAATCGTACGATCTCAACTGTAATTCTCGAGGACATCACCCCTTATTGGTGATACTTAGTGCAACGTCGACTATACCCTTTTAGTCGACCGCAGGTTTTTTCCTCGACCTCGAGGTTTTTCCTGCGTCATCAACTGCCTTATCTCTTTATTTATTTTATCGCGCGATTTATCGAAGTAGATTCTTTTCTCTCGACGGATTTGCCTCACAACATCTTACAATACTTAATTGAGTAATTTTTTTCCAAAACAATTTGGCGCCCACCGCGGGGCCCCGTTCTGAGAAAATCTCGTTTGATAAAACGTCCATTTACTAATCAAATTTTTCGAGTTCTTTTAAGTATTCGTTGCAGAATTATGGAGAACAATTTCCAACCAACTCTGCAACAACAGCTAGCAGCCGCTCAACAACAAATTCAACAATTGGCTGATCAAAACATACAAGCCAATGGAGAAATCGCACGATTGCGAGCTTTAAATCCGCAAACTACTCAAACCAATCCCGCGATTCCATTGCATCTCCCAAGACCACCTCTTTTTCAACAGAATCAATATGGAACACCACAAGCACCTCCAATGCCTCAAGCACCTCAAGTACCACTAATGCCTCAAACATCTCAAAATAACCTACGTCCACCTCAAAATAACAACTCTCAACCCATTTTTCCTCCTCTTCCATCGGGACCACCTCCTGCGTTTACCTACGCTCAACCTCATGGTGTACCTCGACCTTTCTATTCAATCCCAGAACCAATACCACATATACCAACAGTAAATACTACTATAACTCATATCCCACTTCAACCCAATCATCAAGAAGCAGTTGGAATAACTCCTACCGAAAACCTCATGGACGTACGATTAAAGATGTTAGAAGAGCAAAACAAAGCAATGCTCGCATTGCTCGCAAAACTTCCCGGAGCAGCCGTACCTGTTGAAGTCGAACCCAAAACAGGATTTCAAGCTTCACCCTACGTCGACGAAATCGCTCTCATGGATATACCGAAGATATACAACATTCCCGCCTTTACAACCAAATACTCGGGGATAACAGATCCAGTAGAACATGTCGCACAATACAAACAACTTATGTGGACTGCTTCAATCCCATCCCAGTATCAGGAGGCATGCATGTGTAAAAGCTTTGGATCTACTCTTACAGGAGCCGCGCTACAATGGCTTATCAACTTGAAGCCAAAAAGTATCGAATCATTCGCTGAATTGGTAAACCAATTCACTCGACAGTTCGCGAGTAGTCGCAAGATGGAGAAACAAACGAGTGACCTGTATTACGTCGTACAAAAAACTGGAGAAACGATACGTGATTATTTTAACAGGTTTAATGCAGAAATGATCGAAGTTAAGAATTGCGACATAAAAATCGCAATTGAAGCATACAAGCGTGGGCTCGACAATTCTTCGGAATTATACACGGACCTCACAAAATATCCACCGGAGAACTTCGATGACGTACGAGCTCGAACGTTAGCCCACATGAGAATTGAAGACGATGCCATCTTCAGACGGAAGCACTCGAACGAAAAGAAGAGCCTAGGCGCACAAAAGCATGACTTTAAACCTAAGAGAGTCAATAAAATTGGAAACTCTCGACAAGAACCTAAGCCTCGCTCAAGCAAAAGTACAGGTAGAATTAGATATCCCGATTTATCTACTTACAATTTTGCAGGTACATCCAAAGAATTGGTGGATTCTCTGCGGAAGATCGATGCAAACGTACGATGGCCCAAGAAGCCGAATAATCCTAGCAAAGACAAGGATCAAACTAAATGGTGCGAGTTCCATGGTGACCATGGACACACGACGGACGAGTGCATCAGCCTCAAAAAGGAGATTGCTTACCTCAAATCGAATGGGCACCTGAAAGGTATTATCAGCGATGAAGCAAAAAGACCAGCATCTCCGATCCATACCAAAGTGGTCAATTGTATCACTGGAGGATCGGAAGTATGTGGCTTGACGTATTCTGCAGCAAAACGACACGCACGAGAAGGACCTGAAGGATGTCCTATCCCTGAAGAATCCAAGACTGCAGCTGAAAAAGAACTCGACGCAGCAAAATTGACGTTCGATCAAGATGATCTCTCAGGACTTAACCAAAAACACCACGATGCTCTAGTCATACAGTTAACTATCGGAAACTGTTTGACTAAGAGAGTATTGGTTGATGGTGGAAGCTCAGCAAATGTCATATTTTCAGACACTCTCAAGATCATGGGCATCGACAGATCAAACATCGTACGACGAACTACCACATTAGTGGGATTCAACGGAGATGCGACGAATACTCTTGGAGAAATAGTGCTGCCAGTCTTCGCTAAAGGAATCAACAAGCAAACCAAATTCAATGTCATAGATTGCCCGTCAGCATACAATGCGATACTCGGAAGACCCTGGATCCATGATATGAAGGCCGTACCATCAACTTATCATCAAAAGATCAAATTTCCATCTCCTTGGGGCGTACAAGAAATTATCAGTGAAAAGAAGATTGTTCGTGAATGCTACAAGATCACAATGAAGACTAAACCCCAGGATATCTAGCAATTACAGAGCCAGGATGGAGTACGATCATACGATGACCTTCAACTTGAAGAAGTCGTGCTAGATCCAAAACATCCTGATCGAAAGGTCTTCGTGGGAGCGACGTTAACCCCTGATATAAAAAACAAAATTATATCTTTTTTGCAGGAACACTCGGATTGCTTCGCATGGTCGCACGAAGACATGGTTGGAATTGATCCTGACATCATATCCCACAAGCTAAACGTGGATCCATCTTTCAAACCTGTAAAAAGAAAACACGCAAGTTTGCACCAGAACGCAACAAAGTTATCAATGACGAGGTCGATAACTTGCTAAAAACAGGGAAGATCAGGGAAGTAAAGTATCCAGACTGGCTAGCAAACGTGGTTGTCGTACAAAAGAAAAATGGAAAGTGGCGAGTCTGTATCGACTTTACAGATCTGAACAAAGCATGTCCAAAAGATCCGTTTCCACTACCCCACATCGATGCAATGGTAGATGCAACAGCAGGTCATGAATTACTAACATTCATGGATGCTTACTCTGGATACAACCAAATTCTGATGCACACGGACGATCAAGAGAAGACAGCCTTCATGACAGACAAAGGAATATACTGCTACAAGGTGATGCCTTTCGGTCTCAAGAACGCAGGATCAACATACCAAAGACTCGTAAACATGATGTTCAAGGAACACCTTGGTCGTACGATGGAAGTCTATATCGATGATATGCTGGTAAAGTCTGAGCGATCGCACGATCACATATATCATCTAAAGCAATCATTCGATATCCTAAGACAATACAAGATGAAGCTTAATCCAACGAAATGTTCTTTCGGAGTACGTGCTGGGAAGTTCCTTGGATATATGGTCACTCAACGTGGAATAGAGGCGAGTCCAGAGCAAATCAAGGCCATAATAGAAATACAATCTCCGAGAAACGTGAAAGAAGTACAAAAGCTTACTGGACGAGTAGCTGCATTAAACAGGTTTATTTCACGATCGTCCGATAAATGCCATCTATTCTATAATGTATTACGCAAGAATCAAGGTTTCAACTGGACCGAGGCACATGAAAAAGCACTGCAGGATTTAAAACAGTATATGGCATCTCCTCCACTGTTGACAAAACCAATCGAAGGTGAAAGCTTACAGTTATACTTAGCTGTTAGCAATAACGTAGTTAGCGCAGTCCTCGTACGAGAGGACGATCAGCAACAACACCCGATTTACTATGTAAGTAAATCCTTTCTCAATGCCGAGACCAGATATACGTCAATGGAGAAACTACTATTGGGTCTCGTGACAGCAGCTAAAAAATTAAGGCATTATTTTGAGTCACATCATATAATTGTCGTAACTAACTATCCTCTCAAGACTGTGCTTCGTATGCCCGAACTTACAGGACGATTAGCTAAATGGAGTATTTATCTTAGTGGATTTGATCTCACATACAAATCCAGAACAGCAATAAAGTCGCAAGCACTAGCAGATTTTGTGGCAGAATTCAGTCCAGGAATAGAGCAACCATCGCACGATGAAATCAACAATGTGATGATTCAAGACAACCAGCTTTGGACCTTACCGTCGACGGATCCTCCAACATAAGAGGATCAGGATTAGGAGTTGTCTTAAAATCATCACACGGGGGAACATGGTGTACTCGATAAGATGTGAATTTAAAACACCAACAACGAAGCAGAATACGAAGCCCTGATCGCTGGATTGGATATAGCTTACAACTCGGGGGCACGACGCGTGCACGTACGAAGCGACTCACTACTTGTGGTGAATCAAGTTAACGGTGACTTTCAAGCAAAGGATTCGAAAATGATGACATATCTCAAGATCGTTAAAGAAAGCATCGCACGATTCGAAGAGTTCACGATAGAACAAATTCCGCGAGATTTAAATGTCCAAGCTGATGCCCTAGCTAACATGGGGTCTGCGTTCAGTGAACCAACTTTGGACAACATCCCAATAATTCATCTTATGACATCCTCCATAGAAGCAAAAGAGAAAGTACAGATGATCGAAGAAGTTTACAACTGGTCGCTCGATATATGGAACTATCTCAAGTATGATAGACTTCCTGATGATAAGATGGAAGCAAGAAAAACTAGATTGAAAGCCTCACGATATACGATCTTTGAAGGAAAATTATATCGCAGATCCACATCCGGACTAATCCTACGATGCATAACAAGTAAGGAGCACATGAATCAAATCCTACAAGAGATGCACGATGGAGAATGCGGAAACCATTCTAGAGGACGAAGTCTTGCAAATAGAATCTCACGACAAGGCTATTGTTAGGGTAAAAATCTACAATCGCACGACAACCGACTATAAACGTAAGGTAAATGTTAGGACAATAGTCCTGTATTAAGATAAGGTCCTGAGATAAAACCTAAGAAGACTATCGAACAAAGATCAATAAGCATCGAACGCATACAATAAATAAGACGCACGATGACTATATTGTCGTACGACGATACTAACGAATAACATACAAAGTTTATATGTTTGATGCAGATAAACTGATTATCATATCTAACAATTGTCCACCTTTGAGGAAATCGGAAATTGAGTACTATGCTATGCTCGTTGAAGTCCATCATTACAATGAGCAAGTCGTAAGTTATGTATCGTTCGACAGCATCAAGATCGACCGTTACAAGCAAGATTCTCGCAGCAGTTACAATCTGGACATTAACTCTCAGCAATACCGTTGGACAGTTACTCTCCGAGCATTAATTGAAGACAATAACGTTGGACGGTTACGATTCAATCATTGATGAGCCTCAATACCGTTGGACCGTTATTATCAAGCTACTATAAAAGAAGAATCAAGCCAGCATTGCAACACACGAAGTCTATCTGAAGCTCACAAGTTCTATAATCATTATTCTTGAGAATCATCTGTAATTTACATTCGATTTCATACGTCTCTCAATTGTAATCGTACGATCAAAGCTGTATACTTGAAGGATATCACCCCTGATTGGTGAACATAGTGCTTTGTCGACTTATCTTTTAGGTCGACCGCAGGTTTTTTCCTCCGTCGTGAGGTTTTTCCTGCGTCATCAAATTATTTGTCTCATTTTACTTTTCCGCACTTATCATTGATTGTAATTTCTTTCTCTCGACGGTTAAGCCTCACACAAAGTTTCTTACGACATCGAGTTGTGTAATTTTTTACATTAACAGTTTGGCGCCCACCGTGGGGCTCCGTTTTGAGAAAAATTTCATTCGGTGAAAAGTGCGCCTTAGTACTAACCTTTTCTTTGAGTTTTCTTTGAGCTATTTGCGCAGGATAATGGATAACGGATTCATAGCGTCACTCCAACAACAATTGCAAGAAGCTAACAACGAAATTCAACGTCTTCGAGCTTTGCCGGGACCATCGATATCTATTCCAATGTCTATTCCTCCTCCATATCCTCCTCAACATCTAAGACCACCACCGCGACCACAGTTCAATGCCTCAATGCCATTTTCAACTGTGAACCAACAATACAACAACGTACGACCGTCTTTACCACAGGTTCCACCACCAATACCTCATGGCCCGCCACCTATGCCTCGAGGTCCACCTTCTATGCCTCAAGGAGCACCCATGTTCACGTTCGAGCCTTTTAACAACGTATCCCAACAAATTCCTATTCCTGGTCATATACCCACAGCTGCTAGTTCCACCATTCATACGACAATACCACCCAGTACCGGAATTTCTTCTAGTTGTATTCCAACAATCCCAATAAACGTTGAAGATCCTCTGAACGTACGACTGAAGTCCCTGGAAGAACAAAATCAAAAATTGTTCGCATTACTCACGAAGCTACCCGGAGCAGCAGTACCCGTCGAAGTCGAACCCAAAACTGGATTTCAGGCTTCACCGTTCGTTGATGAATTAGCCCTTGTTGATGTTCCTAAGAAATATACTATACCAGCTTTCGCAACAAAATATTCTGGAATCACAGATCCGGTCGAACATATAGCACAGTACAAGCAACTTATGTGGACAGTTCCTATACCGGCGCAATATCAGGAAGTCTGCATGTGCAAAAGCTTTGGATCAACTTTAACAGGAGCAGCATTACAATGGCTTATTAACCTAAAGCCAAAGAGTATCGGATCATTTGCAGAATTGGTGAACCAATTCACTCGACAATTTGCTAGCAGTCGTAAGATGGAGAAGCAGACCAGCGACCTGTACTATATCGTACAGAAATCTGGAGAAACAATCCGCGACTACTTCAACAGATTCAATGCAGCAATGATTGAAATAAAAAATTGCGACGTGAAAACAGCAATCGAGGCATACAAGCGTGGATTAGAAGATTCCTCTGGATTATATCTGGAATTAACGAAATATCCGCCAGAAAACTTCGACGACGTACGAGCTAGAACACTAGCTTTCATGAGAATAGAAGATGATGCTCTCTTCCGACGAAAGCATTCCGCAGAAAAGAAACCTCTTGGTGCTCAAAAACATGACTTTAAGCATAAAAGAGTAAACAAGATCGGAAATCCTCGATACGAGTCAAAAACTCGACCAAGCAAAGGTACTGTTAAAATACGATATCCAGAGTTATCTACTTACAATTTTGCAGGTACATCAAAAGATTTGGTGGATTCGCTACGAAAGATTGATGCAAACGTACGATGGCCAAAGAAATCTGATAGACCAAGCAAGGACAAAGATCAGAACAGATGGTGCGACTTCCACGACGATCATGGTCATACGACGGATGAATGCATCAGTTTAAAGAAGGAGATTTCATATTTGAAATCTAAGGGGCATCTAAAAGGCCTCATCCCAGAAGAACAAGGACGACCAGCGTCACCGGTTCATACAAAAGTCATAAACTGTATCACTGGAGGATCAGAAGTTTGTGGACTTACATATTCAGCTGCAAAGCGACATGCACGAGATGGTCCAAGCGAACATCCTATCCCCGGAGAAGCCAAATCAAAGACAGAAAGAGAGCTCGATGCAATGGCAATCACGTTCGACCAAGACGATACACAGGGGGTCCACCATAAACATCATGACGCTCTAGTCATACAGTTGACAATCGGAAACTGTTCGACTAAGAGAATATTGATTGATGGAGGTAGTTCGGCTAACGTTATTTTTGCAGATACTCTTAAAGTCATGGGAATCGAACGGTCAGAAATCGTACGACGAAGTACTACTCTGATTGGATTCAATGGAGACCCGATGAACACTCTCGGAGAAATCATCTTGCCTGTCTACGCCAAAGGCATCAACAAACAAACAAAGTTCAATATTGTGGACTGCCAATCAGCTTACAATGTTATTCTTGGAAGACCATGGATCCACGAGATGAAAGCAATTCCTTCGACATACCATCAGAAGATCAAATTTCCTTCTCCATGGGAATTCAAGAAATTGCTAGTGAGAACAAAGTCGCACGAGAATGTTACAAGATTACGATGAAGACAAAGTCGCAGGACATCTAGCAATTACAGAGCCAGGATGAGAGGAAATCGAACGACGATCTTCGGCTAGAAGAAGTCGTCCTTGATCCTGAACATCCTGATCGAAAAGTCTTCGTAGGAGCCTCGCTCCCCCCTGACATAAAAAATACGATTATATCTTTTTTGCAGGAACATTCAGACTGTTTTGCATGGTCGCACGAAGATATGGTTGGAATAGATCCAAGCATTATATCGCATAAATTGAACGTGGATCCTACGTTCAAACCCATTAAGCAGAAACGTCGCAAGTTCGCGCCTGAAAGAAATAAAGTGATCAACGATGAAGTTGACAATCTGCTTAAAACAGGGAAGATCCGAGAAGTCAAATATCCAGAATGGTTGGCTAATGTAGTCGTCGTACAAAAGAAGAACGGAAAATGGCGAGTCTGCATTGATTTCACGGATCTAAACAAAGCTTGTCCAAAAGATCCTTTTCCTTTACCTCATATTGACGCCATGGTTGACGCGACAGCAGGACATGAATTGTTGACGTTCATGGACGCATATTCAGGATACAACCAAATATTGATGCATACGGACGACCAGGAGAAGACTGCATTCATGACAGACAAAGGCATATACTGTTACAAAGTTATGCCATTTGGTCTCAAGAATGCAGGATCAACATATCAAAGATTGGTTAACATGATGTTCAAGGAACATCTTGGTCGAACGATGGAAGTTTATATCGACGACATGCTTGTGAAATCAGAACGTTCGATCGATCACGTCGCACATTTAAAGCAATCCTTCGATATCCTACGACAATACAAGATGAAGCTCAATCCAACAAAATGTTCCTTCGGAGTACGAGCAGGAAAATTCTTGGGGTACTTGGTCACGCAACGCGGAATCGAAGCAAGTCCAGAACAAGTCAAAGCTATCGTCGAGATACAATCTCCAAGGAATGTCAAAGAAGTCCA
The DNA here is from genome assembly GCA_030169165.1 of Centaurea solstitialis. Lineage (NCBI taxonomy): Eukaryota > Viridiplantae > Streptophyta > Magnoliopsida > Asterales > Asteraceae > Centaurea > Centaurea solstitialis. Next base: position 67,863,870 of record CM058042.1, read on the forward strand.
AAAATTAACAGGACGAGTGGCAGCTTTAACCCGATTTATTTCACGATCATCGGATAAATGCCATTTGTTCTACAATGTCCTACGAAAGAATCAAGGCTTCTTGTGGACAGACGAACACGAGAAAGCTTTGCAAGAACTGAAGCAATATATGACATCACCTCCACTGTTGACAAAACCAGTCGAAGGAGAAAGTCTACAGTTGTACTTGGCAGTGAGCAAAAATGCGACAAGTGCAGTACTTGTGCGAGAAGAAGATCAACGACAACAACCAATCTATTATGTCAGCAAATCTTTCCTAGACGCAGAAACCAGGTACACATCAATGGAAAAATTGCTACTAGGTCTTATGACGGCAGCAAAGAAGCTAAGGCATTACTTCGAGTCACATCATATCATTGTTGTAACCAATTATCCACTCAAGACGGTGCTTCGAAAACCAGAATTGACAGGACGATTAGCCAAATGGAGCATTTATCTCAGTGGGTTTGACATTGAATTCAAACCCAAGACGGCAATTAAATCGCAAGTATTGGCAGATTTTGTGGCGGAATTTTCTCCAGGACTAGAACCTACGACGTGCGACGAAGTTGTAATGATTTCAGACAACCAGCCTTAGGATACTCTACGTTGATGGTTCCTCGAACGTACGAGGATGTGGATTAGGTATTGTCTTAAAATCATCACAAGGGGGAAATATAGTGTACTCCGTACGATGCGAATTCAAAGCCACAAACAATGAAGCAGAATATGAAGCTTTGATCGCAGGACTAGATATTGCTCTTAGACTGGGGGCAAAACAGTTGCACGTTCGAAGCGATTCTTTACTGGTCGTAAACCAAGTAAATGGAGATTTTCAAGCAAAAGACTCAAAAATGATGAGTTATCTCAAAGCCGTTAAAGATCGAATCGCACGATTTGAACAGTTCCTGATCGAGCAAATACCAAGAGATCTAAATATGCAAGCGGACGCACTGGCCAATCTGGGATCTGCATTTCATGATCCGTTCATGGAAAATATCCCAATACTTCATCTCACAACACCAACAATTGCGACAAACGATGAAGTACAGATGAACGAAGAAATTTACAATTGGTCGCTCGACATATGGAACTACCTCAAGCACGACCAACTACCTGAAGATAAAATGGAAGCTCGAAAGACAAGGTCGAAAGCTTCAAGATACACAATTTTTGAAGATCAACTTTATCGAAGATCCACAACAGGACTTCTTCTACGATGCGTCACAAATAAGGTACAAATCAATCAAATTCTCCAAGAGATAAACGACGGAGAATGTGGAAATCACGCAGGGGGCAGAAGTCTTGCTAGTCGAATCTCACGACAAGGTTACTATTGGCCTACTCTACGAGAAGATGCCATAACGTACGTCCAACGATGCGACGCATGTCAAAAACATTCGAGTATGGTCCATCGACCATCTGAACCTTTACATTCTGTTCTAGTTCCATGGCCCTTCATGCGATGGGGAATGGACATCGTGGGAAAATTACCTCCAGCCCCTGGACAAAAAGTTTATCTACTCGTGCTCACGATTACTTCTCGAAATGGATAGAAGCTGGTGCTTTCTCACAAGTCCGAGATAAAGAAGTCATATCTTTCATTCAGAAAAACATCATTTATAGATTCGGGGTACCAGCTGAAATCATGTGCGACAATGGCTCACAATTTATAAGTGATAAGACTCGTACGTTCTGTGAAAAGCAAGGAATCAAATTAATCACTTCAACTCCGAGATATCCACAATCTAACGGGTTAGCAGAGTCGAGCAACAAAGTCATCATCAATTCAATCCGAAAGAGGTTGAAAGGAGCAAAAGGAAAATGGGTAGATGAATTGCCATCTGTCTTATGGGCAAATCGTACGACACCTAGAGCATCAACTGGACAAACTCCGTATTCTCTGGTATATGGATGCGAAGCAGTCTTGCCAATCGAAGCTCAAATACCAACTGCCAGAAGTCGCACGTATGATCAAAATGCAATAAATTTATCCTACGATCTTGACGCCTTAGAAGAAATCCGAGAAAAAGCACTACGAACGATGGCTGCACAGAAAGGAATTGTCGAAAGACACTTCAACAAAAAGGTAAAGGCAAAAATTTTTCAAGTTGGAGATTATGTCTTACGACATGTGTTTCAAAACACACAAGAGCCAAACGCTGGAAAACTTTCCATCAAATGGGAAGGACCTTACATAATTTCCAAAGTCATTAGAAATGGAGCATACAGACTTACGACTATGGAAGGTATGGAAATCCCACGAAGCTGGAACGCCCATCACCTCAAAAGGTATTATTTCTAAACCTATTTACATACGATTTATTCCTTATCCATTACCGACTTAAGCATCGGAGCGCCGTTGGCTAAACCAACGGCCACCCCTTAGTCATCCTTTTTCGCAGGTATCGCACGATAAATCGCATGGATCGCACGATTAACGCAAGTATCGCACGACTTAAATGCATGCTTATCGCAGGAATCGCACGACAAAAATCGCATGGATCGCAAGAGAACCGCTATAACGCACGATTATATCGCAAGAGCGCAAGTCAACTCGCCAGTCGCACGAATACTCTCATGAGTACAAAAGAAACGTTTCTATCATAAGTCTAAGGACTTTAAAACAAATGCATGCAAAAATAAAAGCTATAACGCACGATACAGGCTAAAACGCACAGGCTAAAACGCATGATACGAGCTAAAACGCATAAGTTATAATAACACAATAGTGATAACGCACGATTTCTTTCATTAAACATTTTTTCTGCCTTAAAATGGCAGAATACAAGAAAAAAAAGAAGTTCTACGATTACAAAGATTAAAACTATTCTAAAGGAGCGTTGGTAGCAGGTGGATCTACGACAGGGGCCTCTTCAATCTCTTCAGGATGCGCAGGAACGGATCCAGAGGTTTCAAGAACCTCCTCCTCGACACCTGCATCCTCGACCTCCGCGGGCTTTTCTTCGTCCAGGCCTTTTAGATCTTCCTCGTCGAGAAGATCTTCAGAGCCCATCACTTGAACGAAAGAAGCCACCTCGTCCTTTGCCATCTGAGAAGTCACAGTCCCAGCGGCTATTCGTCGCATGACCGCAGTACGTGCGACCACGCGAACTAAGGCGGCGTCATCTTCCAGTTCTTGGATCTTGGACGATAGAGCTTCTTCCCTCTCAGCTTTCTCCCGTCGAACGACCAGCAACTCCTTCTCCAACTCCTTGGTGTGGTCCAAGGCCAACTTCAGCCGTTCTCGCTGTTGAACTTGGAATTGCTCGCTGAGTTCCAGCTTGGATTCCAAATCCCCAATCTGGACCGACTTGGCATTAACCTCGTCGGTCAGTTGGACCAGTTTCTTTTTGGCCTTGTCGGCCTCTTTCCTGGCCACCTTGACATCATTCTGGTTCGACGCTATCTCCTCTTTGATTTTAGCCATCCGAGTATGGAGGCTAAGACTGGTTTGGAGAGCCTACAAGAAGAAAAAAGAGAAAGTTAGAAGCTGTACAAGAAAAATAAAAATAAAATCGTACGACAGGGACTTACCAAGAAGGAGATACCCGCGATGGAGGCATCAAGGTCTTCGATGTCGGCCTCCTCCATACGCGCCTTCTGAGCAGGGACGTGAAACTGCTCCAGGACAGGGAAAGTGGCCGCCGTCCTGATCACATCGTCCACCATGAAGTCAGAAGGGATCTGAATCGTCATGGTCGTAAGACCAGACCCCTCTTTCTCCTTGCCCTTGTCGACCTTCGACACAGGTTGACTGGACGCACCCTCTCCCTTTGCAGGAGGGGCGAAGCTAAGAGGGATAGCCTCTATCCCACCTTCAGCCTTTCGCTTGGCATCCTTAGGTGGGGTATCCAAAGAAACGTACGACGATCGCGTACGTTTAGCCACTAAACCCTCTTGGGCCGCAGCCTTCCTTTTGGCAGCACGAGCAGCTGCTTCCATCGTCGACGCCTTCTTAGAAGCTGAGCCTACACAAAAGAGAAAAATCAGAATCTAAAAAAGATTACTACAAACTTTAACAATAACGTAAGATACTTACCTTCCATCTCTGCCTCTTCGATCACCTGCACCTCAGGTTCAACGTCACTTTCGTCACCGCCCTTCGATGTCCTATACGTGCGATCCGTCACACTATAGCTGAGGAAGTGCGAGATCAACTCGGTCGACTCTTCGGTAGTCTCGAACGTAAAGCTGACAGCTGCGAAAAGAAAAACATACGATTAGTATTGAAAAATAAATAAAAGCACAATAATGAGTAACGAACGTCCAAATTACCATTGGAATTCCATTCAGGAACGACCCAAGACTCATCAGCGACCGAAGACGTCTGGACGAAGACGTAACGAGACTTCCACCCTCGATCATTCACTTGCGTGCGATGAACAAGCATGGTGTCATTCCTACCCTTAGGAAACAATCCATAACGGTTGTAGGGCAGTTTCGTCACGTTGTAGGCAGAAAGAAGGTCGTCTACAGAGAAGGCACGACGACCCCAATCCTTGGTCACCCGTTCGATTACCAGGATGACGCGCCAGAACTGGGGCATCAACTGTCCCGGAGACAAACTAAAGCGAGTCATGAACGCCCTCGCCAAAGGAGAGTAAGGCCATCGAAATCCGATCTTAAACGGATATTCGAACAGGGCAAAGAACCCCGTCGGAGTATCCGCCGGCCGGATCTCTCCGGCTACTCTTATTTGAGCACCCTCTGGTAACCCTGCCAGTTCCCTCAACTCTCCTACTTCTAGACTTTCCGTAATCGAACTCCTAACTTCCGACGACATAATGAACTCTAGTCGACCTAAACTATTTCTCAAACGGATGAACCTAAGATTATCTAAACCTCTATTACTCTTATTTGCTATTGATTTCAGACGCATGAAACAGGGAAGAAGAAGGTACCTTATAAAGCCTAGTCGCACGAAATCTTTGCCAAAAATAGTCGGATTACGATCTTGTGAATCGGAACGAAAATTAGAGAAGATTTTGTAAAATCTTTCCTTCCTCTGAATACTTATATTTATAGCAACTAAATCATACGAGTAATCCAAGATAATCACGCCACGTATCAACAGTTAGCCGTTAGAAAGACACGCGTCCAGGATAACGGCTAGATAACGGCTAGATAACGGCTAGATAACGGCTATTTTCTCAACGATAATTCGACCGTTTACCAACGTATTTTTACTCTTTGTCCAGCGAATTAAAGATTTAGATAAAATTAGAATTATTTTCTAAATCTTGGGGGCAAATTGTTAGGGTAAAAATCTACAATCGCACGACAACCGACTATAAACGTAAGGTAAATGTTAGGACAATAGTCCTGTATTAAGATAAGGTCCTGAGATAAAACCTAAGAAGACTATCGAACAAAGATCAATAAGCATCGAACGCATACAATAAATAAGACGCACGATGACTATATTGTCGTACGACGATACTAACGAATAACATACAAAGTTTATATGTTTGATGCAGATAAACTGATTATCATATCTAACAATTGTCCACCTTTGAGGAAATCGGAAATTGAGTACTATGCTATGCTCGTTGAAGTCCATCATTACAATGAGCAAGTCGTAAGTTATGTATCGTTCGACAGCATCAAGATCGACCGTTACAAGCAAGATTCTCGCAGCAGTTACAATCTGGACATTAACTCTCAGCAATACCGTTGGACAGTTACTCTCCGAGCATTAATTGAAGACAATAACGTTGGACGGTTACGATTCAATCATTGATGAGCCTCAATACCGTTGGACCGTTATTATCAAGCTACTATAAAAGAAGAATCAAGCCAGCATTGCAACACACGAAGTCTATCTGAAGCTCACAAGTTCTATAATCATTATTCTTGAGAATCATCTGTAATTTACATTCGATTTCATACGTCTCTCAATTGTAATCGTACGATCAAAGCTGTATACTTGAAGGATATCACCCCTGATTGGTGAACATAGTGCTTTGTCGACTTATCTTTTAGGTCGACCGCAGGTTTTTTCCTCCGTCGTGAGGTTTTTCCTGCGTCATCAAATTATTTGTCTCATTTTACTTTTCCGCACTTATCATTGATTGTAATTTCTTTCTCTCGACGGTTAAGCCTCACACAAAGTTTCTTACGACATCGAGTTGTGTAATTTTTTACATTAACAGCTATTATTGGCCTACTCTTCGAGACGATGCTATGAGGTACGTACAAAGATGCGACGCCTGTCAGAGACATTCAGGTACGTCTCACTTACCTTCCGAACCCCTACATTCTGTCCTAATCCCATGGCCATTTATGCGATGGGGAATGGACATCGTAGGAAAGTTACCTCCTGCTCCAGGACAGAAAGTTTTCTTACTTGTTCTCACTGATTATTTTTCCAAATGGATCGAAGCCGCTGCTTTCTCCCAGGTAAGAGACAAAGAAGTTATTTCTTTTATTCAAACTAACATTATATATAGGTTCGGAATACCATCGGAGATCATGTGCGATAATGGTTCGTAATTCATAAGTGAAAAGACTCGTAAGTTCTGCTATGAACGTGGAATTAGGTTAATTACTTCGACACCAAGATACCCTCAATCCAATGGTCTCGTAGAATCGAGTAACAAAGTCATCATCAATTCGATTCGAAAAAGACTAAAGGAGGCAAAGGGGAAATGGGTCGAAGAATTACCTTCGGTCTTATGGGCAAATCGTACGACTCCAAGGACTTCAACAGGGCAAACATCCTTCTCTCTCGTTTATGGATGCGAAGCAGTACTACCGATCGAATCCCAACTTCCACTTGCAAGACATCGTACGATGGAGCAAAACGTAATAGACCTATATTACGATCTAGATGCATTGGAAGAACTTAGAGAAAAGGCATTCCAGAAAATGGCATTACAAAAAGCCATGGTCGAACGACATTTCAACAAAAAAGTAAAGGCAAAAATCTTTCAAGTAGGCAATTACGTCCTACGACAGGTATTTCAGAATACTCAAGAGCTAAATGCTGGAAAACTTTCCATCAAATGGGAAGGACCTTATATAATCTCTAAGATTATTGGGAATGGTGCATATAAACTTACGACCATCGAAGGTAAACAAATCCCACGTAGCTGGAATGCAACACATCTTAAGAGGTACTATTTCTAAACCCTTTTCATTTTTTATTATCTTATAACAAACGATTACTAACTTGGGCGTCGGAGCGCCGTTGGTCAAACCAACGGCCACCCCTTAGCCATTCTTTTCTTATCACAGGAATCGCACGATTATCGCAAGTATCGCATGATTACCGCAGATATCGCACGAATGTAGCAAGTATCGCACGAATAATTAAAGCTTATAACGCACGGTCATTTTCTTTGAAAACTATACGCATGCGCGCAAGACAAAACGCCAGTCGCATGAATACTCTAAATGAGTAAAAACAGAAACGTTTCTAAATAGAACTAAGTTCTAAAAGCACAAATTAATGTGTACGATAAACTAAAACCATTCATTTCAAAATAAAAAGTACTTAAACAAATAAAAAGTACTCAAAACATCGTACGATTACAAAATAAAACTAAACACTAGGAGGAGCATCTGATCCTACAACCTCAGACCCTCCTACTCCTGCAACATCTGTGGATCCCAAGATATTGGGAGGAATTTCTTCAATAGCCAAGATCGCAGGGTTGGATCCAGAAACCGTTTCATTTGGGGTCTCCTCCCCAACCACAGTAACCTCAGCAGGCTTCTCTCCACCTTCCTCGTCCAAATCCTTGAGATCATCAGCATCAAGGAGGTCCTCAGATCCCATCAACTCTCGGAACGCCTCCACTTCCTCTTTGGCGATCCCTACAGTGAGAGTGCCAGCGATCACACGACGCATCAGGGCCGCACGCGCGACTACCCTCACCAACGATGCCTCATCCTTCAGATCCTGGATCTCGGACAACAAAGCCTCCTCCCTAGTTTCCTTTTCCAGCTGCACCGCCTTCACCTCCTCCTCCAGTTTGGACGCACGATCAAGGACAGTCTTCATACGAGCCCGTTGCTCAGTCCTCATGTGCTCCGCAGCCTCGAGCTTAGCCTCCAAATCGTCGATTTTCACTTATTTGGCTTCCAAGTCGGAGGCAAGCTTGAAAACCTTCTCCTTGGCCTTGTCTGCTTCCTTCATAGCAGCTCTTTCACTGGCCATCTTGGCCCGCATATCACCTTTTATGGTCTCCATACGAGAATGGAGACCAAGGCTCGCTTGAAAACCCTGAGAAAAGAAAACGGTGTTAAAAACGATTTAAAAACGTACGATGATCATAAAATCATACGACAGAAAGATACTTACCAGGAAGGAGAGGCCTACAGCAGCAGCGTCAATCTCCTCGAACCTCAACTTCGCAAATTGTTCTTTTTGTGAAGGCAGCAAGAATTGTTCGATGGCTGGAAAGATATCCTCCTTCTTCATGACATCGCCTTCTAAGAAACCCTTTGGCAGGGTTATGTTCAGAGTTGACGATCCCGGCTCATCGATCGTCTTCTTCAACGATTTGGCAGGGGTCTTCGTTGCTTTGACTCCTTTAGATGGATCTTCAGGAGGAGCAGACCTGAGTGGAGAAGCGACGACCACATCATCCGCCTTTCGAACGACTTCATGCGATGGGTCGATGGTCTCAGATGCGGACCTCGTACGTTTAGCCGGAGGCTCACCTCCAGCCATCTCCTTCTTCTTCAAAGCTGCTCTCCTAGCAGCTTCCATTTGTTGTTCCCTCTTCGACAGCTTCTTCGAAGATCCTACAAAATAAAATAATGTAAGAACAAAAGCATAAAATCATACGATATTCTTTGAATCGTACGATTTACCTTCCATATCTTCTTCTGAAATCACTTGGACTTCTGGATCCGTCTGTGTAACCTCATCGTCACTTTCGATCGAGATCTCCTTTGCCTTCTGGGTGGAGTATAGCCGTTCGCCGATGCTGTACGACAGGAATCGCTCGACTGAAGCCTTCGATTCCTCAGTAGCTTCAAACGAAAAATCAATCTCTACGAAAGAAATCAAACATTAGATAGACAAAACAAAAATAACGAAGAAAACATTTTCTAAAGATACACCTATACCTAAGGAATTCCACTCTGGAGCGATCCATCCACCCTCATCCAGAACTGAAGATGATCGTACGAACACATATCGAGACTTCCACCCGCGATCATGTACTTGAGTACCATGTACTAACATAGAATCCCCTCTACCCTCCGGAAACAAACCATATCGGTCATAATCCGTTGGCTTCACGGAATACGCCGTAAGAAGGTCGTTGACAGTGAACGCAGGACGGCCCCAATCTTTCGTCACTCGTTCGATTACTTGAATTACCCTCCAAAATTGGGGCATCAGTTGACCAGGAGAAAGGTTGAATCGAGTCATGAACGCTCGAGAGAGAGGACTATAGGGCCACTTAAAACCTATTTTGAACGGGTACTCAAAAAGTGCAAAAAATCCAGCAGGGGCATCAGCAGGCCTGATTTCACCCGCAACTTTCAACATTGCGTTATCAGGTAACCCCGACAGTTTTCTAAGGGCCGAAACCTCTACAGAATCCTTAATGGTACTCTTAACCTCCATTGACTCGAAAAACTCTAACCGACTTAAACTATTCCTAAGACGATTAAAACGAAGCAAATCAAAATTCTTAGGGTTCTTATCAGCCTTAATCTTTAAACGCATGAAAATCAGAAAGAGAAGAGAATACCTTATATTGGAAATCGACTAAATCCTTGCCGAAAATAAAGGATTGATTTTGGGACAGATTGCGCAAATAGTTTGGAAGATATGTATCTGATTTGAATTGAAATTATCCATTATATGGTAACTAAATTTCTTCTCCAAGTAATGCAGGTTCAATCACGTAATGACACGCGTCCAATTCAAACCGTTGCAGCGACAGTTGTCATAACCACGTCACCACAACGACGTCACTAAACCGTTCCTATTCGGTTCAATTTGAACGAAATTCGTTCATTAATGGTTGATTATTTAAAAACGAAACTAACGATTGATTTTGCGGATAAGAGATTCAGAAATATTCGGAATAAATTTTTCTAAATCTCGGGGGCAAACTGTTTGGTGAAAATTTACGATCGCACGATGCACGACGATCGATTAAAATCATAAGATATCTTTCAGGATGATTATCCTGTATTAAGATAAGGGCCTGAGAAAAGATACGTATATCATCGAACGATATCAGCTAATCATCGAATTATCTTAATATTAGATATCGTACGATATGACCTGAGAACATACGATATCGTGCAATATTACACTAACAGCTAAGATTTGTCTTAATTATGATCTTCATAACAGATAAATAACAGGCATTGAAGATCAAATGACCGTTCAAAGACAGAGATACGCTCCTCATTAAATGTACGGCAGTTACAACCAAGATTTAAGCTTCGGTTATGACCGTTGCATTTAAACGCACAATTATGAGCATCGGTTACATTTCAGCAACTATAAAAGGAGGCCGAAGCCATCATTCGAGGACACTGGATTACTTTGGAACCCGCAAATATTCTCTACAAATTTCTATATTACTCTTTGTATTTACTTTCCATTCTATTGTAATCGTACGATCTCAACTGTAATTCTCGAGGACATCACCCCTTATTGGTGATACTTAGTGCAACGTCGACTATACCCTTTTAGTCGACCGCAGGTTTTTTCCTCGACCTCGAGGTTTTTCCTGCGTCATCAACTGCCTTATCTCTTTATTTATTTTATTGCACGATTTATCGAACTAGATTCTTTTCTCTCGACGGATTTGCCTCACAACATCTTACGATACTCAATTGAGTAATTTTTTACCAAAACAATTATCAATTAATTTTTCTTAAAATTATTATTAAAATCTTGTTTTAATCCAATTTGGATTATTACGAAAAACCAGTTTTATCAAAATAGGTTTAGTTAGTTTAATTTTGTTAAACTAGTTATTGTTGTCATAGCCGAGCCCGAAGACCTATGGTTGTGTTTGTTGCTTTATTACGTTTATTCTTTTATGGTAAGGGAGGCATGCGAGCCATTTACAACCCTTTTGTACTTTTTATTTAAATAATTTAGATGGGAGGCCTGCGTGCCATTTACAACCCAATTTTTGTAAAAGTTAAATTAGAATAATTTCAAAAGGAGTAAAGCTAGAAGACGGAGCTTCACGGAGACGCAACCAAAGATGTTGGAGCTAGTGGGAGCACCAAGATTTCATGCCTTGTGGTTGTTTAGTCACTTAGGATTTTGGACCGTCAGTTTTCGTGTTGGCTCACGAAACTGACATTAGATCTGGGCAAAGCTATGACACTGTCTCGTTTTTATCTGCATGATTGATTATAATTGCTTAGTCTTAGATAAAAACAATCTTTACGAAATCAGATTAAAGAGTTCGATTACAGTTTGTTTTTCGAACTAGTTCTTTAAAATTAAAACTGGCTAAAATCCTTAGGAAAAATCTTAGATCAGTTAGTGTGACCCATTTGTGGACACTTTTGGCGTAAGGTACGTTGGGGCTCGAAGAGAGCAAACCTTGGGCACCCATGTTCAAACCCCAAGCTGAAAGGGGTGAAAAGACTCTGCGATATCGGGTGGTACCGACCAGAGTACATCCAGTTCAAAATGGTGCGATCTATTTTGGTTTTTGTTACAATTCACCGGGTGGTACCGGGCCAAAACACACTAGAGGGACTAAATATGCACGGATCTAAGTATCTGATGTCCCGTTGATCTAGAAGTCGTGTCTTCGGTTAAAGATGCGATTGGTATAAAATGTTACCTACAAGAAATAGCATGGATTGGCTTGTGAAATATGGATTCTAGTCTAATATAATTATTGTTCTAAGGTAATAATTTATTAGAAGTATAATCAGATAACTAAAATTGGAATTTTAATTTTTCTGTAGATGTCTGCTATTATCTTTTATTCACCTGAGGAATCTCTCCGCCTGATAATGGGGAAATGGAAGCTTACAGGCCAAAATTTTCCAGTCTGGAAAATGCACCTTGACAACGTCTTGGATGCACAGGGTAAGCGATATGTGATAGAGAAACCCATTTCACGACCAGGCTGCAATGCTCCTGAAAAGGATTTTGCAGAATACTTTAAATACATGGCCGACGAATCTGATGTGATGTCGATTCTGTCCTTTTCTACCTCACCTGAGTTTACTGCTGATTTGAGGGTTAGGTACTGCCATGAGGTCGTGAAGAATATAGAGAACCAGGTGGGTTTTTATAAGATGAGTGGGAAGTATCTGATCATGAAAGAGATCTACTCTCTGAAACTGGAAAAGGGTCAATCTGTTAAATATCATCTTCTGGAAATGAGGAAGCTCTTTAAAAGTTTGTCACACATGGGATATAAGATGGTTCAGGAGGAACTAGTACATCTCATGTGGTTCTCTCTCACGGACGAGATACGTAACACAGTTAGTGCATACATCGGAGAACCAAAGAGAGACGTGGCAAAGCTTCATGAGGATATTTTGGCCAGTTTGGAGCCAAAACCCGCAGCACCTGCTGAACTCATGGACACGGATTGGATTGACGAGCTGGGAGATCTGAGTTGCCCAGAATGCGGTAGCAAGGATATTTGTGCTCACTCGATGGACATCGACCAGCTAGACATCGGTTTACCCGATGCACCAGGTATCTTTATGATAGACTGTTTGATCACTTCTTATGAATCATGGGTACTTGATACAGGCAGTGGTAACCACATATGTAATCATTTACAGGGATTCAATAGAAGGGAGACACTAAGGAAGGACCGTTCGAACCTAAGAGTCGGTGAAGGCACGATGCTTGTAGCTAAAGCTGTAGGTTCCTATAGTCTTAGTTTACCCTCGGGTCTAGTATTGGAACTTGAAAACTGTTATTATGTTCCAAAGATGATCAAAAATGTTATTTCTTTCGATTTACTTGTAGACCAAGGTTTTTATTATAAATACGATTATAAACATATTTCTTGCTTTAAAAATGATGTCTTTTATTTCAAAGCAACTCCATCCAATCGTCTATATGTGTTAAATCTACAAGAAAACAAAGAAGTCTATCATATAAGTAAACGATCCAAAGAAATTGAGGATCAGACTTACCTCTGGCATTGTCGTCTAGGTCACATAAACAAGAAACGCATAGAGAAACTCCAGAAAGGAGGACTCCTTGGGTCTTTCGATTTTAAACCCTTTGACAATTGCGAATCTTGTTTATCTGGCAAGATGACAAAGCAACCTTTCAATAAAGATAACGAAAGGGCAAATGAATTGTTAGGAATAATACACACAGATGTGTGTGGTCCTTTCAGTCATGTGGCTAGAGGAGGATACCGGTACTTCATCACTTTTACTGACGATTTCAGTAGATATGGTTATGTCTACCTGATAAGACATAAATCTGAAGCCTTTGAAAGATTTAAGGAATTTCAGAATGAAGTACAGAATCAACTTGACAGGAAGATCAAGTTTCTACGGTCAGATCGAGGTGGGGAATATCTGAGTCAGGAATTCGACAATCATTTGATGGAATGTGGGATTGTTTCACAACTCACACCTTCGTATACACCTTAGATGAATGGTGTGTCAGAAAGGAGGAATCGTACTTTACTAGATATGGTACGATCAATGATGTGTCGTTCCTCGCTACCAATGTCATTTTGGGGACATGCGCTCGAAACAGCGGCTCACATACTGAACAGAGTGCTGACTAAATCGATAGAAAAGACACCATACGAAATATGGACGGGTAAGAAACCTAAATTATCTTTTCTGAAGATTTGGGGTTATGAGGTATACGTCAAGAGACCAACCTCCGAGAAACTCAAACCCAAATCAGATAAGTGCTTCTTCGTAGGTTATCCCAAGACAACTGTGGGATACTACTTCTACAATCCTACCGAGAACAAAGTCTTTATAGCTCGGAATGGAGAATTTCTGGAAGACAAGTTTCTCAGTACTGAGAATACCAGAAACGATGTAGACCTACAGGAAGTAGAGGAAGAAGACACTTTACCGATAGTTGAGCTAGTTGCTCAACAAGAACATGTTGAGGCTCAACCAGAGACGGTTGAGGAAGTGCAAACACAGGACCTTCACAGATCCACTAGGGTAAGGCAAGAACCAGATAGGTATCTTGGGTTCCTAGTCTCCCAGGATGATGGAGACTTGAATGAACCAACTTCCTATGGAGAAGCTGTGTCAGGCAGTGAGTCTGAACAATGGCAAGAGGCCATGAAGGCAGAGATGCAGTCCATGTACGACAACCAAGTATGGGAGTTGACAGATTTACCCCAACACTGTAGGGCTGTTGGACGTAAATGGGTTTTCAAGAAGAAAACTGATATGGACAGTAATGTGCACACTTTCAAAGCTAGACTGGTTGCAAAAGGTTTCACGCAGACTCATGGTATCGACTATGATGAAACTTTTTCACCAGTAGCTATGTTAAAATCTATCAGGATTTTGATAGCCATTTCAGCGTACTTTAATTACGAGATTTTTCAAATGGATGTTAAGACGGCCTTCCTGAACGGGAAGTTAACAGAGGACGTCTACATGCAACAATCGGAAGGTTTTGTAGATCCAAAGAATCCTGATAAAGTGTGCAAACTGCTAAAATCCATATATGGATTAAAGCAAGCATCCAGGAGCTGGAACTTACACTTTGATGAGCGAATCAAGGAATTTGGTTTTGCTAAAAGTGATTTCGAGCCATGTGTTTACGCAAAGTTCAGTGGGAGCGTAGACCTTCTTGGTCTTATATGTAGATGATATTCTACTCATTGGAAACAATGTACCAACTTTACAGAACGTAAAGACTTGGTTGAGCAAATGTTTCCAAATGAAAGACCTTGGAGAATCCGCCTATATACTTGGTATAAAGATCTATAGAAATAGATCTAGACGGCTTATCGGGCTTAGTCAAGGTACATACATTGACAAAATCCTGAAACGATTCAGGATGGATGAATCCTAGAAAGGATATATCCCGATGCAGCATGGCATAGTGCTAAGTAAAGCATAGTGTCCTGTTTCTAGTGAAGATCAGGACAAGATGAAATTGATTCCATATGCTTCTGCAATTGGATCAATTATGTATGCCATGTTATGTACGAGGCCTGATGTTGCTTACTCGATAAGTGTTACGAGCAGATACCAGCAAAACCCAGGTGAAGCCCATTGGGTGGCTATCAAGAACATTCTCAAGTACATGAGACGGACTAAAGAAATGTTCTTGGTCTTTGGAGGATCTGAAGACGAGATTAGTGTCACAGGCTATTCTGACGCTAGTTTTCAGACCGACAGAGATGATTTTAAATCACAATCGGGATATGTATTCACCCTAAATGGAGGCGCGATCTCGTGGAAGAGCTCGAAGCAAGACACCATAGCAGATTCTACCACAGAGGCTGAGTACATTGCAGCATCAGATGCAGCAAAGGAGGCAGTCTGGCTCAGAAATTTTATCTCGGATCTGAGAGTTGTAGCCAGTATCTCTAGACCCATAGATATTTACTGTGATAACTCTAGAGCAGTAGCGCAAGCAAAGGAGCCCAGAGAACATCACAAGTCGAGACATGTACTCAGGAAGTATCACCTCATCCGAGAGATCATTGGAAGAGGAGATGTAAGAATATGCAAAATTCCGACGGATGAAAATGTTGCAGATCCACTAACTAAGCCACTTGCTAGAGCAAAGCATGAGGGGCATGCTAGTTCCATAGGAATGCAGTACCTGGACACTAGTAGTTAGTTTATGCTATCGATTATAAATGTAATATTTTGATACATTATAGGAGTTTATTTCACAGTGTGTTGGAAATAAAGAGATACTGTTTTAAAATGTTTCAAAAATTACTTTTTGCATATTTAAGGTTATCCATGATTTTTATGCTTGTGAAAAATCTAAATTTCCGTAGCAACTTATTGAGATGGGAATCTCAGTAGGGTTATAACGCTATTATGAAGTGTTTGATATACAGTTGGTATAGTTAGACATTCATAAATACTTATCAGAGTGAATAAGTATTGGAGGTGACCAATTTCAAGTCTGCTTCATGGAGCCTATGTCATAAGCATTGACTTGATGATAGGTTATCCTTTGACCTGAGATATCTGGTCTGTAATCATGAGGACTACTGTACTCTTAGCATGCTCTAACGTTGCACCGTAACTGGGTGGCCATAAGGGGTATGACTAGATGCAGCGGAAGCCATGGTTGCAGATGCGGGTAGTCAAGAAGGGATTTACACCTCCTTCATAGGAGAGATATTTCCGGCCCCCCTGGCGATTAAGATTGGCAGAAATGCGTGGCCACGCTTGGATAGAATAACAGTAGGTTATTTGGAAGTTCCGTTACTGCAGGCAATCGAGATCAGAGTCAGGAAATACTTGAGTTTGTGATTGAACTATCTCAGCTTCATGTCTAAAACTCACTTTAAAATACTTGAATTTAGTTTGCTTGTTGAGTCCTTTGGCGAAGACTGGCAATACTATTTCTCCGAGGGTACTCGTTGCGTCTCCATTGAAGCCTACTAGAGTTGTAGTCCGTCGTACGATGTTGGATCTGTCGATGCCCATGATCTTTAGGGTATCTGAGAATATAACGTTAGCTGAGCTACCTCCATCCACCAATACTCTTCTGGTCAAACAGTTTCCAATGTTTAACTGTATGACTAGAGCATCATGGTGTTTTTGATTAACGCCCGATAGATCATCTTGGTCGAACGTTAGTTTAGCTGCATCGAGTTCTCTTTCAGCTGCAGTCTTCGAATCTTCAGGAACAGGATATCCTTCAGGTCCTTCTCGTGCGTGTCGCTTGGCCGCAGAGTATGTCAACCCACATACTTCGGACCCACCAGTAATGCAATTGACCACTTTGGTATGGATCGGAGATGCTGGCCTTTTTGCTTCATCGCCGATAATACCCTTTAGGTGCCCATTCGTTTTGAGGTAAGCAATCTCCTTTTTGAGGCTAATGCATTCGTCCGTCGTATGTCCATGATCAGCATGAAACTCGCACCATTTAGTCTGGTCTTTGTCTTTGCTAGGATGCTCCGGCTTCTTGGGCCATCGTACGTTTGCATCGATCTTTCGCAAGGAATCAACTAGTTCTTTGGATGTACCTGCAAAATTGTAAGTAGATAAATCGGGATATCTAATTCTTCCTGTACCTTTGCTCGTGCGAGTTTTGGATTCTTGTCGAGAGTTTCCAATTTTGTTTACTCTCTTAGGTTTGAAATCATGTTTCTGTGCGTTCAGATTTTTCTTTTCGTTCGAATGCTTCCGTCTGAAGATGGCGTCGTCTTCAATTCTCATGTGGGCTAACGTTCAAGCTCGTACATCGTCAAAGTTCTCTGGTGGATACTTTGTGAGATCCATATATAATTTCGAAGAATTATCGAGCCCACGTTTGTATGCTTCAATTGCGGTTTTTATATCGCAATTCTTGACTTCGATCATTTCTGCATTAAACCTGTTAAAATAATCACGTATTGTTTCTCCAGTTTTCTGTACGACATAGTACAAGTCACTGGTTTGCTTTTCCATCTTGCGACTGCTCGCGAACTGTCGAGTGAATTGGTTCACTAATTCAGCGAATGATTCGATACTCTTTGGCTTTAAATTTATAAGCCATTGTAGCGCAGCTCCTGTTAGAGTAGATCCAAAGCTTTTACACATGCATGCCTCCTGATATTGAGATGGGATCGAAGCAGTCCACATAAGCTGTTTGTATTGTGCGACATGTTCCACTGGATCTGTTATTCCCGAGTACTTGGTTGTAAAGGCAGGAATGTTGTACTTCTTGGGTATTTCCATAAGAGCAATTTCATCAACGTAGGGTGAAGCTTGAAATCCTGTCTTTGGTTCGACTTCAACTGGTACGGCTGCTCCAGGAAGTTTTGCGAGCAATGCGAGCATTGCTTTGTTTTGTTCCTCTAGCATTTTTAATCGTACGTCCATAAGGTTTTCAGCAGGTGTTACTCCAATATTTCCTTGATAGTTGGGTTGGATTGGAATATGGGTTACGGTGGTATTTTTGTTGGTATGTGTGGTATTGGCTCTGGAATTGAATAGAAAGGTCGAGGAGCACTTTGGGGTTGAACGTAGGTAAATACAGGAGGTGGTCCTGATGGAAGAGGAGGAAAAATGGTTTGAGATTGGTTATTCTGAGGTGGACGTACGTTATTTTGAGATACTTGTGTCATCACTGGTATTTGAGAGGCTTGAGGCATTGAAGGTGTTTGTGGTGTCCTGAACTGATTTTGCTGAACGGGAGGTGGTCTAGGGAGCGGTGCTGTTATCGCAGGATTAGTTTGAGAAACTTGAGGGTTTAGACCTCGTAATCGTACGATTTCGTTATTGGCTTCCATGTTTTGATTAGCCAACTGCTGGATTTGTTGCTGAGCAGCTGCTAGTTGTTGTTGTAGAGTTGGTTGGAAGTTATTCTCCATAATCCTGCAATGAATACTCAAGACAACTCGAAGATTAGTAGACAAACGTTTTATCAAACGAAATTTTCTCAGAACGGGGCCCCACGGTGGGCGCCAAATTGTTTTGGTAAAAAATTACACAATTTAATATCGTAAGATGTTGTGAGACGAATCCGTCGAGAGAAAGAAATTTGGTTCGATAAAACGTGCGATAAAGTAAATGACAAGACAATTGATGACGCAGGAAAAACCTCGAGGTCGAGGAAAAAACCTGCGGCCGACTAAAAGGGGATAGTCGACGTTGCACTAAGTATCACCAATAAGGGGTGATATCCTCGAGAGTTACAGTATAGATCGTGCGATTACAATGAAACAAAATATCAATTACAAAGAGCAATATCAATATCGTAGAGAGTGTTCGCTAGCTTCAATGTAATCAGATGTCTTCAAACGATGTTCTCGAACTCCTTTTATAGCTGATCAGAGTGTAACAGTTGTCCTTAATTGTGCATTTAATGTAACGGCTATAACGGTAGCTAGATTCTCGTTTGTAACGGTTGGAGCTTTATGAGGAGCGTATCTTGGTTGTTAACGGTCATTTGTACTTCAATGTTTGTTGTTTACCTGTTACAAATGATTAATCTCAAGATATAATTAACTGTTAGTATCATATCGTGCGATATTGTATGTTTTGTCGTACGATATAGTATAGAGATCGTTCGACGATTGATTATTATCGTTCGAGGGTATATTTGTCTTATCTCAGGACCTTATCTTAATACAGGATTATCATCCTGAAAGATATCTTAAGATTTTAAATCGGTCGTCGTGCGTCGTGCGATTTTTCACCTAAACAGTATTTGGTTTGGATTCTGTATCATTACCATAATTACCTATATAAATATAGGGTTAGGGTAATAGAAAATTAATCTGATTTCATTCTAACTTCTTCACCAAGAATCACAAACCTCTCTCTGTCGCTCTCTCTCTCTCTTGGCCGCCGGCCACGCACACAAGCAACACATACGCCGGAGTTTTTCCGATCAAATCCAAGGCGGTCTAGCAGCCAGTCTCACGGTGGTGCAGTAGCGGTGTATCCCTCACTAGCATCCGGAGGATCGTTTGTATCGTCAAAAGGTAAACGCGAGAAAACCCCCTTGATAATTGTGTTTGATAAACTGCGGTTGGATCTCTGTTCGGGTTAGTTTTTATCCGCTGCGTTAATCAATTATTTGTTTTATCCGACCCGAAAAACCCAATACATCGTTCACATCACTTCCATATTGAAATTGCTTCACCCAGTATCCATTGTCACAGAACTGACTGGAGCTGAACATGTTGTATCCTAATCCCTCGACATATCGTACATCCTTGATGATGTATTTCCCGTCCGTGATTTTCCCATAACCCATCATCGGCTTCGGTGTCTTATCCGCGATTTTGATATATCCCTCAAACCTTTCAACATAGTCGAAAAGGAAGGATCTCTGACCAGTCATGTGTCTATAAGCTCCAGAATCAAAGTACCACACATGACTGACCTCAGATGGATCGATGTCTTGGTATGTGCTAGGACCAATAGCTTTCGGTCCTTCAAAATCAGCTATCAAGCACAAACCCTTCACCATGTGGTCATCCTCATCCGAGCTCTCTTCCTCGCATACCCAATTTTCCTCTTCAACAAGCAAGGCAACCCCCTTCTCCTTTTTCCTCAACAAGGCAGCCTTTTTCTCAAAGTAGGCCGCGTCCTTGTATTTGACTGAGCAGTCTTTGGCATAGTGTCCCAACTTACCACATTTGTAGAAAGTGGTAGTGGGACTTGCGGTTTGTTGAGGAGCTGGATTTTGGTCCATGGGAATCGGGGGTTGACTGGACCTTTGACCACCTTGGTCACCTAGAATAGGTTGATCCTCTCTTGGAGCTTGTCTAGAACTGCTTCCCCTTTGATCATCTCCGTTGTAGTTTCCTTTGCCACATTCCATCCTTGCATCTGACCAACGGTCGTTTCTCTCTTGCTCATACCCGTACCCCGGTCCTTGATCATACCTTCTGCCTTCAAATCTGTCTCCATACCCACTTTCATACCCTTGACGGTTGTTGTTGTTGAGTTTTGATGGATCCCTCGTATCGATCTGACACGAGAATCACTGTGGATCTCAATCCTAACTGGAAGAGATACACGGTAAAACCTAATAGTCAAACAGACCAAAAGGTTTAAGCCTTATTAAACCTAACTGGTTTGATTATCGCGGAAGCAAAGAATTAAAACCCAAAATATTCTAATGATCTTTAATCGTTTAAGTTTTAATCTTATAAGGAGGTTTTGATTTGTTTACCTGGATAGCTTGAGCTTAATCCACCCGTGAACGATCAGACAAATCGCCTTCTAGTTGGCTGAAATCCCGAGATCCCGAAACAGGCTGTTTTGCGAGACGTTAACCGAAAAACCCGAACTCTGTGGGGTTGTGTTTTGGCGCCGGTTTTAGTGAGAGGAGAGAGAGAGAGAGAGAGATTTTTCTTGGCTTGAATGATTGAATGAATAATTAACTGGTAAACCTTAAGCCTTTATTTATAAGGTAAGTATCCTAGTTGTAATACAACTCTATAATTATCTTTGGTAATTATCTTTTCTTTCTTCCAAAGAAAATAATATTTACCTAACTAGATAATTATTTATTAATTAATATTTCTAGTATATATTTATTTATCTTAATAAATACATAATTTATTAACTAATAAACTTTTTATATATTTATTTACCTAATAAATATATATAATCCATTTCAAACCTTGATCTTTGGGTTTTCTTACATAAAATACCCAACTGGTTTATAATTAACTATTATAAACCCAATCTCTCCAAACTGGGATTTATCTTATTTGATTTACAGATCCTCACAGGTGTGACCCTCAAGTGTCTTATAACACTGGATGTGAGATCACTGTTGTGGTCAAATTCTAACGCTCGACCGACAAAATTATAAGATCAACTATTGCAGGACGGATCTTGTATTTAGACAAAGTTCTTAAGACCGAATACAGCAGAAACAATCGTCTTACGATTTAGTCGTTCGTCTTACGATGATGTCGTACGACCATCTTAAGATGTCGTACGACCGTCTTAAGATTTCGTAAGATCGCGATTATCTAACTTGTAACTGCCGTTTTAATGTCTGTTTAATGCAGGATTAAAGAGATGTAACCGACGACCGTGATTAAAAGCACAATTAATGCACAACTACCGTTACGACCGTTACAATTATTGTCATCAAGAGCATTAAATGTCAAGAGGTTACAACTTACAACCTTTGCACTATATAAAGGGCACCCCGGCTCATTTGGAAGACCCCCGACAACCGATCAACCGAATCATCTACTTTATCTCTCGAATTCTTTTATACTTCAATATTTACATGCGATATTTGTACTTACGACATAAGTTACTTTCGCATGTCTTGTGTTTATATCTTCATTGTAACGTAAGATAAGCTATTGTACTACGAAGGATATCACCCCTTATTGGTGATCTATAGTTCAACGTCGACTATTTCATAGTCGGCCGCGGTTTTTACCCTCGATGGGGTTTTCCGCGTCACCAAAATCTCTTGTCTTTTTCCTTCTTTGTCTTGTGCATTATTTATTGAAGTTTCCTTTCTCTCGTCGGAATAACAATCATAAGTGAACCTTAATTCGTCCGTAGATGCGATTTTTAGCATCAACAATCACTGGTTTGTCAACTTCTGCACATAATTACTAATAGTTGTGCCCTGACTCTGGTGCATATTGCCTATTGTTCCCCCGATAGTTGTAATCGGGATTCTGACCTCTCCAATTTCCTTGAAATCCGGGCCCTCCTTGATAGTCCAAATACGTGTTGTCTCTTCGGGAGTTGTCTCTGAATCTTCCCTGATCATACGACTGAAACCTGTCACCCTGTTGATAGTTTCCTCTTCCTTGGTTGCTGAACTGAGCTCTGTCCATTAGATGTTGTCCTCCTCTTCCTTGCCCCATCCGGCTCCCTCCTTGAAATCCTAATCCCCGAGATCTGTTGAATCCTCGGTTTGCGTTCAGTCTTTGCACATTGTGCGAGATTAGGGCAAGTGACTCATTCATGTTGAAGAGTTCTTCATCAGAAATAGTGATGATCATGGGATCATTGGGATGTTGCATATTACGACCAAAGTTCGGGTTGAACTCTTGGTTGATGTCTTCTTGATGATACGGAGGAGGCATGTTGTTGTACTGTGTAGGTTGAATTGGAGCAGAGATCAGTCCTCCAAAGGGCACAGCAGAAAGTGCCAGAGGATCAACAGCCTTCTTCGATCTTCCACCGGTAATGAACTCTTCATGCTGAACCATCATACTGAACAGATCGTGTAGACCCATCACTCCCAGATTTCTGCTTAATTGGATGTTGATTGCCAAGTTTTGCCATTCCTGAGTCAGATTCTTCAAAAACTTGACGTTTACTTCGTACTTGGTCTTCTCAACTCCTAGCCTTCTCGGATCGTTGACAAACGAGTTCAGTTGTTGATAGGATTCTGTAAGGGATTCGCTTTCCCGGGCTTTGAATCCTTTATAAGCGTTCAGTGCGCTCTCCTTTTGGCTTTTTAAGGCAGTGGCACCGCCTTGCATCTGCTGCTCAATCTCGAGCCAGACATCCCGTGCGTTTGTCAGGCTGTCGACTTTGGCGTACATATCATTCGGGAGCGCCATAATTAGGAGAGTGAGTGCTCGTTTGTCAATGAGGTGACGATCCCTCTGTTCTGGGTTGTACATATCTACGGGTTTTTCCACGACATATGCCGGTAGCTCAGGGCAGTTGTCCGTTCGTGGTACTGCGGCTACGGTGACTGTCGGTCTGACTGGGCCTTCTCGTATGGACTTCATCAGGTTCTCGTCAAGATGGTGAAGGAAATGGATCATCATTCGCTTCCACTGCTGATACTCGCCCATCACCATGACGGGAGGGCGAGACTCGGACCCAATGCCTATAATCTCTTTCGACATCTCGTTCTCTTAAAGAACCCCTTCGAGTGGATAGCTTGGTTTTGAAGAAAGCTTTCAAAAAAGACTGTTCCGGCGAGCACTCATGACACAAATAGCCTCGAAAATTTGAAAATTTTGAAAGATGGCTAAGTATCAGATTTGAAACGAAAATTGAGAATTTTCGGGTCAAAGAGCGCGAAACCCGATTCGGGATTATGAAATTCCCGACTCGGATCTGGCCGAGAAACCCGATTCGGGTATTGGTAAAACCCGAACCGGATGAACAGTACTCCCGATTCGGATCTTGGTAAAACCCGAACCCGAATTAAAGAGCCTTGGAACAAAATTTGGAACAACACCGGATGTGGGGAACTCTTTACCGATTCGGGAAACCGAAGTTTTCCTGATCCGGGAACGTATGTACCCGATTCGGGTAAAGTACACTTGCCCGATTCGGGATTTTAAGCTGATGAATCAGCTCAAATAACCCGATTCGGGAAAGCAGACCAGAAGCTCCGAAAAAATGCTCAAAATCATTAAAAACCACTTAAAAATCAGTGAAAAGTGTCCCAATTGTTGCAAAACAAGTGTAAAAACCTTTTGGAATCACTTAACACTTAAAAACAACTTTAGAAGTGTATATTTGAGGCTCAAAATGAGCAAAAGTTGGTAAAACACAAGTTTTTTCAAAAAGTTTTTCAAACCATTTTTAAAGCTCAAAAACTTTCAAGAGATCCACCAAAGGTTTAGCTCTGATACCAAATGATAAAACCCAAAATAGAGAAATAGATGGAGAAACTAATACTTGCTTATCATTGAATCAAACAAGAAGAATAAAACAAGTAGGTGATGTGATAGCTCATCAGAAGAAAGACACAAAAAGGAATTTTCTTGGGATTGCTTTCTTACATTAATGGAGGCTACCAAATCAACACCAAAACCCTAGACATATGCTTTCTATTTAGGGTTAATTACATGGGAGTGTATCGAACTTGTCACGTTTTATCATTGTATGTACTCAACTTTAAAACTTACCAATTAATGTATCGAACTTTCTAAAATTGTCATTTAATGTATTTCATGACAAGTTGGATACACTTTCGTGACAAGTTGAATACATTAAATGGTAGGTTTTGATAAAGTTGGATACATACAATGACAATTTTAGCAGGTTTAGTACATTAATCGGTAAGTTTTAAAGTTGAGTACATACAATGATAAAACATGACAAGTTCAATACACTTCCATGTACTTAACCCTTCTATTTATAGCACTAGGGTATCAAAAGTTACATAACAAGCCCTTAGAGTCTATGACTATTTTCATAAAGGGCAACAAACATAAACTAGCTAAACTAGGAATTAGGAAATTACAAGATAGACCATTGACTTCTTCACAACCCACAAAACAAGGTCTAACAAATCAATTGTATCATACATGGAAAAATTAGCACCCTTATTTGTTTTTATATTTGTACTAATTAACAACATTTTATTTGCTTTGAAACTAAGAACTTTGAGTTCAAAGTATCAACAACACAACTGTTAAAAATTTCTATAATTTTATTTACTTTATCTATCTGATACTTTTATACTTTGATATTCAAAGTAGTTGTTTTTCCTCGGCTAAAACATTCTGCTCCGTTAAAGGTTTTTTAATTAACCAAAAGAAATATGTAACCAATCTCGATCCAAATCTAAGCTTAACCAATCATCAATCCTTCATATCATGTCCCCTGTTAACTTCATGTCATGTAAGATGAAGAAAAGGCATTTGGTGAACAAATAAATTTTAAGTGAATAAATTAACATCATCTATATATGAAAAGTAAAATGTGCCGTTTAAAAAAAAAAACCAGTAGTCACGTGAAATGTTGTATTGTTGTTTTATCAATTATATTAACCATATATATCAATAATTTTTTGTAAGTCATGAAAGTTGCCGTGTACATTGACAATTTCCTTAAATAGATTACATATATATCGTCCTACCCTTCCGTGTTCTTTGCGAATTCCATAATGGGATAATTTCCTTCATTTGCATTTTATGAACAAAAAACGAGTTATTTTATTTTGGATGAAATTGATAATAAAAATTGTTCGATTGGGAAAAATAATTGGAAACACACATTTTACTTCTTAAGGGCCAATAGAATTTATGCAAAGTATAACATAATAACCAAATGGTACACTTTAAAATATTTGTTGCAAGCTTACCTTTCCACTCATAACTAACTTTAAAAATGAGTTGAATGAAAATTGGTTAAAGGGTTTAAAAGGCCAATGAAAACAGATTCTAATCTTTATAACCTCCTAAATTAACAAAAAGTTAGTCATATTTTGATAATAGGTTTTT
The DNA here is from genome assembly GCA_030169165.1 of Centaurea solstitialis. Lineage (NCBI taxonomy): Eukaryota > Viridiplantae > Streptophyta > Magnoliopsida > Asterales > Asteraceae > Centaurea > Centaurea solstitialis. The sequence continues at coordinate 67,889,675 of CM058042.1, forward strand.
GTAATCGTATATATATATATTATTATATGCAAAATAAAAGCGAATAATAATGGATCAATAATATTCTAAACAAATCTATAAGTTGATAGGGTTTACTCTAAACTTGTTTGTTTTTGTTACCACACCACAACCCATATTTGTTTTCACCTATTATTATAACAATAGTATTCATAATAATAATAATTTCAAGAATGGCGTATCAAAGGGGTCGAAGAAGAAGTCAGTCCACATAGCTTACTTTTGTCCTACAATTAATGACCAACATCAACATGTAGGTGATGCTTGTAATTGATTTGACCAAGTCAATAAGTAGAGTTTGGGTAACAGTCAATTCTGTATGAAACGTTTTAAAAAAAGTTAACATTTCATATCATGTACTATGTTGGTTGGTTAAAGTTGAATTTGTTGATATACAAAAAAATAATGCTTTATTTGAACCTCTCGTAAATGCTAAATATATATGACAAAAAATGGGTCTCCAACTCTCCATTAATAGAAATATATGGTAACACCTACCTACATGGCTATAACTATTACTATGTATAAATACACATATCATATCTATCTATCTATCAAAATTCAAAACACATGCACTACTACTAATTAAAATCAACATTAATCATGGATAAGCTTTCGGTCCTTGCAACGTTTTTGTTTCTGTTGCTAGCAACAACACTACTAGTTTCCGGTCAGGATTGCGGAAGGCAAGGCGGTAACAGACCATGCACCAACGGAAACTGTTGTAGCCAATATGGCTTCTGTGGAAACACTCCTGCTCACTGCTTGCCGGAGAATAATTGTCAGAGTCAGTGTACCGGTGGTGGTGGTGGTGGTGGGGCGGCGGTGGCAGTGGAGATATTGGCTCCATTTGTTACTGCATCTGCGTTTGACCAAATGCTCAAGTATCGAAACGATCCCAGATGCAGTGCTAATGGATTCTACACCTATAATGCTTTTATAACCGCTGCCAGAGCCTATAATGGATTTGGCACCACCGGAAGTGCCGATGTCCGAAGAAGAGAGCTTGCCGCTTTCTTCGCTCAAACTTCCCATGAAACAACAGGTACATATATACCTTATTAACTATATTTGATTTTAGATAATTTAAACTACAAAGAAATTAATTACACATGCCAATTGTTATTATTATATATGTACTTATTATGCAAAACTTAATTATATATAATGAAATTTGGAATTGTGAATATATATGATAGGTGGATGGGCAAGTGCACCAGATGGTCCATATGCATGGGGATATTGTTTTGTTAGAGAAAGAGATCAATCAAACAGCTACTGCGATTCTAATGATTGGCCATGTCCTCAAAAATACTTTGGAAGAGGACCTATCCAGCTATCCCAGTAAGTAATTAATTTATTTAATTAATACTCTCCACTACTTCTAATTAACATAACTATATATTGATCTGATTGAGTTTTGGCAGCAACTATAACTATGGGCTGTTTGGAAGGTCAATTGGGAGGGACTTGATCAATAACCCTGATCTGTTAGCCACCGATCCAACCTTATCCTTTCGTTCAGCCATATGGTACTGGATGACTCCACAAGGTAACAAGCCATCGAGCCATGACGTCATCACTGGAAGGTGGACACCATCGGCTGCGGACACTTCTGCTGGCCGTGTTCCGGGTTTTGGAGTAATCACAAACATCATCAACGGGGGTCTGGAATGCGGGAGAGGTCAGGACAGCAGGGTGGAGGATAGGATTGGGTTTTTCAGAAGGTATTGCAGCATTTTGGGAGTTAGTCCTGGTGGTAATCTTGATTGCAACAACCAAAGGCCTTTTGCATAGACTCCACTAGCTCTCTTATGTAACATGGAATTAATAAAGATCAAACTAGTATACTTGCTTGTTTGTGTAAAATTCAGTGTGGAATAAATTAATGAGTAATACGGATTTCAATTTGAAGAACCAAAAAGTATATAAAGAATAATTAAAGTACCAATTAAAAACCAAATCTATCTACCAAAGGCCTGTTTGGTTCTTGAATTCAAAGAAATTTGAATTGCAAATACATTTGACCAAGTTCTTTAGTAATGTTCGGTTCACAAAGGGTGCGCTTGCCGTTTGGTACACTGGACAAGACTGAACAGATACAAACAGAGAACACTGTTCCATGTTTGACAGAATTTTTATGTGGAACAAACAGGAACAAAATGTAACAAAAGTAGAATAGGCTTGTTCCACCCCTACCCATGGAACAAGCTGGAATAGACTTATGGCTTACCCATATAACATCAAAACTACAACATAATTCTCTTCTAAAACATCAAATATGTCTTCCTAATTTCATTTAGTTTATTTTCAAAATTTTATTTATTGTAATTTATACTTTTAAATTTACACTTTACCATCTTAAAAATATTATAATTTGATTGATTTATTAAATGTTAATAAAAAGAAAATATAGAAAAAAGTATGAAATAAAAATTGGAAACTACTTAAGTTTTTTTTTATTTTGGTGTCATTTTAATTAACTATGTTAACAAAAACATTCTTAGTTTATATTTTGTTATAAAAATATTTATTTTATTACAAGTTAATCAATTACATAATTAATCAAAATATATAAACAACTTATTGGATATAAGTAGGTCATTTTATCAGTCCGGTTCCATCCGATTTTGTCTTACCAAAAGTTTGAGCAACTGTTTGTTTTTTTCTGTTTTGCCTTGTCTTGTCTAGTTCTGTTCTACCTTGTCTGGATACCAAACACACCCAAAATGAACTTAATGGAAATCTTTGAATTCCATAATTTAAAGAATCTATTATTTCTTGTTTTAAATGAAGGAATTGAATTTCACTAACTAAACATATGGTCAAATTCCACTAAATTCCATTCCAATTAAGATAAATTTCCAATTCTGTCTAAGGGGTTGTTTGGTTCATGGATTTTGAAGGAATTGGAACCGATAATTACTGATACAAACAAGGAGGTTTCGAGCGTTAACGAGAAATTTCAGAGATGTTTGGAAACGAAGAAACGAACCTGAAAGAAAATCGAAATCTTGCTTGACAAAATGAGAAACCGTCACTTACGTGACTTATCTTGCATTATCATACACTTGTTCTAAGCTATACTGTATGGATTGTGTACGATTCTTTGTTTCATTGTTGGACATCAAAGGATAAGTCGAGAATCAAAATAGAGGAGAATGTTGGTACCAATTAAGCGTGTAATACCCACGTAATACACCGTGTAAATCCCTTTCAATGTGGCTTACATGCAAATGCAATGTTGAATTTGGCATCCATGAAACCATCATGCGGATCTACAAATCACACATGCCATACATGTGTTATCCTTTGATCAAATTCCAAATCCTAAGTTTGGTTCACAAAATGAAAAATGATGTTATCATTTGGATTGCACAATATAAAAAATTTATCATTCTTTAATTAACTTAAGTAAAAGAAACTGAATTCCTATAGACCAAACACATGCTCAAATTAATTTTCATTCAAATTCTTTTAAAATCAATTTTGGATTCTAATTTCATCAAATTCCATATACGCTGCTATCAAATGTTTTCTATGATTTCGAAGGAGAATAACGACGACTAATAAGAAGTAAAGAAAATAGAATGAAGGTAGTAAAGAAAACTATATATCCATTTATTTAAATAAGAGCATCTCCAACGGTTTTGTTATATTTTTTCTAAAATAGAGAATAGAATATAAAAATCTTTAAAACTTTATTGTTTGGTCTTCAACAGTTTTGCTATTTTAGAGAATCTATTATCATTTATATTATTAAAATATACATTATATTTATTTTGCCAATAAACTTTTTAATAACTTTTAAACAATAGATTATGTCATTGGTGGAATACATTAAAATAATGTTTTCTCTCATATCATTTGGAGAAATCTCTATATTTAAAGAAAACTTCAAATTTTTCTGTTTTAGCAAATTGTTTAGCAATGCCGTTGGAGCAATTTAGGAAGAAAAACCCAACATTTTCTATTTTAGCAATGCTGTCGGAGATGCTCTAATAATCCAAGTCTCTATTATATAGATGATATTTATTTTGATTCAAAACTATATTAGCTGATATTTGTTCGGTAAAAGTAGATTATATATATAGAGAGCTACAGGGGAAAGTTCAAATGAAAACTCATTTTTAATTGTGACTTCACTAAAATCATACCACGTGGTAACATTCACTCTGAATATCATGCATTATTCATATATGGATAAAAATGTTTTTATATATAATTGTTATTCTCCAAGAGCTGTTATCAACAAGAAAGTTTGGTGGCGTTTGGTTCGCAGAATGGAATCTGTTGGAATTGGAATCTGTCAAAGGAATTGGAATCAGAAGGAATTGGAATGGAATTTAACAATCTTTGACCATGCGTTTGGTTGAGAGGAATTGGAATTGGAATTTGTCAAAAAAAATTGAATATGTATGTTAGTTCATTGAATATATGGTATTGGTGAGGGATGGAGGAGGTGGTGGAGACGGCGACGGTGGGTGGCAGTAACGGTGGTGGCGGTGGCGGATGGCGGTAACGGTGGTGGCGGTAACGGCGGTGGTGGGTGTTGGCGGTGGTGGGTGTGGCGGTGGCGGTGGCGGATGGCGGTAACGACGGTGGCGGGTGGCGGTAACGGCGGTGGCGACGGCGGTAACGGCGGTGGCGACGGCGGTAATAGCGGTGGCGGTGACGGTGACGGATGGCGGTAACGGTGGTGGCGGGTGGCGGTGGCGGTAACGATGGTGGTGGCGGGTGGCGGTAACGATGGTGGCGGGTGGCGGTGGCGGTAACGGTGGTGGCGGGTGGCGGTGGCGGTAACGGTGGTGGTGGCGGGTGGCGGGTGGCAGTGGCGGTAACGATGGTGGCGGTGGTAGTGGCGGTAACGGCAGTGGCGGTAACGGCGGTGGCGGGTGGCGGTAAAGGCGGTGGAGGTAACGGCGGTGGGGGTGGCGGTACGGCGGCGGGTGGCGGTAACGGCGGTGGCGGGTGGCGGTAACGGCGGTGGCGGGTGGCGGTAACGGCGGTGGCGGGTGGCGGTAACGGTGGTGGCTGCTGGTGGCGGTAACGATGGTGGCGGGTGGCAGTGGCGGTAACGATGGTGGCGGGTAGGTGGCGGTAAAGGTGGTGCCATGCCTTACTAAAACACCATCTTAAAAGACGGTAGGAAGGAATTGAAATTCCTTGCTAAAACCTAAGGAATTTACATTCCATCATTTGTGGAATTTGAATTCCTTCTGAAAATTCAAAAGATGAACCAAACGCAGGAATGGAATTTAGTCAATGGAATTGACCATTCCAATTCCTTCAAATTCCGCCGGATTCCAGCGAACCAAACGCCACCTTTGGCTCCTCAATTAAGGCGTTAATGTTGGGTTTTTACAGCCATGGCTGGCTCACCGTAGTCAGCGGTTGTAGAATGTTCCAAAGGTTGAAGGAATTGATTTTCACAAGTTTGGTGCATTGCATGAGAGAATTGAATTGGGGGAACCATATCCATTTTGGTAGGGAAATACAAACACCCCATTGATTGAGCACATGGGTGATGATGATTAACTTTCTTGGAATCTTGATCGATCGATGGACAAAATAAAAACAAGAGTAAAGTTCAATTTTCGTCCCTGAACTATTTGGATTTTAACATTTTTCGTCCCTAAACTAAGGAAAGTCGGAATCGACCTTGAAGTATGCAGTTTCGTTTTGGTTTTGGCCCCTCTCACTAACACCGTTAAGTTTTAGCCGTTAAGCCTAAATAATGAGGGCTAATATGGTCATTTAACCTGTTTTGTTAATTTTTTGTGTCTATAAACTCCATAAAATTACAAGGACCTTTTATGTAAATGTATTGTATTATATTATATTATATATATATATATATATATAAATCCAGTACATCATCATCACCATTACTTGAAGAAATCAAAACCCATTTTTTTGTAGAAAGCATATATATCATCATCATCTAAAATCCCATCTAATACATGATCACCATAGCCATCATCTAATACACAAAATATATGTGTATTTTTTTTTAAACAACATGTTTAAAAGAGAACAGGGGAGGCAGAACCAAGCCAACCCAAACCCCAAAAGGAAGACAAACAGAGCACAACAACTACAACGAAAGAGGACGACAACTCCAATCTAACCATGAAACCGAAATACTGTTGGGAAATCTATTCGAAAACCAGAGGAAAGCCGTCGCTTGGATGTCATTAGCAATCAGTAACGGGTTGAAATTACCGTTTTTGAAAATAACGTTGTTCCGCTTCTTCCAAATCACCCACAAGAATGTCGTACGCACCACATCCGCACAAAATATATATGTATATATACACACCCATTTGAAGAAATCAAAAATCCCATACCAAGAATCGAAAGAATCGATGAAACGATAAATACCTACCTAGGAAATCCGACGAGCAGATGGCGGCGGCTAGGGTTCCGGTGGGTTGTCAGCGACGCCAGCAGCAGATTCCGGCGAGCAGAGGCGACAACAACAGATTTCAAGGTTAAACTCAAATCCACTCCGGCGACCTTTGGCCTCGCTCGCTACCTTCCGACGACTCCTCCAATGACCTCCGGCATCGCTCGCAACCTTCCAGCAAACTCCCCCACCCCTAATCTCACCCCTTTTCTCCTGCCCTCGTCTTTACCACCATCTACGGTGACCATCCCCACAATACACACTAGACGCACACACCCCCATTACCCATTGAAATCAAAGCCCCAAATTACCCACTCCGACAACCACTCCGATCACCTTCTCTGGTAACCAATTACCCATTGAAATCAAATTCCTAAATTAGGTTCAATAAACTCACCTTTCTCATTAGATTTCATAATACAGATCACATTCCAATACAAAACTTATATCCAACTTTAGAAACTCAAATCTAAACTCGAAAACTCAATCAAAACCCTAATTTGAAAAGGCAAATAAAAAATCAAACCAAACATTATCAAAAACCTTCAACCAAAAGTGAAGTGGAATCAACTGTGATCGGAGTGGTTGCCGGAGAAAGCGACCGGAGTGGTTGCCGGAGTTTGTGAAGAAGATGACGGATGGGTGTGTTGATCTGGTGTGTATCTTATATATATATATATATATAATATTTACAAAACAGTCCCTATAGTTTGATGGGTTTTGTAGAAACAATAAAATAAATAAAAGAGATAAAATAACCGTATTACCCCTCATTTAATTGGGTTTAACGGCTAAATCAAACGGAGTTAGTGAGAGGGACCAAAATTGAAACAAAATTGAATACTGTAAGGACGATATCCGACTTTCCTTAGTTTAGGGACGAAAAATGTTAAAATCCAGATAATTCAGGGACGAAAATTGAAGTTTACTCTAAAAAACAAAAAAAAAAGTAAGTGGAAACCAAAATGATGAGTATTAATTGATGTACGTAATAAAAGGAATTAAGATGGGAGCAGAATTTTCAACAAACCATATATGCATGCACTGCACATGGAAGGAAGAAAATCAAAAACCTTAGGGTGTGTTTAGTTGTGGAAAAATTTTCTGTTTTCTAGAAAATTTTTCCATGAAAACTGAAAATTTAGAAAACTTGTTTAGTTGATTCAATTTAGAAAATTTTTTCCAAGAAAACAAAATTTTCATTTTCCAAATTTACACTTGAATTAGAAAACTACTTTTTATAGTTTTCCAATTCTCATTTTCCATTTTCATTTTCAATTGTCGTCCCCTTCTCGGCTCCGGCCACCGCCACCGTCGCGCGTGCCGCCACCGCCGGCCACGGCCACACCGCTGCCGCGCCACCAGCCACCAGCCGCCGCCGCTCGCCGCCACCAGCACCGCCGCTCGCCGCCACCGCCGTCACGCTACCGTCATCCCCTTCTCGTCGCCGCGACCACCGTCACCGCCATCGCCGCCTCAACCACCGCCGCGACCACCATCTCACCACCGCCCCACCGTCTCCGCCGCCGTCGTCGCCGCCACCGCCACCGCCACCGCCACCATCGCCATCGCTGCCGAGGCCTCCAAGGCCACCCTCGTCGCCGCCGAGGCCACCGCCACCACCGCCGAGGCCCTCGAGGCCACTGCCATCGCCGCCGAGTCCACCGAGGCCACCGCCGTCGCCACCGAGGCCACCGCCGTCGCCGCCGAGGCCACCGCCGTCGCCGCCGAGTCCACCGAGGCCACCGCCGTCGCCGCCGAGGCCACCGAGGCCACCGCCGTCGCCGCCGTCGCCGCCGAGGCCACCGCCGTCGCCGCCGAGGCCACCGCCGTCGCCGCCGAGGCCACCGCCGTCGCCGCCGAGGCCACCGCCGTCGCCGCCGAGGCAACCGCCGTCGCCGCCGAGGCCCCCGAGGCTACCGCCGTCGTCCCCAAGGCCACCGCCATCGCCGCCGAGTCCCCCGAGGCCACCGCCATCGCCGCTGAGGCCACTGTCGCCATCGCCATCGCCGTCGAGGCCTCCAAGGCCACCGCCATCGCCGCCAAGGCCACCGAGGCCACCACCACTACCGTCGAGGCCACCAAGGCCACCGCCACCATCGTCGCCGCCGCCGTTGCAATATTTGGAAAAATGGAAAATGGAAAATGAAAAGTAATGAAAAATGCACAACTAAACGAGTTTTCTAATTTTCTAAAAATGGAAAATGAAAACTCCATGGTTTCAAGTAAACAAGTTTTCCAAAATTTTCCTAGAAAACTGAAAATGAAAAATCAACTCCATTTTCTGTTTTCATTTTCTTGGAAAACAAAAACAGTTTTCCACAACTAAACACAACCTTAATTATTTGGTGTAACATCATCTTTAATAAATCTAAAGAAAGCCGCCGTGTCGAAGGGGTTCAAGAACAAGTCAACAGGATATGGTGGAATAGTATTAGTATGCATGGTGGCTTTTGACAATTAATTACTAGTTATTATATATAAGCATGTAACAGCACGCAAAGAAAAGAGAGAAAAGTAAACACGATTTTATGACCATAAATACACACCTGCAAACAACTAGCTACAATCAATCAATTAATTAGCAATGGATAAGTTTATGATACTACTGCTGCTAACCATTAATCTACTACTACTAGTTTCTGGTCAAGATTGCGGGAGCCAAGGCGGTAACAGACCCTGCACCAACGGAAACTGTTGCAGCCAATATGGTTTCTGCGGAAACACCCCCGCTCACTGCTTACCCGAAAATAACTGTCAGGTCAGTGTACCGGTGGTGGTGGTGGTGGTGGTAGTGGTGTTGGGTCCATCATCACTTCAACCGTGTTTGAGGAAATGCTCAAACACCGAAACGACCAAAGATGCCCTGCGAATCAATTCTACACCTACAATGCCTTTATTCAGGCTGCAGCAGCCTATAATGGATTTGGCACCACCGGAAGTGCCGATGTCCAAAGAAGAGAGCTTGCCGCTTTCTTTGCTCAAACCTCCCATGAAACAACAGGTACATACATACATACATACATACTTGGCAATATATATGTATATAGCATCTTGTTCAAATGGAAACTCATCTTGAATAATAATACTAAAGCTTTGTTTGGCAAAACTAAGCTAAGCTAGCCTATAAAAGTTAATCCATCCAAACATGTACCTTAAGATAGATTTTTGAAACGCTACTATAAGTAGATTTTTTGGAGCTTTTTCTAGATTTTTCCAATTATATCCCTGTTAATATAAATAATTATATTCAAATATCTCCTTTTTGATCATTTTACATACCCATAAGCTAGTTTTTGTCAAACATAATTTGTTCATAAGCTAACTTATCAATAAACAGCTAGTTTATCAGCTATCAGCTAGCTTATCAACTACTTTGCCAAACATAGTCTAAATGTTGTATTATTCAGTCTGAATAATACATGAGCAGCCCTGATCACAATACATAATTATGATTGATTATTCATACCGAATATGTCACGTGTTGCGCTCTCTGTTGTCCTCACGTTCGCAATGAAATTTAATTTCGCAGTCAATGTTTTGTCTATATATATAAATATATTTGAAAAGGATGTAAGTAATTAGTTAGGTGGAAATTGAAATTTTCATAGGTGGAGGTGGATGGCCGGATGCACCAGATGGTCCATATGCATGGGGATATTGTTTTGTTAGAGAACAAAACCAAGATAACGCCTATTGCTCTTCAAGTGAGTACCCATGTCCTCAAAAATACTTTGGCAGAGGACCTATCCAGCTAACTCAGTAAGACAAGAAATTTAATACTAGCTACTACTTTATTAATTACATATTTTCATATCCTTAATAATAATCAATTACTTTTTATATATATAGCAACTACAACTATGGACGATTTGGAAGTTCAATCGGGAGGGATTTGATCAACAGCCCTGATCTCCTAGCCACCGACCCAAATCTATCGTTTCGTTCAGCCATATGGTTCTGGATGACTGCACAAGATAACAAGCCATCAAGCCATGACGTCATCACTGGACGATGGACGCCATCAGCTGCAGACACTTCCGCAGGGCGTGTCCCGGGTTTTGGAGTGATCACAAACATCATCAACGGAGGTTTGGAATGTGGGATCGGCCAGGACAACCGGGTGGAGGATAGGATCGGGTTTTACAGAAGGTATTGCAGCATATTGGGAGTTAGTCCCGGTGATAATCTTGATTGCAACAATCAAAGGCCTTTTGCATAGTCTCAATCCATATGCACGCTTGCTGTAACTTACAATAAAGAGCCAACTTATAATTAATAAATGGCTATCGTCTTTACTTTGAATAAATTGAATAATAAATATGGCTTTTCATTTCAACTTCATGCATCCATCCTTTATACAAACTTGGTGTCTAATCTGTATACAAACTTCATGTTCTTTCAATTTTAAATATATAAACCTTAATGCCCTTTAAGGGAGAGAAAGGAAAGGTGAGTAAAGGAAAAGAAAAGGAGGAAGAGACTTATCCTTCCAAATCATTTAACTTTTAAAAGGAAAGAGAAGGATAACTTTTAAAAGACATAAAAAGAAGGAAGAGTTATCCCTCCTAATCCCTTTAAATCCTTTCCTAAACTCGAGAACACATATATCTCTTCAAATAATTTCCTTTCTTTCCTTTAAAAAACACTCTAGAACACACTTTTATTAGTTTTCTTAGAAGTCCTTTCCTTTCCTTCATTAAAATAAGGGCGTAAATACAAATAATTATTCCATGTTTGAAAAAGTAGAGATGCATAAAAAGTCTAAAGCCCCCGCATGATCCAGGCAACAACCAACAAATGCCAAACAAAAGTCTTTTAACTCAAGGGGCATATGATCCAGGCAACAACCAACAAATGCCAAACAAAAGTCTTTCTTGGTGTTGTAACCCTATTTCTCTCTTTTAATTTGTTTTGTATTCTCTTGCTAGCTCCTTGCTAGCGTTTTGTCTAATAAAATTTGGGGCGCTTGTTGGGGTGATGGCATTGCCGAAGCTCCTTTCTCGTGTCCTTTTGCTGTTCAAAAAAATCTAGTTTTACTTGGATGTAATGGATATGTATTTTTGAAAGCACACAAGGCACATCATCCAAAGTTAATAATGTTAAACATTCAGACAAAGATTAAGGAATTCTAAGAAAATGGTTCATTAAAGTAGAACCATCAATCTTTTACGAGTTTGAAAACTAACTCAATTTCCTCAAAACTAATTTTCAACAATTTTACTTTGGTTAAATATGAATCGATCATTCAAATTTTCAATCTTTAAGGTTTCAAATTTTCTAGCTCCAATGACAAATCGCATGTAAAAAAATTACAGCCCAAGGTCATGCAACACCAAATTCGGTCTTGATGAAGTAATGGCGGGAGAATTAGTAGAATTTGAAGAGGGTACAATAGGCATTGCTCTTAATTTGGAATCAACTAATGTTGGTGTTGTATAATACATGGTTTAAGTAGTAAATCATTTATAACATACCATATGTTCAAATAACAAGTTAAAAAGTTTGTGAGAAAATAAGAAGTCTCAATAATATATTTTAAAGTGCATAACAACATTCAAGTATTTTAAATATTTTTATATAAATAAAAATATAAAATTTTAAATGATTTTTATATCTTTGGAATGTGCGGTTTGGGCCTGGCATTTCCAACAAGACCAAGAACATGACTGATTCCAATGAGTACTATTTTGGTCTTGGACTGACTTGGGCCCGATTTGGTTTTTGGTAGTGCTATTACCAAAATAAGGGATTCTAATCCTTCATATTCCAGAAAATGATCAAATCCCTAAATTGTAGAATTAGACATATATAATTAAATCGATTCAATCTACGAATCAAACATCATCAAAGATTTATTATTCTAACTTTATCAAATTTCTTCGTTTTACGTATCAAAGGCCCTTTCATGAAAATTGTGTTGGTTCACAAAACATAATTACAAATATTTACAATTTACAACTACAAAAGCGGGATGGGCTTCGGCCCCTTAGCCATATTGCTTAGTAAGGCCTCAAATAAAGCCCGATTAGCGGGAAATGAATCAATGATGATGACCCCAGCAGGTTCATTCATGTGCATGGATCTATTATATAAAAGATCATTTTTCAATGAAACATAAATGGCATAGTAGTTATGGTTATGTAGCAAAGCATGGACTTTCTTAGCAGCAAAGCATAGTACAAATGGGGTCGTTTCGCTCTCCACTAGGGAGTGACAATTGTTAGACCCTACTTTGTGGGTTATGAAGAAGTCAACGGTCTATCTTGTATTTTCCTATTTCTAGTATTAGCTTTAGTTTATCTTGTGCCCCCTTTTGTAAAGAGTCATAGACTCTAAGGGCTTTTCTTGTAACTCTTGTATACCTAGTGCTATAAATAGAATGCTATAGCCTAGGGTTTTGTGTGGATTAATGGTAGCCTACTTTTATGTATGAGAAGCATTTCCAAGAACAAAAACATTCCTTTGTCTTTTCATACTCATTCTATCATTGTCACCAACTAGTTGTAATCATTTGCTTCATCATTAGTACTAGTTTTCTCTCCATCTTTCACTCTCTAATATTTGGGATTCACATTTGGTATCAGAGCTTAACCTTTGGTGGATTTCTTGGAGATTTTTGCATTTTAAAATGGTTTGAAAAGCTTTTTGAAAAACTTGAGTTTTCCAACTTTTGCTCACTTTGAGCCTCAAATCTACTCTTCTCTTATTGTTTTTAAGTGATAAGTGATACCAAATGGTTTTTACACTTGTTTTGCACCAATTGGGACACTTTTCACTGATTTAAGAAGTGGTTTTTGATGATTTTGAGCTATTTTTCGGAGCTTCTGGTCAGCTTTCCCGAATCGGGTATTTTGAACTGATTTTTCAGCTCGAAAACCCGAACCGGGCAAGTGTACCTTACCCGAATCGGGTACACACGTTTCCCGAATCAGGAAAACTTCGGTTTCCCGAATCGGGCAACGGGTTTCCCGAACCGGGTTTTGCTCAAAGTTGGGTCCAATTCGGGTTTTCCACTTACCCGAATCGGGACTTGTACTGTTCACCCGAGTCGGGTTTTACCAATACCCGAACCGGGTTTCTCGGCCAGATCCGAATCGGGAATCTCACCATCCCGAATCGGGTCTCGCACTCTTTGACCCAGAAATTTTCAATTTTCGTTTCAGATCCGACACTTAGCCATTCTTCCTAAACTTTCAAATTCTCAAGGCTATTCGTGTCACGAGTGCTCGCCCGAACAGTCTTTTTCGAAAAAAAATTCCAAAACCAAGTTATCCACTCGAAGGGGATCTTTTTCTTTGAGGATATGATGTCGAGAGAAATCGTTAGCATGGGGTCTGAGTCTCATCCCCCAGTGCTCGTTATAGGAGAGTATGCCCAATGGAAACTAAGAATGATCCATTTCCTAGATCAGCTTGATCGAAATCTGATGAAATCTATCAGAGAAGGTCCCGTAAGACCTACTGTCACCATTGCCGAAGTGCCTGAAACCGACACCTGTCCACTCCTGCCCTCATACACGGTGGAGAAGCCTTATCACATGTACAACCAAGAACAACGCGAACGTCACGAAATCGACAAGCGTGCAATGTCTCTTCTTATCATGTCTCTTCCTAACGACATGTATTCCCGTGTCGACAGTTTCGATAATGCACGGGATATCTGGATTGAAATAGAACAACAAATGCAGGGAGGAGACACCGCCTCCGAATTCCAAAAGGAATCTGCCATGAATGCCTACGAAGGGTTTCATGCAAAAGAAGGCGAACTGTTGCACGACTCATACCAACTCTTGAACTCCCTAGTCAATGATCTTCGTCGTCTGAAGGTTGAGAAGTCTCGCTACGAGGTGAACGTGAAGTTCTTGAAGAACTTAAATCCAGAATGGCGAAACTTGGCCATTAACATTCAACTGAGTAGGAATCTTGGACAAATGGGACTTCATGACCTATTCAGTATGATGGTCCAACATGAAGAGTTCATCACCGGTAACAAACCTAAGAAATCGATTGACCCTCTTGCACTAGCTGCCGTGCACCATGGAGGATCAAATTTGTCGGTGAATCCTTACCCGGAAGAATACTACCAAGACTACCACTATGATGTGAGCCAAGACTACTACCAGCACTGTGACAATTCTAATGATCCGACGATCATCACTGTCACCGATGAGGAACTGCATAACATGAATGAATCCCTTGCATTGATCACACACAAGATGCAGCGACTGACTGCTAATCGGGGATTCAACCGTTCAAGCTCTCATAGAGGTAACCGTTTTGGTCCGGGAAGAGGCGGACATCAGTCATTTGATCAAGGGAGAGGTCATTACCCACAAGGGGGTAGGTATCAGTCATCTGATCGCGGAAGAGGTGGTCGTGGAAGATTCGGGAACAACTTCAGGCATGACAACACATTCTTGGATTACCAAGGAAGCTCGGGAAATGGACACAACCATCAAGGGTACTTTCAAGGATCTGGTTACAATCAGCATGGTTCTTCTTACAATAATCAAGGCAGTGGATATGGGCTAAACTTCTCTGGGCAAGGCTATGAAGGAAAGACAGGTGCTGGATATGATGATGGTAGGTTCAATCATCAGTCAGGAAGCTATGATCAAGGAAGGAATGGTGGAGGAGATCAGAACAATCATGGTGGAAACTTCAATGGCGGAAGTCACCCCAAGCAACCTCCGCATGGCAAAGGTGTTCAGATCAGCGAACAGCAGTTGGGAACAAGCAGTACTCAAGTCCAGAATCCTCAACCCATGTCATCATCTCAAGGGAAGACAAATGGCCACGGGCCTACCTGCTTCAAGTGCGGGACGCCGGGCCATTATGCAAAAGCCTGCAAGGCGGTGTACAAGGATGCCGCTTACTTTGAGAAGAAGGCCGCTCTTATGAGAAAGAAAGAGAAGGGTGTGGCCTTGTTGGTGGATGAAGAGAACTGGGTTTGTGAGGAGGAGAGCTCAGATGAGGAGGATCATATGGTCGGTGGACCGTGCTTGATGGCTGACTTCGAGGCGCCGGACAGTAACAACTCCGAAGTCGTCGACTTTGATGCTGAAGCCGGCCTACAGTACAACAACGACGCCTTCGAGGTCAATCATGTGTGGTACATAGATTCAGGAGCCCATCGACACATGACTGGTCATCGGTCCTTCCTTTTTGACTTTGTCGAAAAGTTTGAGGGATACGTCAAGATGGATGATTCAAGACCTAAAAGGATAGAAGGGTATGGAAGCATCACAGATGGGAAGTATGTTATCAAGCAGGTGAGGTTTGTGAGGGGTTTGGCATACAACATCTTCAGCTCCAGCCAATTTTGTGATATTGGTTTCTGGTGCAAACAATTCATGTACGGAGCTACTGTGAACACTAAAGATGAAACTACCGTTCTAACTGCACGAAGAACTGGGAATCTATACACGACCGTCTTTAAGTGCATTCCCCAAACACACCCTCAGTTTGAAGATCTATCACATCCAGAAAACAAAATATGTTTGCTCGCGAAAGCTACCAAGGCAGACAGTTGGTTATGGCATCAAAGGCTATGTCATCAAAACTTCAAAGACATGAACAAGCTGGTTTCCAGAGGCTTGGTCAGTGGACTTCCCGAGACACGCCTCTCCAAGGACACACTATGTTCTGCATGCGAGCTAGGGAAAATGAAGAGAAGTTCCCATCCTCCAAAGTTGGAAACTAACTGTCGAAGTCCACTCGACATGATTCACATGGATCTATGTGGACCGATGAGGATTGAAAGTCTAGCCAGAAAGAAGTACATGCTAGTACTTGTGGATGAATTCTCTCGGTTCACTTGGCTTGAATTTCTTCGGGCTAAATCAGATGCAGCCGATCGAATCATTGCCTTCATCAAACGGATTCAGGTTTCATTGAACCTCAAGGTGAAGAAGTTGAGAAGCGACAACGGAACCGAATTTCGTAATACGAAGTTACAATCCTTCCTTGAAGATGTGGGAATCTCTCACAACTTCTCTGCAGTGCGTACTCCTCAACAAAACGGGGTTGTAGAAAGGAAGAACCGGATGTTGGTCGAGGCTGCGAGATCCATGATGGTTCACTCAGGCATGCCTAAATCATTCTGGGCCGAAGCTGTTGCAACGGCATGCTACACGCAAAACCGCACTCTCATCGTAAAGCGAACCGGAAAGACCGCTTATGAGATGATTGAGAAGCGTAAGCCTGATATCAAGCATCTACAGATATTTGGTTGTAACTGTTATATTCTGAATGACCGGGACGATTTGGGAAAGTTTGATCCCAAGGCTGATGAGTCTATCTTCATCGGATACTCACCACACTCAAAGGCTTATCGGGTTTACAACAAACGATCCCAAACCATCCTGGAAAGTACCAATGTAGATTTCTCTGAAACCGAAACTCTCTCTGATGCTAGCTCTAGTAATCCTGATGTTATTCTGCCTGACTTGCCTAATGCACCACCGAGCACAGATTTTAGACCTAACACTTTTGATTCAGATTTTATAGATCCTTCATACTATGATTTGCCGATCTTAACTGGTCCGATCATTGTACCTGCTGCACCTGGAACCTCCACGACGTCTGTATCGTTCGATGCTTTCGTGACGGAAAGCACCTCTGAGGCTACTACTTCCACTCAGAATACGACTTCAGAACCAGTGGTCTCACCACCTCAGAATTCTTCAAACGAACAACCTTCAGGAGCTTCATCAGAACCCGTTGTAGCACAGACTTCAACCCCTGTTCGTGCTCCGGTCACTGAAGCTGCTCCGTTACCATCTCCGAGCACCTCTCAAAGATCGTATGCTCAAGTGGTTCGGGAGCCGAGACTGCAAGTTGTTCTGAATATTGAGCCACTGGGAAGGGCTACAGGTGGTCCTTCCGGAGGAATCCATTCAAGAAACTTCGTCGTGCAAGATGAGAACGACACAACAAACAACCAAGAGTCCTACGTCACTCTTCCTCATTCAAGAAAGTGGTCAAGAAGTCATCCTCCATCCCAGATCATCGGGAGTCCATCTCGGAATGTCCAGACTCGATCATCAAAGAAATCCGACAACTTAGGTCTCTTCGCATGCTTCTTAAGCGAATTTGAGCCGTCGGAAATCAATCAAGCTCTGTCAGACCCGGACTGGGTAAGGGCCATGCAAGATGAATTGGCAGAGTTTGAAAGGAACAAGGTTTGGCGCCTGGTAAAACGACCATGGGGGAAGTCCATCATCGGCTTAAAATGGATCTTCCGGAACAAAAAGGATGAAAACAACCTTGTTATTCGTAACAAGGCTCGTTTGGTCGCCAAGGGGTTTCGCCAACAAGAGGGTATCGATTACGACGAGACGTTTGCGCCGGTTGCAAGGATAGAAGCCATACGGATTTTTCTCGCGTACGCCGCTCACAAGAATATGATGGTTTACCAGATGGACGTCAAGTGTGCGTTCCTGAATGGTGTCCTTCATGAGGAGGTGTATGTTGAACAACCCGAAGGGTTTGTAGATCCGAGGTTTCCCGACCATGTCTATGCGTTAGACAAGGCACTTTACGGTCTCAAGCAAGCTCCACGAGCATGGTATGAAACTCTTACTATCTATTTGCTTGGAGCTGGCTACAAGAAAGGTACAATCGACCCCACCTTATTCCTTCGTAAATCAGGTGATGATTTAATTATTGTACAGATATACGTGGATGACATCATCTTTGCATCTACCAAGCCTGAGTTGTGCAAAGAGTTTGAGCACACTATGAAATCACAATTTCAAATGAGTATGATGGGTGAATTGACATTCTTTTTGGGACTTCAAGTCCGTCAATGCCCTGAAGGCATTTTCATAAACCAATCAAAATATGTTCACGATTTATTAAAACGTTTTGATGTGGTTGGCTCAAACTCCGCTGCTACACCAATGTCCAGATCATTTCAAAAGGACGCCGACTTGTCTGGCAAGCCGGTAGACCTAAAGAAATATCGGGCAATGATTGGTTATTTGCTATACCTCACGGCCAGTAGACCTGACATTGTATTCTCCACGGGTGTCTGTGCTCGTTATCAGTGCGACCCGCGTGATTCACACCTTAAAGCTGTGAAGAGAATCCTTAGGTACCTGAAGGGCACACCAGACTTTCGCCTTTGGTACCCAAAGGGTTCTAGTTTTGAGCTAATTGGCTACACAGATTCTGATCATGCAGGTTGCAAGTTGGACAGGAAGAGCACATCCGGAGCCTGCCAGTTCCTTGGAAACAAGTTGGTGAGTTGGTCGTCACGTAAACAGAACTGTGTGTCACTATCAACGGCCGAAGCTGAATACATTGCTGCCGCGTGTTGTTGCTCACAAGTTCTATGGATGAAAACCCAACTAGCGGATTTCGGATACACCATGAACCAGATTCCAATCTACTGCGACTCTCAAAGTGCCATTCAGATCACCGCTAATCCAGTCCAGCACTCCAAAACAAAGCACATCGACATCCGATACCACTTCATCAGGGATCATGTCGAAAAGGGTAATATTGAACTGTATTTTGTGGAAAGTGATCTTCAACTTGCTAATTTATTCACTAAAGCCTTTGATGAGAAACGCCATTTCTTCCTTCTGAGCAAGCTAGGAATGTTAGACCTCCCGCCTAAGGTCTAAGGGGAGTTGGGGATCTGGTAGGATGCATGTGTGTAGGGGGAGACTTGTAAGTATCGCATCTTTCGAGGGGGAGTGTCTATATGATCACATGTTTGTCTGTGCTAATATTCTCGGATCCACACTACAATGGATACCATCTTGGACTTTATTTTGTAGGTGTGGACAATCGCAACGACTTCTGATTATATCAGATCAGGACTCGCACAGAATCGGATACTGGGGTTACACAGTTAATACCCGAAGAAAACTATCCAGGTTAGTCGTTACGTAGAGGTCAAGGGGCTGAACTTGTGCATTTTTGTGAACTTGCAAGTTCAGGGGGTGGATGTGACAAGTTTCTGAACTTTCAAGTTCGGGGACTAAATCTGTCGTCTCCTGATACTTAAGTTCAGGGGCTGTTTTGTAATTTTTCCTAAACTCAAGTTCAGGGACTCGTTTTGCCATTTGGATGAAACTTGTAGTCCAGGGGGTGTTTGTGCCATTTCCGAAAGTTGAGAGTGAAAAGGGGGTACACTTATCCTTAAACTGATAAGTTGACTCCCTGATATATAAAAAGAAATTTTGTCTTATTTCCTTTTACACTTTAAAGAAATCAGTTTTTTATTTTCAAACCACTCTCTCTCTCTGTCACGAAACCGCCAACACCACCATCCCTCTTCCGGTCACTTTTCCGGCGATTCCGACCTCCGTTCTTCGATCCGACTACTTCCAGACGATCACGGTAAGATTACGAACACTTTGATATAATCTATAACACGTATCTGTTTCGTTTTCTTAGCCGAATCGAAGCCTAAAGCTTCTTGAATAAACCCGAAACCCAAACTCTTTGGAATGGGTTTTTTGGGACGTTCAATCGGTCGTTTGTTGTTTGTAAACTAGTTTAGAACTAATTTAGATCATAATGTACTAGTTTGCTTAGTTGAAATCTGGTTTTTGAGTCGATTTGGAGAGTTCGTAAACGAACCGTCGCGAGTTTCCCGAGTCGGGTGTTCATAATACCCGAATCGGGTTACTTGAGTGTTCTTGAACTTACCCGAATCGATCAATTGTTCATATGTCCCGATTCGGGAAACCTAATAACTCGATTCGGGTATTCGGGTTTCCCGCATCGATCCATTGTGAAACCCTTGATTCACATTTTATTTACAAAAATCCCGATCCGGGAAACATGGATAACCCGACTCGGGTATCCGAGTTTCCCGCATCCGTCTTAAGGGTGGATATTTTGAACTCGTTTTTCAAATTTTATGTTAAGTGTTTTACCCTCTTTACCGATTCGGGTATACCCAAAACCCGAATCGGGTTTCTGTAGGAAATTCAAAAATTGTTTTCAAGTGTTATACCTTCTTTACCGATTCGGGTATACCCAATTCCCGAATCGGTTTTCTAGAGGAAATGCATTCATTTGTGATCTCAATTCCCGACTCGGGAAACTGAGTAACCCGATTCGGGTACTCGTGTTTTCGACTCGCGTTGAGTCGAGGTCATGCCAAAATTTTCACAAGTGTTGGAGAATTTGATGGTCACGGGTATTGTTTTACCCGATTCGGGTTTGTTACAATCCCGAGTTGGGTTTTGCCAAAACCCGAATCAGGTTTGGTATACCCTTTTTCCGATCTTTTCTCAACACTTGATAGTTCATTGAATGTTCTAACTTGTAAAATGTATTCTCATTGAACAGAGATGGCTCTCAATGCTGCTGCTGACCGCGCGTTGATCTCTGAGGAAGATCTCAGGCCCATTACTCAAAACAACGAGTACGTGGATCTGAACAGCTTTCCAGCTCAGGAACCTGTCATATTGGAAATCCTGAAGGTGCACCCACTAGCCTATGCTCTCGAGGCCACTGCTGAGGTGCCCATGATCTACCTCCAACAATTCTGGAACACATCCAGGATTGTCCATCATGCCGGAGGACGAACTCTTGTTGGACGCGTTGATCAGACGGAACTATCCGTCACCATTAATGACTTCCGACGCATCCTACACCTTCCGGCTGACTCCGTCGAAGCACCATTTGAGCCGATCCTTGACACATCGATCCTATTCAGCGAGATCGTCGCCATCGGTGTCATGCAAAACCCTGGACAGCGGCTCAACGGCATCTCACAGGTCACCAACAACATGCTGCCACCACTGTGGGCGACTCTGTTCAGTATTATGAACAGATGCCTGTCTGCCAAAGTCAAGGGCATAGACAAGGCCTCGACCCAACTGTGGCACGTCATCCACTCCGTGATCTACGGGCGTAGGATTGACATAGCGGCACAACTCTGGATCGACATCACACGGGATGTGGACCCGAACGACCAGCGAACCAAGCACTCGTCCATCCCGTGGATGCGCTTCTTTGCTCTGATGATCCGCGACCACATGGACCGACATCCGGCTGTCAGTCAACGATCTCGTCACCCGATCTTCAAGAGCAAGCAGCTCTCCAGGTCCAAGCTTCGGGAGCTCAAGCCCGGTCAAGAAGAAATGCCAATTCCTCGTCACGTGTTGGACACCGCAGATAGGGAAGCTGCGTGTGTAGGACTATATAGGGCGTCCATAGGTCTAGTAGACACATCCACGGACTCCTCAGAGCCGAGGAGCCCTGCCCAGGATGTGCAAGCCGTCCGTCATTCGGCTCGGGCCCTAGGTGCCGAGCCCCGGGGTTCCACTGGGGGAGCTTCCGGTTCAGGGTAATGAGAGTGGACGTGAGGGGGGAGCCGGGTAGAATAGTTAGCACATCCGCGGTTCCACACGTGCCTCAAGTCCGTCCGAGTGCTCTCTACCAACAAGTCCACCAAGCACGGGGTCGCCGCACTCAACGACGACTGGTTGATGAGGAAGAACATTCGGCAGAGTACTACATCAGAGCCAGAACCAAGCAGTACACGGGTACTCAGAGGTACTCGCCGCCGTCGCCCTTCCATGATGAAGAACGGGAGCCGTCACCAGCACAATCTCTCGAGAGACAAGGCGAAGACGTGGAAGCTTCTCCACAAGAACAAGCACATGGTCTTTCGCCTCCTCAGACTGACGCTGCTCCCGGACCACAAGGTGATCCCCACGGTGAACCTTCCGGAGATGATTCAGATGATGAAGGTAATGACGCACATTCCTCCGGGCGTACTGACCGACAGGGTGATGACGTTGAGGCCACCGAGTCCGAACAAGTGGACTTCGGTGATGAATCCGAGGAAGTCGACAACCTCAAGAGCGGTAAAGCCTTACGGGACGAAGATGAGGTCACGTCATCGTTCAACGGAGACGACTCCGTGGACATCCTCAAACCTAATAAGGTAGATTCAGATGGCCGTACTGACGGTCTTGGCGGTAATGAAGATGAAGTGGAGTCAGCTGTGGAGAGACAAGGTGATGAAGACCTTGAGGGTGCTAGTGAGGGTCTGAGAAAAGAGACCGAAGATGAAGAGGTCCACTTAGACGAAGAGTGGCTTAGGATAGAAGAACAGGGAGGAGATGAAGAACCCACTAGGTTAGACACCTTAGGTCTCCCTTCTACCCCGAGTCATTCCCCCACAGAGGCAACCCACACACAGACCGGTCACTTGATGACGTCGGGTCAAGACGCTGGCAGCCAACCAGCGCAATTGCACACCCAAGCCACCCACTCGGCCATCTCTCAACAGATGGTCGTTTCATCTTCACACGGGGATTCAGCACAACTTCCATTGACCCCTCACTCGGAGTCGGTCAATGTTGAGATAAGAGAGGAACTGCCCCACCTCTCGACTTCTTTCCGTGCACCAAGTGTCTTAGATCCACTTCCCGAGACGTATCACGTCATTCATTTGGGTAGGACACAGTTTGGAGCATCATCCGCCCGCCCGAGTGGCCTGGCCAAAATGGGGAGAGTTGGTGCGTCAGAGGACGCCCTTCGAGGATCCACCGGAAGTCCTGACATCGTCAACCCTACACCAGCGATGACTTCAGGCCGAGAGAGCACCTCTTTGGGTCTCTTCTCGACAACTGGCGCTCAAGCAGCACCAGGTGTAGTACCACCGGGACCGGGTCCGACAGACTCGAGCGAAGTCTTTAAAGACGCTCACGCAACACCGAGGCTCTTAGGCCTGACGGATTCGGACGACATCCTAAAAGTCGTCCAAACCAGATTCGCAGAGCTCGACCGCGCCGAGGCCTCCCGGAATGCCAAACTTGAGGCGTTCGAGAGTGCTCTCAATGAGCAAAGGGGAGAGATCGAAACTTTGAAGTCTCGCGATGCCGAACGAGAGGAAGAACTACAAGAGCTACGACGCCAAGCAAAAGGCAAGTCTACTGAGCTTCAAGTGCATCAATCCGTGGCTCCTCCTCTTCGTACCGAGCCACTTCTCCGCCTGCAACCTCCACAACCTACTGCTCAAGGTGCCATTCCGGGCTACGTTCTCGAAGCCGAATTCAACATGGCAGTCTCCTCGCTCACCACTCAGAACGACAAGCTCACGACAAAACTCAAGCAAGCGGAGGAACTGCTAGCCGTCAGGGACGCACAGTTAGCAGATCGGGAAGCGCAGTTGGAAGCCACCAACCGCCGTATTCGCGAACTCGAGGCAGCGTGCTGGCCTCAGTCTCAGTCCTCAAAACGGGGACATGATGACACTGACCCGGGCGCAGGTCCTCATGAGGGGGAGATGCAAGGAGCCAAAAGACTTCGCATCGGCCTCGCTCAAGCCTCGGGTTCCGCGTCTGCATCAGCTTCAGCGCCGCAAACTGCTCCGTCAGGGCACCAGCATTTCATGGAGTATCCCGACGAAGAGCCCCTCGATGTCGAGCAGTTCGCCTATCAGTCGATACCGTTGGATGAGGTAATCCAATTTCCTCAGTCCGAGCCTACTGTCGAGGTCGATATGGTAGTCCCCGAGTCGGCGCCGACGGATCCGAATGAGCTTCACATCTCGGAAGAAGCCAGAAGACTCCTCGCCCGACTTGCTCAAAGTCTCAGGATCTACAAGAAGGGGGACACCATAGTTAGTGCAACCGACTACGACACATTCCTCCCAACGGTACAGTTCCCGGAAACGGAAGAGCCTCCCACCATTACGACGACAGTTCCAGACGCTCCAGCTCCCGTTGTCATCCAGCTAAACTAGAACCACACTGTAATCTTTCGACCTTTCTTGGAGGAGTCCTTCTCAAGGATCTTCCAACAAGAGAAGGTCCATCTGTGGTCCAGAAAGGTATTCTTCGGAGTCTCGCACTACAAGAAGAAGCGCCGCCAGACAGCCTACGCCCACCAACGCATCTGCAATTGGTACACTCATGGGAAGACCAGACTCAGACGCCGATTGGTGAAGGTAACAGATGTGAGGCCTTACAGACACGGCAGCAGCATGTTCTTAGAGTTCTCGGTCTCCATGTACGGTAGTGGGAACGTCAGGTTGAATGGCGAGCTCCTGAAGTGGACCTTCACAGAAGCTGACTTAGATCGGATCCATCTTGAAGACATTCTCGCACTAATCAAGTATCTTCAAGGTCCGATCCTCCGCCCCGACTACTACAACTCCGGCCTCGACGTACCCAAAAGGTACGTCCGTCACACCATTGCTCTATCACATGTGACTGACTACCAGATGGCAATCGAGAGTCGTCAACCGAAAGTGAACCTTCTGCGTCCGAATCTGCAAGTCCCATCGATCGACTCATATCAACTCTACGTGCCGACGAGCATCCCAGAACACGGTATTGTCTACTGCACGCTAAAGAAGAGGGAACGGAAGTTCATGAGATTTAGTGAACTTTCTCATTTCTGCGACGGTACCATTCTGTATGTCATCCAAGGCATAGAGAGCCGACTGAAGACGGACCAGATTCCGAAGACGAGGCACCTAGACAACAAGTCAAGGTTCTTTGAGGCGTTGGACAAACTTGAAGGAAAACTGAAGGAGAGACTCATGTACCGGAGAGTCGAAGCTGCCTTAAAGTTGCGAACGAGGATCATCGGAGAATGGGACGAGTACCGACAACTGTCCAAGTGGGGGCCTGCACTGAAGTATCCGCCACCCTTCTGACTTCTTCCCAAAGGGGGAGATTGTTAGACCCTACTTTGTGGGTTGTGAAGAAGTCAAGGGTCTATCTTGTATTTTCCTATTTCTAGTATTAGCTTTAGTTTATCTTGTGCCCCCTTTTGTAAAGAGTCATAGACTCTAAGGGCTTTTCTTGTAACTCTTGTATACCTAGTGCTATAAATAGAATGCTATAGCCTAGGGTTTTGTGTGGATTAATGGTAGCCTACTTTTATGTATGAGAAGCATTTCCAAGAACAAAAACATTCCTTTGTCTTTTCATACTCATTCTATCATTATCACCAACTAGTTGTAATCATTTGCTTCATCATTAGTACTAGTTTTCTCTCCATCTTTCACTCTCTAATATTTGGGATTCACAACAATCTTAGCAGCAAAGCATGGACTTTCTTCTTCTCTAACTTCCCGGTGGGGGAATCTAAAAGTAGCATGTGGAAAACCTTCGAATGTCAAGGTGTTGTAGTCGATCTTTACATCGCCAAAAAGCGTAATAGATGGGGGAAACGTTTCGGTTTTGTTCGTTTCATCAAGGTTGCAGATTGGAGGAGATTGGAGGACAATCTTAATGGGATTTGGATTGGTTCTTTCAGATTGCTGGTCAACCTTGCGAGATTCAATAGGAGCAGACCAAGAAAGATAGAACTTGAAAGTGGAAGTGCAATGTCGAAGGGGCCTCAGCCATCGAAGAGGGTATGCAACCAAACCGCAGTCAACAAGAGAGTGTCTTTTGCGGATGTTGTGAAGGGCACAAGCAGAGAGGAGGCGACTCCAGTCGTTTTAGGAAGATCGAGGGTTGAGAAGTTAGAATTATGTCCTCTTCAAGACACTCTAATTAAACTGGAGTCCTCTTTAATCGGTGAGTTGAAAAGTTTTGATTCGCTCAGATCCATTGGGCAGTTGAATACTCTGGAAGGATGGTCGGATGTTCGGTTAAGTTATCTGGGAGGCTTGACCTTACAACTTGAGTTCATCTCCCCTCCTGATGTTGTGCAATTCTTTGAAGGCGCCATTTCATCTTGGAAGGATTGGTTTACCTCCTTGGAAAAATGGAATATCAATCTTCTACCGAAAAAGTGAATTGCCCTTCTTGAGCTGCAAGGAATTCCCCTGCACGTGTGGAATAAGGACTCGTTGAATAGGATTGGAATGCTTTGGGGAGAAGTGGCGAACTCGGAACTGGAAGGGGATAAAGGTTTCAAGAAAACGGCTGGTCATGTTTACATTCTTACGGAAAAGAAGGACTGGATTGTGGAATCTGTGGAGGTTCTCATCGGAGAATCAATTTTCTGCATCAGGGCGGTCGAAAGATTTTGGGACAGTTGGGAGATAGGTGAAATTTTAAGTTCCGATTCCGAGTCGATTCCAGGTAATCTCAGCGACGAGGGAAGTATGTGGGGGGATCGAGTAGAGATGAGTTTGGTTTTAGAAACTCACAGGAAAATCTGGCTGATGCCTTATCGACGGCGACGATAAGTCCGAAGGATGACCCTTTGCAGTCATCGGAGGCGGTGGCGCCGGTGGAGCCGGTAGCGCCGCTTTCGGAGAAGAAGGAAGATGAAAGTTCGTCGATGTGCATGGGAATTGAGGAGGATTTATTGAAAAAGTAAGTTCCGAGCCTAGAAAAGGTGTGTGGTGTTGGGAGCGACGAACACGTTTCTGGGTTTTCTGCAAGGAGAGAGAATAGATCTGCTCATAGGGACTTGTGGAATTCTAACGTTATTCACAGCTCCGGGTCGGGTCAAGCTGGTTTGGGAGTTGACGTTTTGAATAAAAATCAGTTGGGCCCTTTGTATGTTAGCCCAACACCCTCTTCATGCACTCGTGATATGGGGCAGGAAAATACCAATGATAATGGGCCCAATATTGTTAGTGGTGGGAGCCCAGCAAAGAATATGGAAAATTCTAGGTTACCAATTGAGACTAAAGGCTTTCATGAAGATATTCAGCCGATGATGACTGAATCGGAAAATGATTCTGATACCTTCTTCACCGATGATGAAGTAGGTTGGCCGTCTCAGGCTAAAATCGATGGGTTGGAGAGACGTAAGAGAAGAATTAAAAAGTGGAAAAAATGAAAAGCCCTTGCAATTGTGCAAGAAGAAAGCGCGGTTGGAGGTGTAAGCACGATAAATCCACAGGTTGTACGGTAGGCGACGCATTTGCTGGGAATAGAGATTCTCAGTCTTCTTCTGACTCTGAATTCATGATCAGAAGATCGAATAAGCAAATTATGGAGTCCTCTCCTTTTTTACATCACGGAAATTCTGATGCGGTCTTGCTCTCTTTTAACAGCCCTGCCCACGATTTGAATAAGCTGGTTACAGTGGGTAGAGCCATTGGGATAGATATGAACAATCAGAAGGATCTGATAAAGGATATAGCTGGGCTTGGCGATGAATGTGGATTATGTTAAAAATTCTTTCTTGGAACATTAATGGAATGGGGAAGGAGTCGAAATGTAAGTGGGTCAAAGAAATGGTGGCTGAACTCAAAATTAGCTTTTTGTGCCTTCAGGAAACTAAAACCTCAGTAACGGCGGATTGGCAAGTGGCAAGGGTTTGGGGAAAATCAAATATGGAATTCTTAGCTCTTGATTCCGTGGGTAACTCCTCTGGTATTCTAACGGCGTGGGATGGCAACCTCTTTAAACTTCAAAAATCGTTTTCTCAAGAGGGCTTTGTTGGTGTGTTTGGATTATGGCTTGGAAACAACACAAAGATAGGCCTAATTAATGTTTATGCTCCTCAAGACGCTAATTGCAAGAAAGTGTTATGGGGTAAAATCTTGGCAGAATAGCAATTGGATCCTGATGCGGCTTGGGTAGTGTGTGGGGATTTTAACGAAGTTCGTTTTGCTGATGAGCGAAAAGGGTCGACTTTTGATTCTAGAGGGGCAAGGAACTTCAATAACTTTATCACCATGGCTGGCTTAGTTGATTTGCAGCTCGGGGGTAGAAAATACACGTGGATGAATGCCGCTTGCACTAAATTAAGCAAGTTAGACAGGTTCCTAGTTAACCCGAGTTTCGTTGATGTCTGGTCATCGGTTAGCTCGTTGGCGCTTCCTCGCTGTCTATCGGACCACTGCCCCATCCTCCTGGATTCCAAGAGTGTTGATTTCGGACCAATCCCCTTCAAAATATTCAACTCTTGGCTGAGCAATTCGGATTTCGTAGCCTTAGTAACGGAGAGGTGGAATGATACCCTGCCTGAGTTTGAAACCTTTTCAAAAATTGAGAAGCTGTCAAGGAAGTTATGGTACTTAAAAACTCACATCAAGGAGTGGAACGCTACCAAGAGGAAGGCTATAGACGAGGAATTTAACTCCTTGAAGAAGAAAATTAGCGCCATTGACCTTTTAGCTGAAACTATCAGTATCGATGAAAGCATAGCTAAGGAGAGGGCAGAGTACATGACGAGGATGAATGATTTGCTGGCAGCTAAAGTGAGTGATATCAAACAAAAGGCAAAAGTCAGGTGGCTAGCAGATGGGGATGAGAACACGCGCTTTTTTCACGGTGTCGTAAACAATAAATTGAAAAAGTCAAGGATTCATGGTCAAAATATAAATGGCAGCTGGGAGTCTGATCCAGACAAATTAAAAGATGCAACGCATGATTTCTTCGATAAGAAATTTCAGGAATTTCATCCGCTAAGGCCTTTTATTAATAGCTCTTTTTTCAGAAGGATTTCAGACTCCCAAAGAGCGCGGCTTGAGGATCCTTTCTCGGAGCAAGAGGTTAAATTAGGAGCGGTTTGGAATTGTGGGTACAATAAAGCACCGGGGCCTGATGGTTTCACCTTAGAGTTCGTAAGGAAGTTTTGGGATGTGGTTGGGAAAGATTTTTTCGATGCGGTTAAATTCTTCGAAACTAATAAACGGATCAATCCGGGGAGTAACTCCTCTTTCATCACGTTGATACCAAAAGTAAGTGACCCGTTAACTCTCGATGACTATCGTCCCATCAATCCTATTGGTTGCGTAAACAAAGTAATCTCGAAAGTACTTGCGGAGAGGCTAAAAGACGTTTTGAACACGGTTATTAGCAACTCGCAAACAGCTTTCATCAAAGGGCGTAGTATCCTTGATGGCCCATTGATGGTCAACGAAATCAACTGGGCCAAGAAGGTTAGAAAAAAATTGCTCCTTTTTAAAGTTGATTTTGCTAAGGCGTTTGATTCCTTAAACTGGAATTACCTTGACAACGTTCTTATGCAAATGGGATTCAGTGAAAAGTGGCGTGCTTGGATGAAAGGATGTTTGTGTACGGCGAAGGTATCAGTTCTCATTAATGGTGCACCTACTAAGGAATTCACCTTGGGGAAGGGTATGAGGCAAGGGGATCCTCTCGCACCTTTTCTTTTTATCTTGGCGGTGGAAGGTCTTGCGGTTCTTATGAAAGAAGCTCAACGATCAAACCTCTTCCATGGCGTCCGGTTAAGCAATGTGCTTGATGAAATATCCAATTTTCAATTCGCCGACGATGCCATTTTTGTTGGCGAATGGAGCTTGAAAAATGCCAAGAATCTAATACGGATTCTCAAGTGCTTTAAAATATGTTCGGGTTTTAAAATTAACCTAAACAAATGTCGTATTCTAGAGGTGTCGGTGTCAATGGAGGAAGTGGTGCGTTTGGCAAGGCGACTTAATTGTAGGGAGGAAACCGTCCCGTTTCGGTACTTGGGACTCCCCGTGGGAGGAAATATGAATTTAGCGAAGCACTGGCAGCCGCTTATTGACAAATTCAGGGCAAAACTCTCGACGTGGAAAGCTAGGACACTTTCGATAGGTGGAAGGATGTGTCTATGCAAGACGGTGCTGGGGACTTTGGAAACCTATATGTTCTCGTTGTATAAGGCTCCAAAAAAGGTGCTCAACTTACGGCGAAAATTCTTCTGGGGAGGATCAAACGACGCTAAGAAAATCTGTTGGTTAGCGTGGGACAAAGTAATCCGAAGCAAAAAAAGTGGTGGTTTAGGCATCGGGAGCTTGCGGGCTCTTAATCTCGCGATGCTTGTTAAATGGCATTGGCGGGACAAAACGGAACCAGAAGCATTGTGGAGAATGGTAATCCGTGGCTGTATTGGTAACCAAGAACCACAACGAGGAACTTGGCGATCGAAACTCCGGGTTGATAATGACCTTCGTGAGTTGGGGATTAACTTATCCTTGCATATGAAGCCGAATGAGAATGGGAATGGGTGGCTTTGGGAGCTGGAACATTCAAAGATATACTCTGTCTGCTCGCTACGCATGCAGATTGATGGAATTGCTCTGCCCATTGCAGACTCGGCAATGGATTGGATTAGATGGATCCCTGGAAAAGCCAATATTCAGCTTTAGAGAGTGTTAAATAACAGGCTTCCAACCCGTGATAATCTGCGAAGCAAAGGTATGAATTTGGATAGTGACTTGTGTCCCGTGTGCTTTTCCACACCTGAATGCTTGGACCATCTGATGGGTTCTTGCTCAACAACAAAGATTGTCAGCGCTTACCTTGCAAGTTGGGTGGACTGGTGGCCAAGAAACGAGCAGACGGCGGTTGAGGTTTGGGAGAAGATTCGATTAGTTGGTGCGAATAAAATCCACACCGATGTTTGCAAAGTGATAGGGGCAACGTTTTTTACTTCTATTTGGAAGAGTCGGAATAGCAAGGTGTTTAATGGCGGTTACAAAACGGAAAAGGAGATCTATCGTGACATTCAATTCCTAGCTTTTAACTGGGTTAGGTGTCGTTCTAAGGGGGGAAACACCTTAGTTGGGAGGGTTGGCTTTGTAACCCGGTTAATGCCGTGGTCTCTTGTACCGCTCTAGCTTCTCGCTAGCTTGTTTATAATAAATTCCGCTCTTGCTTGCTGTCCAAAAAAAAGTATTGTAGTAGAACATAAATAAATTATCTAAGAGACAAAGCCTAAAGATAAGAATCCAAATACCATACATGTGATGTGGCCCCCCTACTAATTCCACGAGCCCATAATAAATATTTTATTAGTATCGTAAGTTAGAAACTATCCAAGTCAACTTCTGATTGAATAGAAGGTACAATTATCTACACCTCAATCATTTCAATAAATTGTTTCCTTTTATAATACGGGTGTTGTTGATGACATCCTCTATACCTATAATAAAAGTCAAAAGGTACCTTAAAGTTTGAAATTGTGTATCCTCACCAATACAGTTAATTCATTTATGACAAAAGTTATCTAAAAGTTTTAAAATATGTCACTTCATAGGTTAGAGGGGGTGCAATGATCCTTACCCTTATAATATATATATATATATATATATATAGATGAAAGTTTAAATGGAACAATATTTCATTGTGAACGTAAGGACCAATAAAATAGTGCCACATGACAATCTGAATCAGTGCCTAACTAAATAAAGTTTTATTCATTTAGTCTGAATATTCATGCTTTATTCAGACAAAATACAAGCTTTATTCCGTCTGAACAAAGCATGAATATTCAGACTAAATATTGTCACGTGACACGATACTAGTGGTCCTTACGTTCACAATGAAAGATGAGTTCACATTTGAACCTGACCCTATCTATCTATCTATATATATATATATATATATATATAGGGGTGGGTTCAAATGTGAACCACTTTTTGGTTGTGAACATGAGGACAACCGAGAGCGCGACACGTGGCGGATGACTAGGCGCCACGTCAGATCCACGGCGGATGACTAGGCGCGATTCATGGGGAGGGCATTGAATTAAAGGGGGGGACCACACTCAAAGCCGACGTGGCGCCTAGTCATCCGCCACGTATCGCGCTCTCGGTTGTCCTCACGTTCACAACCAAAAAGTGGTTCACAATTGAACTTTCCTCTATATATATATATATATATATATATACACACGACCTCTCTCTCTTGCAACTAAGATTAATTTCACATCCCTGGAATCAAACTTAAAACCAAGACAAACGATTGATCAAATATCCAATGCACCTCAAGTCCTTTTTCCAATAATGTGGTTCATTTATTGTAAATAATGGAGCTTTTTTTATTTTATTTTTTATAATTCGTTAATTTGGGTTATGGCATTAAATGCACCATACAAACCTGTCTATGGAACTGTGTCGCTTGCTGGAATAATGCAGTGGGGTGGCACAGTAAAATCCATGTATATATATATATATAAGTCATAATATATAGGAAGAAGAAGAAGACATAAGAAATTCTGCATCACAAGAACCTCTAGTTGTCAATTTATCTTCAGTGAAAGCATTAAATGTCTGTGTTGGTTCCCAACACATAAAAAAATGTATTCTAATTTCTTCTTTTTGAAATGTGTCTATTTTTATTTATTTATCAAAAACATTTGTTATTAATTAGTTAAATATTAATAAATAAATGATTACATTTAGCATGGGTTTTGAAACCCTAGTAAGAAATGAGGGAGTCAAACAAGGGTCATGTGGAAAACATAATAAAAGTCAGAAAAGATACTTACAGATGTGGTTGTTGAGAGAGTTGATATTTATATATATAGATCTAAATATATTAAAGGGGAATATTTGGGAGTACGTAAGGGAATTAGAAGGTTTTGTTATATGGATCTTTCTTTACGTTTCATCAAACAATTTAATAGCCTCGGCAAAAACAACCCAAAGGTAATTGGTTTAATTTGCATAAGCTAAAAATGAAAGACTTAAGAAAATCAAAATCAAACTAAAGTGGTAAGTGGTAACACTACAAGGAAAATGAGTTTCAGTGAGAAACAAAAGTCCTCACCAAATGTCAAAATGTCCTCAGTAAAGCTCGTTAGTCAGGATGTGTCCTCACAACAGCCTTCGACGCATGAACTTTCTGACTAAAAGTAATTGGTGAGGACCATTTTCTACTAATAGTAAGGACATTCGACTGCTATAAAATAAATGGAAAAGAAATTCTTATTCATTATAGGGAGGACATCTCCTCACCACAACTAATTATCGAAATTAGAACATAATTACCTATAGTGACCATATGTCCTCACCATAACTAATTATACCTAAATTACACTAATTGAATAAAATTACCTAATTATAGTAATTAGAACCTATGGTGAGAGATTTATTTATTTTCTATGGTAAAGAACATGTCGTCACCATATATGATTATATTATACAAAATATATTTACCTATAATGAGAACATGTATTCACCATATACTTAATTTTCCTTTGGTAGGATCCTGCTGTATTTCCTATTTCTCGCCCATTTTCTATGTTGTTTTTACCTGTTTTCTACGGTAACTAAAATTCCAAACAACATCAACGAAAGATCATTAATATCCACGAAAGAAACAACATCCTAGAGTCACAAAAAACAAGTATTAAAGTGGTAACATTTAACACGTAACATAGTTCCATACTAAAAACACCTACTCTTGAACCCTCGTCGTCATCGTCTTCTTCTTTATACTCAATTTCGATATTGTTGGCTTTCAAACCACGTAGGAGGACGCCCAATTTAGTCTCCAATCGTGGAGTTCATGAAGTTGAGTTAGCCAGCAACGCATCAACCTCTGCTTGGGTTCCTACGAGAAGTGTCAAATTTGGTGAGAGACGTGAGAATTGATTATCAACCATTGGATGACAAAAGGACAAACATTAAGATGAGATGCATTGAGATAATATGCACCGAGATACATCAAATTGATTCATTTTTAAGCCGCAATTCATGGGAGGGTATTTGATTAAAAAATGATGAACAATTTATAAGTACTTGTCACAACAAATGACATTTCTCACATGATCCCATGGTGAAGGTTCTATTTGTATGTGTGTTATAAGAAGGTAGTTGATGGTATTTGAAGTATATATAATATATACATTGTACAATAGGTTGCATGTTTAGAGTGTGTGCACGAAAATGGTATATTCAATGAGTAGTGTACATATATAATACGGGATGAGTCTTGGGGTAAATTAAGTAAAGCAAGTGTGTTTGTGTAAGAGAAGATCTAGTAGCGAAGAGAGTGGGGGAAAAGGAATCACATCACCCTCTCTTCCTACCTATATATATATATATAATATTCTTTTAGTGTATTTATATATCTCTCGATCCATCCTTTGTGTATGTGGGGTTGTACGTGTATTTGTTTTTTTGGTGTTTTTGTTATTTTGATTAATTATTGAGTGTTGTTGTGTGTATGTGTGTGTGTGATAGAGAGTGAAGGGGGGGAGATAGCTAGCAAGTGTCATTTTCCGATATATACTATCGAGGAAGAGCCCCACCTCCTTTTCATCTCTTTCAGCAATTCCACCTTTTACTTTATTTGTTTCTAAAATTCTAATTCATCAAGTAGTACTATCTCCATCACTTTCACTTGAGTTTTCAGCCTAGCTTTCTTGGAAGTCTTCTTTCTTAGCTTTCCACACTTTGATATCTTGTTCTTTTCTTTTTTCTATAATCCTATTGCCTTAATTAAGTTGTTCTATATATCTCTTCCATATATCTCCTTTGTTAATTAATCAGTATCTATCAATCAATAGTACAACTGCTGAATTAAGCAATCCCACCCACCTGAGAGAGAATTGAATTGAATAGGTAGCTAGAGAGATATCTAAATTAAAAAGATCAGCTATACTATATAGGGCATATAGTATTAGTATGTGTGTGTGAAATCCATCATCATATCCTCCTCCTTTGAATTCATAGACAAAGAAAATGCCCTTTGAAGGGATCTCTATCTCTATAGAACCACAACAACCATCTTCATCCCCACTACTACTTCCTGATCTCTCTCTCCAAATTAGCCCTCCAAATCCAAACACAGCAGCTTTGATTCACAAACAAAACACTTCACAAGAAAAAGATTCTTATTCATCAAGGAATGATGTTGGAGATCACCTTTTTCATCATCATCGAATCTACAATCAACCACCTCATGTTAATGATGATGATGCATCCAAATGTTTGAAACCCATCAAGGGGATTCCGGTGTATCACTACCGACAATTTCCCTTTCTACCTAATTTCGAAAAGACATCCTCTTCTTCTGGTTCTCCTAATTATGACACAAACCCTATGTATCGTGGGTTTATATCATCAGGTTACATGAGTATACCAAATTCATCATCATCATCATCGTATCACAAGTATGCATATGGTGGTTCTTCTTCTTTACATGAAAGTATGAGGATAAGATCAAAATTTGTAGCAAAGGTTCCAATTTGTAAGAGAAGTACTATGAGGGCACCCAGGATGCGATGGACTAGCACCCTTCATTCTCGCTTTGTTCACGCAGTAGAGCTTCTTGGTGGCCATGAAAGTAATTAATTCACTTCAACAATAAATATTCCTTTCCTATATATTATATATGACCATTTAGATCTCTTGATTAAATTAGTTGTTATTGTTAAATTACCTGATTGCATTCTTGAGGGTTCATATATGTTTAATTATATAGGGGCAACACCTAAATCAGTTTTGGAACTCATGGATGTCAAAGATCTAACACTAGCTCATGTCAAAAGTCATTTACAGGTATATATCCTCTCTCTCTCTCTCTCTCTCTATATATATATATATATATAAGTATCTCTCTCTCTTTAAGAGTTTAATTAGTACTGGAGTGACTTCACTGGGGTTAAAAGAACAGTAAGTCACGAGGGGTTCGGAAGAGATAATAATATCTCATCATGTCATGATTCACAGCTGGTAGTATCCTTAATTATTTCTCTCTCTTTTTCTCCCTAAGTGAATTCCATAACTTAAAACAAAGTAAATTAAGAAATGATATCACAATGATAAGAGAAAAAAAGCAAGTAGCCATTATTATTATTCAATAATAGGTAACAAGCTAGAGCTAGTTAAGAAATCCATCATATCCCCATGAATTCACCATTATAGTTAAAAACACAAACTAAGTTAAATCACTTGTTTTGTTTTACCTTTTTTCCTTGTTTGTTTACTGTATTTTTTTTGTCACTTTTGGTAGCTATAATTCTATCAATGATTTTGCAGATGTATAGAACTGTTAAAACGACTGACAAACCTGCAGCTTCTTCAGGTATTCTATTTCACCGTTAATTAAGATGGCATGTGTATTCCCATTAATTAAAACCAAATATATATATATAAAATATATATAGTGATTAATTTTTCTAATTTGAATTTGAAGGGCAATCTGATGATGGATCTGGAGAAGATGATAGTTCCACCGTGGGAAGTGGAAAGGTACCACACCAACAAGTTTTCAACTGCCCTAATTCCTCATCTGCTGCTAATAATAATACCCTCTGGAGCAATTCTTCAAGGTTCGTAATTTCTTCTTAATTGTGTTGTGTGTGCTGAATATATATATATATATATATATATATATATTCTTTCAGGGTTAATTAAGTTTTGCTTTCTTGCAAGATATATATTTTGGACATAGAAATGGCAAAAACCCACCACCATTTATCAAGAATAAAAGTCTCCTGTGGCAGCTTTTAGTTATCATCATATTTCTTTTCTTAGATTTCTTCCTTTAATTTTCTTTCTAGGGTTGAGGATTAATTTTGACCTAAGATTTATAGCTTAATTGGTCTTGGAGAAGATACTCTATCTAACACACAGTCACCTTCTCCGTTTCTTTTAAAACACTATAACAAATGTATAATGCAAAATGTTTCTCAAGATTATTGCACTTTTCCATAATTTTTCTAAAACAAAAGAACTAAAACCTTAAACTTTTAAAGATTTTAACATAAATTATATTGATTTAATATTATCTATTTATCATCCAATACATTTTAAAGAATTTTATATATAATGATAAAAAATTAATTTTATTGGTAGGATTGAATAAAATAATCAATCTTTTTCTTCCATCTAGTTTTTTTTTTATTATTATTATAGAGAACAAGATAGCAAAACTATTAAAGAAGTTAAGAAAAGAAAAACCTATTTTTTATTTATTTTAAAGAAGTTCTTGGAAATGTTTTTTAGAGTTTATTTTTATTTAATAATTCAAGTCCAACATTAAAAATCAACATGAAGAAGTCAAATTATGTAATTGAGTTTTTTTACATTATACCCGATCAACCAAAACATTCAATAATTATAAAGATACCTCTAATTTATATTTGTTTGGTAGTTGAAATATAATAGCAGAATTGAAGTACCTCATCAAAAACCTAAAAACACCTTTTTGAAGGTTAAATATCAAGATTAGTAGTATTGATCATTTGTTAGTATTGATAGCCATTACCTTGTTTATAGTCAATCATGGACACGTACCCAGTAGAACTCACACTTTATTTATCAATCATGAAACATAGAGTATACATCTAGGCTCGAGCTAAAACATACTATAATCATATTGATAATTTGATACATAAGAATCACATTAATTAAGAATATCTAGATTATTCATAAAATCCTTTAATTATACAAATCTAGTTTTTTCAATTAAAAAATCATAATATATATTCCTTGATTTTTTCATTATGGAACAACAACTAAATTTTGATCTTATTATTTCATTTATAGATAGATTAAGTATCAATTAAATAAGTTATTCACCAATTGATTAATTTTTAGATTGATTTTATACACAACAAATAATAACATTAAAACATTACAATAGAACATTATGAAGATACAATAAAACATTAAACCATTATAACAAAAACGTTATAAAGGTTTACCTCAATTATTTTATTGTAAAAATTTTCTGTTGTTTAGCTGATATCATAAATCGCACTAAAACAGTTTGGTTTCACGTCTCAACTTATATCTTGCAACATCTAATTATATATTTAATGGGGTTGTTTAATTTGCAACCCATGTAAATCTAACAACCTATGCAACCCACATCTTAACCGTTGAATTCTTGATCGACGGTTACAATGGAGTGGACTTAAAATTTTCAATTTAAAAAAAACAAAAAAATTAAAACAAAATAACCGTTTTTTCATTAATCCAACGGTTAAGATGTGGGTTGCATGGATTGTAAGATTTACATGGATTGCAAATTAACCTTCACCTATATTTAATATATAGTAACTTTAGGTTTCATATGGACCCGACCAAAATAGCCGATAATCATGCTTTTTGGTCAAAGAGAAGCTCTAGTAATATACAGGTTTTGAAAAGCATGCATGCTGACCACACATAAAAAGGAGTTGGCGGTATATATTTTGAAGTATATATATGCATTATTATGATTGACTTGTCATATGTGGGAGTGTACTACTACTTTATGCAGTAAATGATAATGCACCGTTTCCATGTATTAGTAACAGTTTTGGCCGTAGTATCTAAATATT
The DNA here is from genome assembly GCA_030169165.1 of Centaurea solstitialis. Lineage (NCBI taxonomy): Eukaryota > Viridiplantae > Streptophyta > Magnoliopsida > Asterales > Asteraceae > Centaurea > Centaurea solstitialis. The sequence goes on from CM058042.1 coordinate 67,928,018, forward strand.
ATTTTAAACAATTTCAACCATTTATGGTTTTGCCAACCTCTTTTATTTTGGGAAACTATTTTGATGTTGGTGTTTATATAGCTTGGGTAACCTATTTTCAAGAAATATGCATCTTTTTGGTTGACATATATGGGTATTTTATATAATAAAGTCTAATAATTTTTTTATTTGAGAAGTATGTCTTAATTTACAAAATTACAAAAATTTAGTACTTCTTCTTAACAGGGCCGTCCCTGGGAAGGAAGGGTCGAGCGTACACTCATGGCGCAAGCGAAATAGGAGGCCTATATTATATAATAGTAATTTACAAAAAAATATAAATAAAAATATATTGTATAATAATACCTAAAAAATTTAGCATTACATTAAAGGACCAAACACATATTAATTAGTTACATTAAATAAAATTTGTAAGAAGTTAATTGGAAACTTAAGTTCATGATATTCATGATATTTATGGTGAACTTAAGTTCAGAAGTTAAGGGTCATGTTCTTAATTCAATGAATTTATGGTGATTGGAAACTTAAATTCATGATATTAGATAAGTCTTTTGATTTGTCCTTTATATCCTATACATTGGTTGCTTTTGCAACAATTCATGATATACAAATCAAAAAATTTCCACTTTCTTCCAATTTTGAGTTCTTGTGAATTCGATTTTGAAGCCTAGGTTCGATATTCATTGAAACAACGAAGCTTAAAACATATTAGTCATATGTGTTCCTAAAATCAAAATATTAATCTGTTTGTTTGATTTTACTCGTTAAACGTTGGTATCAGAGCCGAATTCTTGGTTCTAAGGCCTCCAAGTAGACACCCATACGTTCATAAACTCGATAAGGTTTATGAACATGAATTGGAGAAATGTTTTATGGCATGAGCGAAGGCACCAAAGGGTCAAGTGGTTGATCTATTGACATAATGGATGACATATTTGGTGAATCAGAGGAAACGTTGACCTTGAACTCATTTGCATATGAATGATAATGATTTCAAAATGTGTTAGGTGACGATGATGGTTCATCTTCCAAAGTTGTTTAAGAAGATGGGAAAGGCAAGTTCCAGAAGTAGATAACATGAGGTAGGAGGCTGGAATGGAATTGATATCCTAAAATTTGAAGGAGATAGTTTGAATCCAAAATGTTTCATAGATTGGTTGAATACTATAGAAGAAATGTTTGAATTTAAGGAGGTTCCCGAGAATAAATGAGTAATCCTGATTGCTACTAGACTTTGTGGGAGAACGTTTACATGAGGCAACAATTAAAAGAAACTCAAAACATGCTTGGAAAAATCAAAGATCATGACATGGGAGAAAATATAGTATTTGTGGTCTAACTTTTTGCCCCATAATTTTCAACGATTGATGTACCAACGATTGCATATTAGAAACAAGGGGAGCCAAGTCGATTGATGATTATACAACCAAGTTTTATCAGTAGATTGTTCATAATGATATCCAATACTTAAAGCAACAACTTGTTACTCAATATATTGGAGGTTTTAGGGTTTAGATCATAGATTCTGTAAATTTGTTTGATCTGATAACCATTTCCGAGGCATATCAACGAGCTTTGGCCAGAGTTTACCTGCTAACTCGGTTTCCAGTTATTTTGAAACACAATAAGCTCAAAAATAATGTTTGATACACACAATAGAATTTGTTGTTTGGGTATAGTCTAATACATTTTAATTGGAGAAATAAATTCAATAATATAATATACATACATACACATACGAATGATCATGTGAGAAGTTGAGTTAACAGTGAAGCGAGAGAAGTGTATCTAAATCGTTGATCAATTTTAAGCTCATATCCTCCTATGAATTACGCTTTAGATGGGAATTGATATGTTGCATCTCTATGCATCTATCTCGGTGCATCTCATCCTAATATGCATTCACTTCTCATCTAACGGTTGATAACCACTTATCAAGCTTCTCAAGTTAATCTTAACTTTTCAAGGAAACCCAAACCTTAACCTTTTACACACACGAAGCACGCACACACACACACATACACACATATAGGGTTAGGTTCAAATGTGAATGTAAAAACCAATAAAATCGTATCACGTGGCAATATTCACTATGAATATCATGCATGATTCAGAGTGAATAAATCTTAGATGTCTTTATTCACTTTGAATAGTGGATGATATTTAGAGTGAGTATTGTTACGTGATGCGATTTTAGTGGTCCTCACATTCACAATGCAAAATGAGTTTACATTTGAACTCCCCCCCCCCCCCTCTCTCCTTATATATATATATAGTAATAATATAATATGCATTAAATGTAATATATAGGTAAAACAAAATAAAGAAAAAGACGAAAATGGCCTTGATTTACCAAAGTAATTTTAACAAAATCAAGTCGAGCAACAAATCCATAACAAAACTGAAACCATAATTATGATATATGTATTAATTCATTTCGAGACTCGATAACGTGTGTTAGCAGATATCTGTTTTGTGTGTGTGTTATCTAGGTGTTATGTGTGCGTGTGTTGTCTCTCTATGTTGTGTTAGTTTAATCAATAGGGGTGGAGTGGGAGGTTGGAGATGTTGCCCTAGGGAGAAGGGAAAGTGGAAGAGAACCGGTGTCTCTACAGAATAGTCGAGGTGGAGGGAGGCTCGAGATGTGGTTGAAGGGTGAGGTGGGTCACGAGCTGGGTAATTCAGGGAGAGGTAATGGTAGTTTAAAGCATCTTCAACCGTACTTCAAAATGGAGAACGAAAAGTTAAAATTTTCATAAGAATATTACATTATATCCATTTTTGAGAACATTCATTATAATATTAAAATATTACATTTATCCATTAAAATATTGTTTTTCTATCTAAATATTTTTTAAGTTTTTTATTGGTGCTGTCAGAGCATCTCCAACAGCTTCTCCAAAATGAAGAAAAATGAGAGTTTTTTACACAGTAGGAATACGCAGAACGGATCGACAAAGCGTCAAATCTAAAAGGATAACGAGAGTTACAAACGTAAAACTCACAATAAGAGAATAATCTCTAAAAATTCACAAAGGAGAAGAACTCCATTAATAAATCTAATAATCTGAATACAATTGAAAAGAAATGAAACCTTATAATCCTAAACTAGAAAAGATAGCTATGGAATGTAAATGAATCCTAACTCTAATCCAACTCTAAAATCAATTAAATATTACCTAAAGATTATTCATGATTAAAAAAGGAAACTAAATAGTAATAATCCTAAACTAATTAAGTAATAAAATATTTAAATAAACAAATAAAGGCAATCTTCTCCCGATTAATCAAATACGTGACTCGACCAGCGACTAGCTCGCGCCGTGAGCCATAGTCTTGCACCGCAAAGTTGTGTATGTTTCGATGCTTCTTTCGAGCACATTTTCTCAGTTTATGGAACTCTCTAAAAATATCCACTAACGCTTGAAATCTACTTGTATCAATTTTAGCCTAAATTGTGCTCAACCGCTTTCTAAAACTTTCTCCAAAATGGAGAAAGTTTGGAGAAAGTAGGAGAGGGAAAGGGTTTTATGTAATAAGTTGTTTGGACTAGAAGAGGTAATTAACTTTGTTTAAACATTGTCGTTGTTAAGACGTCTGATTAAGTTTTGAAAGCAAGTATCAATTATCAATTTTCAGCAATGGAGATGCATGGTCCGAGGCAAACCCTATTGATATCCGAAGACCCTCGTCTGCCTTGTTGTCACTGCGGACTGCCAATCGACATGTTGTTGAGGTATTCAATTCTTCATGCATCAAACAACTACATGCATCTATATGTTAGGCTTAATTAGAAATCGTGTTATTAAATTTGTGGATTCGATATAGTAAAATAGTAATAAGTCATAATCCTCATAGATATACTTTTTGTGATTGCAGGAATGTGATTCTTTGAAGCTAAAGAGCTACTTAGGATCCACTACAGATCAAAGAAACCCCAGCTTAGAGTTTACCTTGGGGAGGCCAGATTGGGAAGGCCATTGATCATTAATTTTGCATCTTCAACGACATCTCAGTTTGTCCGACAACAGAAGCCTAAAAGAATTGAAACGAGAGGATCGATGCAGAAGAAAAGGATAATATAAGAAGCTATATATGCCTTTTCTACTTACCATGCATATAGCAAGCTAATTTGATTGCTTCTTCTCTAATATCTTATATATATATATATATATACAGATAGATGGAAGGGGCCTTGGAGAAAGAGAAACAAAAATATATGGTGTGATAAAGTATAACTTTATCTTTATATAATTACAAAATGAGAATAGGGGAAGGGAATTTGTACATGTCAATATGTGTGTTGTTGTTTTGTCTATCTATTAATCTCATTGCATCAAGGTGAAGAAGGTGTTGTTTTAATTATAAAAAACTGCTTATGTCAAAAAGTAGTAGCAGATAGATCGACAATAATTAAATCTGTTTGATTTGATGCAGGATCGAAGCAAGCAAAACATAAGAAAAATACCCTTTTGTTTAATGACGCCTAAGCTTGTTTGTGTAAAAAGAACCAAAAGGGAGGGTGTCGAATGTTTCACCCACATGAAAACATACATTGAGGCCTATTGTAAACTTTTGTTAGGGTTTATACGTCACACACACAACAATCACACAAAGCAATAAACCGAAAGCGAGAGAAAGAACACGAGAGATTTTACGTGGTTCACACGACCGGGGTGATCGTGCTAGTCCACGGGGGCAACTAGGGTTTTCTTTTCTTATTGAGGTGCTACAATGTTTACAAGTACAATGGGTTTAATTTATAGACAAATCATAATTAGGTAACGTCCTAATTAAGGAAACACAATTAGGGTAAATCTCCTAATTAAGGAAACACAATTAGGCTCCTTTTTCCTGCGTCTCTCCCTCTTTTTGTCTAATCTAAGTGGGCCGAAGCCTACATCCCAACAATCTCCCACTTGGAGGCTTCGAAACACGTTCACCTGCGCTCCTATGTACTTCTGTAAACATCAACCGAGCTTGAGCTCCCACTAGTTACCACCACCTTCTCAACACTATTCTTGAAGGCCAGCTGAAGTCATACAGAACTTCAGCTTATCCAGCGCCACAGATTTGGTAAACATATCTGCTGGATTCTTTGCACCTGAGATATTCATCAAATTCATTGTACCATCACTGATCAGTCCTCTGACAAAGTGATACCGCATCCCAATGTGCTTTGTTTTCCCATGATAGACCGGATTCTTAGCAAGTTTAACAGCACTTTCATTATCACAATACAATGAGTAATCAGCTTGCTTTTTGCCAAGCTCTTCAAGAAAAGTCTTCAACCACACTAGCTCTTTACTGGCTTCAGCGACTGCCATGTACTCAGCTTCTGTTGTTGATAAAGCCACGCTTTTCTGAAGTCTGGACATCCAAGTGACTGTTGTCCCTCCCACTGTAAAAGTGTACCCGTGGTGCTTTTAAACGTCTTCTTGCATCCACCCAAATCAGCATCGGTATATCCTCTGAGAACTGAGTCTTTACCCTTGAAACATAATCCCATCTTCGAAGTACCCTTCAAATACCTGAGCAACCATTTGACTGCTTCCCAATGTTCTCTTCCCGGATCTGACATAAAGCGACTAACGACCCCAACGGCATGAGCTATGTCTGGTCTCGTGCAAACCATGGCATACATGAGACTACCAATAGCAGATGCATATGGAACATCAGCCATATCTGCTTTCTCTTCTTCTGATCTAGGAGACTGATCTTTGGTAAGCCTGAAATGACTTCCCAAAGGTGTGTTTCTGGGTTTCGTCTTCTCGTCATTCATCTTGAACCTTTCTAACACTTTCCCGATGTATTTCTCCTGGGACAGTGTCAAAGATCCATCTTTCTTGTTTCTGGCAATGCTCATACCGAGTATCTGTTTGGCTGGACCCAAGTCTTTCATCTCGAACTCCTCATACATTTGCTTCTTCAACTTGCTGATCTCTTTCATATCCGATCCTGCAATCAACATATCATCTACGTACAGAAGTAGAATGATATAGGAGCCTTTGAATTTCTTCACATAACAGCAATGGTCCATCTCACATCTTCTGTACCCGGTCCTCTCCATGAAGTTGTAGAACTTCAGGTACCACTGCCTGGGTGCTTGTTTCAGACCATACAAGCTCCTCTTCAGTTTGCAGACCCAATCTTCTTTACCAACAACCTGAAAACCCTCAGGTTGTGTCATGTAGATGTCTTCATCAAGATCACCATGTAGGAATGTCGTCTTGACATCTAGCTGCTCTAGATGTAAGCCCTCTGCTGCTACAATACTCAAGACCAATCTGATGGTGGTCATCTTCACCACTGGAGAGAAGATCTCATTATAATCGATTCCCTTTTTCTGTTGAAATCCTTTGACCACTAAACGGGCTTTGTACCGTTTAGACCCATCATGCTCTTCCTTGATTCTGAAGACCCACTTGTTCTGCAACGCCTTTTTGTCTCGAGGAAGCTTGGTTAACTCCCAAGTTTTATTCTTGTTTAGAGATCCCATTTCTTCTTTCATTGCATGCTCCACTGCAACGAATCTTTCAGCTTAACTGCTTCAGAGTAACTTTCTGGTTCACCATTCTCAGTCAAAAGAAGATAATTGATTGATGGATCGTATTTTTCAGGAGGTTTAGTGACTCTGGTGGATCTCCTGACCCAATTCGATTCAACCGACTGAGGCTGTACTGGAGAAGCCATTTCTTCTTCATCCTCTGAGCTTTCATTGTTGACAGCATCTTCATGAACATCTTCAGATTCATCATCATTCTGAAAATCTGGCTCAGTACTCCCACTATCTTGAGTATCTTCTGACCCTCTGACACTGATGTCATCACTGTCAAACTCAACTTGTACTTTCTGATTCTGTGAGTTTCCCGTGCTTCTGTCTTTATAAAGCTCAGCCTCGTTGAACGTTGCATGTTTGCTTCTGACTACCTTTCTGCTTTCAAAATCCCAAAGCCTGTAGCCCATACTATCTGCACCATATCCAATGAAGGTGTATTTCTTGGCTTTTGCATCCAACTTGTCATCGTCTTTCATCAGATCATAGGCACTGCATCCGAACACCTTCAAATGATCATAGGTGACAGCTTCACCTTTCCACTCTTCTTCTGGTATCTTGAAGCCCAACGGTACAGATAATCCTCGGTTGATAAGATAAGCTGCAGTGTTAACTGCATCAGCCCAGAACGTCTTTGGAAGTCCGGCATTGAGTCTCATACTCCTAGCCCTTTCATTCAAAGTTCTGTTCATCCTTTCTGACACTCCGTTTTGCTGAGGAGTGCCTGGAACTGTCTTTATCATCCGAATGCCATGTTCAGCACAATAATCAGTGAACTCCGTGCTGACATATTCCCCACCATTATCCGACTTCAAGCACTTTACCTTCAGATCAGTTTCCAATTCAACAGTAGTTTTCCATTTCTTAAAAGTATTGAAAACATCAAACTTATTTTTAAGAAAATAAACCCATACCTTGCGTGTTGAATCATCGATGAAGGTCACATAGTAGTTCGATCCTCCCAAAGAAGAAACTGGTGTCGGTCCATAAACATCTGTGTGGACAAGCTCTAATTTCTGAGCTTTTGGTGTCTGGCCCTCCTTTACAAAAGATACCTTCTTTTTCTTGCCAAGAACACAAGATTCATAGAATTCTGAATCCACATTCTTTAAGTCTGGGAGCTTTCCTCTAGCAACAAGCATCTTCATTCCCTTTTCACTCATGTGGCCAAGTCGTTGATGCCACAGTCTGGAGGGTTTCAGCTCGTTGGTCACTGCATTCACCTCATCATCCGGAATTTCAACCATGTATAAGGTGCCTCTCTTTTTACCCCTAGCGATTACAAGGTTTTCTTTGACAACTTTCCATTGTCCCCCACCGAAAGTAGTCCAATACCCTTGGTCGTCCAACTGCCCGGCAGAAATTAACATCTTCTTAAGGCTGGGAATGACCCGAACGTCCTTCAGTGTCCAAGTAGTACCCAATGAAGTTTTAACGTCAACATCTCCTATTCCTGTGATGTCAAGAGTACGATGATCAGCTAAACGAACTCTACCAAGTTTACCTGTTCGTAGATGACCATCTTCATGTTGTAAGTGGCATGGAAAGATGCACCGAAATCCAAGATCCAAGACTCTGCTGAAGTTTCAACACAACAACAAGGGCATCTTCTGAATCATCGGTTGCTGCATTCACTTCTCTATTTCCAACTGTCTGATTAGGTCATTGATTTCTGAAGTGTCCAGTTTCTTTGCACTTCCAACACTGAATATCCTTCCTTGGCTTTGATTGGCTCCTCTTTCTCGATTTTGATCTGCCTCTTGCTTTACCTCTTTCTGTTCTTCTACCTCTCCCTTCAGTGCTTAACAAAGCACTAGATGATTCTCCAGAACTCTGTCTTCTTATGTCCTCTCCTAGGATGAAGTCACGTATGCCCTCAAAAGTGAGTTTAGAGGTTCCAGGTGAACCACCAATGGCAGTGACAGTTCCTGACCAACTTTCCGGTAACGAGGATAATAAAAGCAAGGCCTGAACTTCATCTTCAAATTTAATATCAACAGATAACAGGCGGGATAGAATGGTATTGAACTCGTTAATGTGCGAGGTAACAGACATACCTTCTCTCATTCTGGTGTTCACTAACTGTCTTATCAGAAATACCTTATTAGAAGCAGAAGGTTTTTCATACATGTTTGACAAAGCCTTCATCAAACCACATGTAGTAGTCTCCTTCACAATATTGAAAGCCACATTCTTGGCCAGTGTAAATCTGATAACAGATATGGCTTTTCTGTCTAGAGCAGCCCATTCAGCATCTCCCATCTTTTCAGGTTTTGTTCCTGTCAAGGCTTGATCCAAGTCCTTCTGACATAGCAAATCCTCGATTTGCATCTTCCACCATCCAAAATCTTGCCCATCAAACTTCTCAATTCTGGTTTTACCGTCGTCAGCCATTATCCCAAACTATTAGGGGTTTTTTTTTCAAATCAAATCAAGACTGATAATAGTGTTCAAACACAACAGTGGCCGGCTGCCTGAACTTGACGGTTGTTCTATTGAACACTACTTTGCAATCAGCCTAAGAGATAAAGAAAAAACCTATTGGCGACGGCGGCGAAAAAAACAGCGGCTGCGAGAAGAACAGCGGCGGCTGCGAAAAATAGCGGCGACAACAGAACGGCGGCGGCGGCGGCTGAACGGCGGCAGCGGCAGCAGGACAGCAGTGGCGGCAGCAGGAGGCGGTGGTTGCTGGCGGCGGACAGCAGCGGTGGCGAGACAGCAGCGGCGGCAGCGGACAGCGGTGGCGGCGGCGGCAGCGGTGCGTGACAGATCAAGAGCCGAGCTCTGATACCAGTTGTTAGGGTTTATACGTCACACACACACAATCACACAAAGCAATAAACCGAAAGCGAGAGAAAGAACACGAGAGATTTTACGTGGTTCACACGACCGGGGTGATCGTGCTAGTCCACGGGGGCAACTAGGGTTTTCTTTTCTTATTGAGGTGCTACAACGTTTACAAGTACAATGGGTTTAATTTATAGACAAATCATAATTAGGTAACGTCCTAATTAAGGAAACACAATTAGGGTAAATCTCCTAATTAAGGAAACACAATTAGGCTCCTTTTTCCTGCGTCTCTCCCTCTTTTTGTCTAATCTAAGTGGGCCGAAGCCTACATCCCAACAACTTTGTATTTAATTTCACTCTGGAAGAAGTGTTAGAAATAAATTGGACTTTAACATTATCTGTATTAATTATTAAATGACAATATATATATATATATCCTAATATGAGTAGGATATTTCAATAAGTTAATTACCTGATTAACATTAAGGTAAGCATATATCTTCTATTATTTTAAAAAAATAAATTTATAGATAAATTAGGACTCCTTACGGGATGAGTAAGAAGATCAAGTCCTTATTGCCTACACGAATATGCATTCAATTCAGCTTCATTCTGAAGCAAATCGTATAGAGCTTTAGAAGACTTAGATCTACACAAGATGATGACAGTTTATGTTTCAACGAACTCTGCTGCTTATAACACAAGTGCTTTAGGTTAGATCTATTAAACTCTTTATGACATTATGATAAATCAATTCAAGATTATGTGTTTATGTTCTTATATATGCCTTCATAATTGTTATCATATGCTTATGAATAATTCATATGAATATAACATGAACTACCAGGAAAGGATCGACAAACATATAGACCTAAAAAGTTAATGAGTTTACAAGCACATAACTTTGAAAAATAAGGAAAAACTCTTACAAGAAAAACTAGGGATGAAACTCTAAAAAGAATTATATATTAATGATAGACATTAAAACTAAATTCCTAACAAGAAATAAAAATTTTAACCCAACTTGGAAATGATATAAACAATTAAAGGATTAAGGAGAAGATTTAAAACTTACAATTGAAGGATTCTAACGGATTGGGGGACTCGGTGCTGCCGATGATATACCCTTGGAGTATCTTTCGAACATGCCCCAGAAAACAGTTGCCTAGAAACTGATTTTGTCTAGATTGGCTTTTGTTCAACTTAGAAAGAGCTTGTAGGAATTTAGTGGCAATCCGCAATCCGCTATGAGTTTTGCAGGTTTCAATGACATGCAATTGTAATTGGGGGTTGCTCCTTTACCATTGATTGGTTGCTTCCGCCAGCTGATACGTTAACAGGAGTATCGTGCACGGATCAATATAGGATACTTGTCTAATAGGCATAGTATTTGTAAGACGGAACATGCAAATGTTAATTATGTCGAAAGCCTAACGGATAAATGAATTGTTGGATAGTGTTACTTAACTGATTCTGTTTTTGTCGTGGATCCCTCCACGTGGTACGATAATTGTTACCTCATTTTGAAATTGATAGCCACATCATTATTGATTTTGTTGAAAAGTAATATTGTATTCTATAATTTGCATATTACTAATACTTTCAGGGGTTGGTTCATTTTAGGAAATTGGAATGAAAATGAGAATGCAGAAGAATGAGAATAGGAATGAGCATTGCATTGATGATGTTTGGTTAATCCAACATAATTAATGAAAAATTGCTTCATATTAAAAAAATATGTTTTCCAACTTAAAAATACAAAAAAAAAAATTCATTTAACATCCATAGATGGAACAATGCATGGAAAAAAGAACCAAGTAGAAATAAAAGATCCAAAGACGGTCTAGCCTAGCGGGTGGAAGTAACACCCTTGTGCTTTCAGGGGATGGTATCCTCAGTTGTCCAAGGTTCGAACCCCGTGGGTGTCGACTTGCTGCGGTACCTAGCTCTTGGGCCAGTTCAAGGTGAGTTCACTGGCTGGTCCATAGAGCTGGTTAATGGGCGCGGGGGATTAGTCGGTGCCCGTTTGGATCCCGTAACGTGTGTGTGAGTTATCTACCATTCAAAAAAAAGTAGAAATAAAAATTTCATTCCCCCCAATTTGGTCAGGAATGAAAATTAATGGATCAGCAGAATTGATTCCATTATATAATATCAAACCAAACATCAGTTGTAAATGATGGCTAGCTCAGTTGGTCTGATGCATGGGTTATAGTTCCCATATGGTGAAGGTCAGGAGTTCGACTCCTGCTGGAGTCCATTGTAGGGGATTTTCCCTGAGCGGGTGCCGGGTTCGAATCCCAGCTGATGCCTTGAAGCTCTTTAAATGGAAACTGGATGGCTAGGCTGGGGTGGTTATTCTCCTTGGAGAGGTTTCGATCTCGGGTCATCGTGACTTGGTGCCATGGTGGCACGATGATACTCCGTTGCATCAACATGCCGTTCAAAAAAAAAAAAACAAAAACATTAGTTTTCATTATCATTGTCATCTCAATACCCCCAACTAAACGTCCCCTCAAATCATGCTTGGTTTTGGGAATCATGAATCAGCTAATTTCGGTTAAATGTCTTATGATGTAAACTCTTAAGCTCATTAGATATAAAACCTAATTTGTTTTGTTTGTCAACATGTATCCCAAGATTTGGCTGATTTGGATAAACTATTATTGATAGTGCCAGCAAAAGCATGCATTGAGATGTCTTTTGTTAGATGACATCGTGTTTCGACGCTTATCATGTAGAACAAAAGATTGGTTCAAGAATCAAGATAGTTGGATTTTATGTTAACATCCTCAAATATTCCAAGTTTTTATTTTATTTCATCTTAATCTTTGCTCACTATATCCTATTGATAATTCACCTCATCTTCCTCTTTCAGATTGTTGCATCATTTTTAGCATTATAGTTGTTTATGAATAGTTATTTAGATTTTAGGAACTAGGTGTTGAAACTAGTTAACCTTAAACTTCTTTACACTTCTCTATTTGCATAATTGTTTGGACGTGAGTGAAATTTGAAAGTTGAAACCAATCCGACTTTGATCTTTGAACTTCGATGAAACTTCTACGCTTGATTTAGTTAGTTGTTATTCTTAAGTAATTTCGCAAATACATTAGTGTTTATCTCAACTAACAACGTAATTCTCTTTGCATAATTTATGAGATCAATGTGGTGTGTATATATATCTACAATTCATATGAAATAGGACTGTACAAACATGTCAAGCCCAAGTGTCAATAGTATTGTTTCAGCGGAATTGAAGTAGGTCTTTACATTCCAAATCCTTCATTCTTCATTCCAAAAACATTATGCGAACCAAATGTTACCTAGCATCCAAAGATGATTCAATAACATCTACATTATGTTTTGCCATATGAGCACTAGTTACAAGTTGATAATAATATATATGTTTTGCTTTCAACCAAAACTAAAGTTGAAAAGATGCCTCAATGAGAGTGTAATAGATGAGCGGGTATTTACAGAAACAAACACCTACAGATCGTGACGAACAACCTCGCTTCATTTATTAAACTTCCATAACTACAACTCCCTTATATGTTTCTTTAAAGTTGGGAGTGTTTTTGCTCACTAGAAACATCAGTTGCAACACTGTTAAGAGAACGCTTTGCAAGGTTCGCACTTTTTGACACTGCCAACCACACCATCCAGATCAACCCAATCCAACCTGCATCATCCATCTCATGCCTTAGGTTTAGCATGTATTAAATTAAACCCGGAAGGATAAATAGATAAATAAATAAAAAGATACAATACCTGCAGTGACTAAAGCAGCTATGATTGATGAGACTGTTACGGTGAAGGTAACAAAAGCAGCAATGCACAAAAGGGTAATGTAGATTGCTGTCAAGCAAGAAAAGAAGATTGCTAAGAAGCCTCCAACTGCCGCCACGGAGATGAGAAGAGAGATCACGATCGCATTCACAGTTGCTGCAACAAAGAAAAGCGTAAACACCAGCATTCCCGTCAAAGCTAGAAGAGTCACTATCCCCACCTGTACCAGTTTTCATAAGCCAACTAAATCAAAATCACACTACTTGCTAGAAAATTTAGAGATAATACATAAACAGAGGCATGAAAACCATTGTGACAGATCATCATATGCTTTGATTGGAGTTGACATTTGGTTACTAATCCATTTATAACATAGGGTGTGATATTATACACAGCAAAAGGAGATTTGCAACAAGAAAGAGTGCTTGACAAAGCAAATGCAAAAAGGTCTACACCATAGGCTCTACTTCAAAAGTATAAATGGCATATACCTATTTCGTATCATGTTTTTCTCCATCTTCTTAGTCAATATTGTTCTCCATGGGTGATCACCAAAACCATATGACTACACACACATACCTTCATATATAATGCCAAAGAAGATCATTTTTGGCTCCAACTATCTAAGGTGGTCTATTTTGGATCAAATGCCTTTCAAATTTTGTTTCATCAGCGATTCAATAACCCATAGAAATTAGGACCCAGTAAACGAATAATATGGTTGATTCTTTAAAAAGATGTTTCTATATGGGCTTGATTTACTCGTATAGTTAACATAAGAACACGTGAAAACCAATAGGAAAACACTATGAATTGCCTAGTCGAAGGCAAACTTTTAAGAAATAACACCAGCTAAAGCTACTCATATCACTTCCATAAATTTAAACATCCTCTCTATGTACATACATATTTATGGAAGAGGGACTTTCAAAAAACAAACCATGTAATGTTGCAAACCATACAAACCTTATGTTATGGAAGATGATCATAGTCCACTCATTATGATCAAGATGTTTAAGAAAAATGATAGAGTTCATTTATTTTGATCATTGCTTTAGATTAGGAAACAATAGAAAATTTTATAAAACCAAATATTCATTAGGCTAGATGGACGGTTAAGATTAGTTTGCGTAGTTTGTGACATTTACATGGTTATATTTAAAACTCCCACTATATGCCCATGGCAGAGGGTGATTGAGGCAGTGGGGGTAATGTTCTTGCTTGATAGACCAGATCAACTCCAATTGGTAGTGTATAACTTTTTGTTTAAATCTTAGGGGTTGTTCGGTTCGTTTTCCATTAAGACCTGTATGGATATAGTTGTTTGTATTGACAAAGTTGTCAGTATTATATAGCAAAGCCCTCATTTTTTCAGACCTAAAATATTTAAATTAAAAGTCAAAATCAAATCTTTCTCCAACAACTGCCTCCAGCCTTCACTTTCAAGTGCACTTCATAAAATTTCAGGGAACATAATTTTTTTTTCCAGGAATCATTGAAGATGCTTAAGATATATCAAGAAACGGAGGAGACGCATAAGGAACACAAAACTCATAAGGGACAGATTGAAGGTTGCAGGTGGGGAGTATGAGATCAGATCTGCCATCATGGTTGTTTCACTCTTTGGTAGTTTTGTACCATTTTAATTCTCTTCACCTGCTTTTTCTTCTTGCTTGAATATTCATCAATGGAGCTAAAGGAAAAAGATGATGAATCTTCATTAATGAGTTGGGCCTTCATTGATGGAGCGACAGTGGATCCGTGGATCTTGTGAGAGAGGGAAAGGAAGAGGGGGAAGAGAGAATGAAGAAGGGTAGAACAACGGCGGAAGACCGGCCACTGTAGACTGACGACAGCAAAGGAGGGTTTAAATTGGCTGAATGTAGAGAAGTTAGATTTTTTTAGCTGACCGATTCAGCCATGGGCTGACCGAATAAGCCAATACCGAACCCTAGATATAGTTGTGCGAATCAGCCATGTCTTCTATTCAGCCCATTAAGTTGCTACCAAACAGCCCCTTAGGCCCCTTCATAACTATTATCAAGCTTAAATTAGGGTCTGTTTGTTAGCAGTTTAATGAGCTTAATGAGACTCACCACTTTATTTGGTCAGCTATACATGACTGTTAGATAGTGACTTATTCAGTAAGCCTCTAGGTGGGAGCTTTACGTAAAAGCTAAGTTTTTCCGAAGTTGCCTCTTTAAATTCAAAAAGACGTTGTTCCATCTATGAAGAAATCCTCCCAAACAAACACCTTCTCAATCTAAATAAGACAGATTAATCCCCACAGACAGCTTCATCCAGACATGACTAAATGCAAAATCAACCAAACAGCCCAGTCCACTATCTTCATGATTCAAAGATTCCAATCTGTTTGAGATTATGAGCTTATTTTCTTCTTGGAGCCTAGGCCACAATTTGTGTTTAATTATGCTTAATTTGTGCATTAAAGAACTCAAAGGCATCTTTTTTACTTCAACTTTTCTATTTTAACTTCAAATTTTTTGCTTGGTAGTTGGTAGAAAGTTTGTTTCTGATTACTTATTAGCTACTAGAATTTGTTAGAGACAACAAATATGGAGAATAGCCCTACATGTAGTGTCTCGATTATTGGAAACCCCTAACAAAAATCTAGAGAATAAACTAATGATATTAATTTTTAGTACATTAAGACAAGATTCTGGTTTGCTTCATCAAATATATGTTTATCCTATTAATCACCAATATCTTTTCCACGCCAGTTTTGTTTATCGAAAGGAAAAATACTAAAAAATGTAGTTTGGAGGAAATTGTGGATGATATCACAGTTGGAAAAGATCGATGAGTATTAACTCCATAAAAAAATGTATGATATTTGATTCTTTTATGTTGTTTTAGGGTTTTAATATATTATCACTTTGACAGCTTTTTTTACGCTTTTCTAAAGTTTATATATAGTAACAATGAAACAGACATTTATACAAAAGATTAGGTTTGCCTCCCTAAGTTTAGAGTCCGTGTTCTGCACATATGTGTGTATATACAGATATCTATACGCATGTGCACATATATCTACATGAATACGTCTATACATACATGCGTATACATATATGTGTTGTGCAACATGAGTACATAGATATAGTTTATATGTCCATACATACATGTATGCATTTACAGATGCATATACACATTTACATAAACATATATATAACAAGATGTATCCACAAATACATGTACATATAAGTACATATATTTCTCCGTTAATTGAATTCTCTAGCATATTAGCATGAATTGTGAACCCATTTTGTTCTCATTTGTACTAATTCAGACAATTCATTCTCACCAACTACCTTGTAATCTCCTCAATGGCACACAGTCCTGGTCCCCTTATGGTTACAGAGAGAAGAAAGATAGAGAGAGAAACACGTGCATATACGTGTGGATATGCATATAATCATATACATATACACACCGTAAACTCCTGCTGGTTGGTGCTAATTCGAACAACTAATGCAGAAACTGACTACCTGGTAAGTTGTAATCTTCTCATTCTTACACAACCCTCATCACTGTGTGGTTATGTTGATTTAGAGAGAGTGAGAGAGAGAGGATCACCCGAGGTTTGAACCCAAACTTATCCTCAGGAGGATATGTGGGGCGATTCGGGTGAGATCCAATGTAGATCGAGGTGGTCAGGGGGGAAACAGCAACCCTAGTCGCCATCTTTATATCTGGTTTACTTGTAAGTTTTACGGTGTACGCCTTATATCCGCTTTTTGGCAACCTTCTCAACAATTAAGAGATCCATTCAAGGAACATGGGGCTACGCAAAATAATGAGCCTCCTAATATAGGAAACTTAAGTCTTAAACTCATTTTCATGTTGATGTCTACAAATAGATTTATGTCAAGAGCATTGAGCAGCTTTTAGTACGCTGTTGGAGTATCAAAGCTAGATATACTCACTCAAACTTACTTTCTATGAAAGAGAAATACACTTTTAAGATGAAAGAAAGAGAGCAATTGAAAAGTGAAGAAAATGGCTGCAAACTTCCTGCTTCTATTCAAAAAGAAAGAGGCTTATATAAAGCCTTACACATACCCTAAACAAAAGATAACTACAAACCCAACTAAGCCTAAAAACTAGGCATGTGGAATACTTCCACTTCCACCCAACGTGCATACTATCCAAATACTAATTCAAACTTAAATACATAATTAATTAAAAGCATAACTAACTAAACACTACTTTTACCCATATTCATATCTATGACCCATATTACTCAAGATTACACCCAACATTCACCCCCTTAATCTTGAGTCATATCTTCTTCAAAACAATGCGGGTTCTTCCTTCCTCGGCCTCTATTGCGTTCGCTACTTTCAACATGCTTTTGTTCACTTACCCACATGAGGCGACCTTGCTCTCATACCGTTGATGCACCTGCGTTTTCTGCGGCCATTTCCTTGCTAAACTTTCGAGTTTCAACACCGGTCTTGATCTCGAACTTGCTTCTTTTCTTGCTTCTTTTCTTGCTTCTTGCTTCTTTTCTTGCTTTCTTGCTTCTTGCTTCTTACTTTCTTGCTTCTTGCTTTCTTACTTCTTGCTTTCTTGCTTTCTTACTTCTTACTTTCTTGCTTCTTGCTTTCTTACTTCTTGCTTTCTTGCTTTCTTACTTCTTGCTTTCTTGCTTTTTCTTGCTGTTATTCTCGGTGAATTCTTGCTGATTCTTGCTGCAACTCGGCGATTTCTTGCTGCTACTTTCTGCCGATCACCGACTGATCTGCTACTTTCTGCTTCTTTCTTGCTTTCTTTTCTTGCTTCGTCTTTCTGTCGGCCACCAAACGAGCAGCCTTGCTGCGTGCTTCATTCTCTCGGATGACTACATAGATTTTGCAATCATCCCTCTCTTTCTTTCTACGCACCAGGTTTGAACCTGGGCGCTCTGATACCAATTGTTGGAGTATCAAAGCTAGATATACTCACTCAAACTTACTTTCTATGAAAGAGAAATACACTTTTAAGATGAAAGAAAGAGAGCAATTGAAAAGTGAAGAAAATGGCTGCAAACTTCCTGCTTCTATTCAAAAAGAAAGAGGCTTATATAAAGCCTTACACATACCCTAAACAAAAGATAACTACAAACCCAACTAAGCCTAAAAACTAGGCATGTGGAATACTTCCACTTCCACCCAACGTGCATACTATCCAAATACTAATTCAAACTTAAATACATAATTAATTAAAAGCATAACTAACTAAACACTACTTTTACCCATATTCATATCTATGACCCATATTACTCAAGATTACACCCAACATACGCTATATCTTGTAACTCTGCATATTCGTATGTTTGACCAAAACGGTGTTCGATTGTGGATAATGATGAAGATTTATAAGAATGGTAAATGTGTAATGGAGAGAAAGGGAGAGAGGGCAGATATAGAACTTTAAGTATTAAACTCCTTTCCAATTTAAGGTTTTACAGATAGAAGTTAATTAAAAAAATATCGAGGGGTCAGTAAAAGACGCTTTCTACTTGTACACACCCAACTCGTGTCTGATTGAGCGTGAAGATGGATATTTATGTGAACCATAAATGTGTTTGGCGACAACAAATATCTAGATGAAAAGCTAGAAGGTGCACTTGTTTATGAATAAAGGAGATTAACTTGTGGGTTTGACCGAAGAAGAATGTGTATGATTGTGTCACTTAATGCCAATTTGATTGGCTACCAAAGTAAGAAGAGCAGAAGATCCATTAAAATTTCATTCAATAGACAAAGACATTGTAAGTGAGAAAAAGGTAGAAGATCTTGTTGTCTCATTAGATGGTGAGATATGCCAAATTCTACCTTGACCGTTATTTTCTAAACATCTACCTCTATATATAGACTGTGTAGCTTCTCTATGAGAAACACATCAAGGATGTAGATATATCTAGGCCTTTACAACTTTCATTTATGAAGAAAGATAATAGATAATAACAGTGGCAGTAGTGTAAGCCCTAGACAAGTGGTGATGTTGAGTAGATGATTTTGTTTTACAAGTAACATGCCTATTTGGATTATGACCATAAATACTGAAAAGCATAGCATAGAAGACAGTGATATTAAACACATGTTCCAAATGTAAAAGTAGATGTGTAATGAATGAAAAGGAGCATATACTCTATCTAATTAGGGGAAATCTGGCTTGTGGATTTCAGAATTACTACTAGGAATCTAATAATCTAGGAATTTGAATGCAAAAATCTTAGGTTAAGCATATACAGATATTAGGATGTATGTAGAGAAAAAGGTAGAATATCGAAAGGTAATAATAAATATATTTAAGAAATGGAATGAAAAGTAATAATAAATATACTTACAGAAACAACGAAGAGAGCGCGGAGAGGAGTGCCGCGACGAGTCCATCGAAGAAGGTCGCGGCGAGCGTTGATGATAGCTTGGCGAAACATAGGAGCCGAATCCATCAATGATTTCCTGATCCGATTACCCATCAATGGAGGAGTATTTGAACAAGTTTGATTGGGGGATTCAGATGAATTAGAGGAATTGGAAATGGATTTGATGAGGTGATTAAAAGCGCCTGAAAGAGTTGCTGATCTGTTTTCTTCTTCATTTCGATCATCAACCACAACCACGCCGGAAGAATGATTGGGTTTTTCCGTTGAACCACCACCACCGTTCATCAACGCCATGTTTTTTCCCTGCCTTACAGGACAAAAAGAAATGAAGTCTAAAGTGACAGGTGGCTTCTGTCTGTATTTTAAAATTTGGTTTGGTTTAATCCTTTTATTAAATTTCATATCCGTTAGATTCATTTGGTCGCTAATTTAATCTAACGGTGGTTTAAGCAGTTGCCACAAACGGACACGTCGCCACAGATCAACTTTTATTAAATCATATCGACATGACTGGAATGAGATACATGTGATGATAATAATTTATTTATTTATTTTCTCATTTTTTGTTTCTTATCTTTTCTTAGATCGCTAGAAAATCTATATTTAAGGAGTATACGTGGGCAAATAAGTATATATAGGTGACAATTAATAATTACATATTATAGTTGCTAAGTTCAATGAAATGGTATAGCCCATAAATAAATATGATATTTTATTATTAGAAACTTCAAATGTTAGGACTAATTGTGATTTCTTGGATTTGGATTGAAGTACATGTTATCGGGTCTGGTTTGTTATACTTTTGATCATTTTGTTTTATTGTTTAGGAATAGATAAATGTTTGAAGTGATAGATTATCCACACAAATCAAAGCTTTAAAAGCTCAATATCAAAAAATCATTTTGGATTTGTCATGTTTTAGTGATTGATTGGTAAAATATTTCATTGGAGACAACGGAAGCAGGTTAACTTGGGTCCATTCTTAGTTCTCTTTTTTTAAATCTTTTACCCCAAACTCGGTATTATTTATTTATTCGATTCAAGGCACGTCCTCCTAAACACACGCTCATTCGGCCTTTTAGTCATGCTAGTATGCCACAACTCGCATATCTTGTTCCTAACTTCGAGATCCACGCATCCAACGACATGTTGCTTGTTGGCCTGCCTCCTACAATCACAATACTCGTCTCTCGTTAAAGTTAAAATTAATAGATTCTAGTTTCATTAATTTGACTTGAGTAAATATTATCTCTAACATATAATTTGTAATTTTTCTAAAATAAAGCTTCAAAAATTATCATATCTCTGTAAGATAATTACATCCACTATTCAAGGCCAACATCAATTTTAACATTATTCAACTTACTAAAGTATTTAATACACTTAATAAAATATCATATATTTATCTTATAGATATCTAATTTCTATGACTCTTTAAAGAAGAATTAAAATATTAACCTTCTATCTTAAATATCAAATGCTAGACATTTTTCCAAATTTGGCATGGTTTTTTTCTTCTTTTATCAAATTTTAAATTACACTTTACCATATTTGTTTGAGAAATGAAAATCTATAAAATTGATAGTTTTTTGAGATGCTATTTTAAATTTAGGATTTGTTTGGTTTTAAATAAATACCTTTTAAAATCTTTTAAAGTCTGGAAAT
The DNA here is from genome assembly GCA_030169165.1 of Centaurea solstitialis. Taxonomy (NCBI): domain Eukaryota; kingdom Viridiplantae; phylum Streptophyta; class Magnoliopsida; order Asterales; family Asteraceae; genus Centaurea; species Centaurea solstitialis. The sequence continues at coordinate 67,949,212 of CM058042.1, forward strand.
TAAAATTTTGTTTTTGAGAAAAAATATCTATAAATTTCTTACCATCTTTCTTTTAAAATTTTAAGAAATGCACTATTCATTTATTATCTTTTAGATATAAAATCACACTTGAGATTAAAGAAACCCTTAAATATAGTTTGGTGTTTAAAATATGGATAATGATTATCCTTAACGGCAATTTGACATTAGCAATCACAATTTACACTCTTAAATTTGGATCTTGGGAGTTACATTTTGAGATTTTGAAACTAAATTTGAGACAAGGGTTCAAGATTCATGCTTCTTTGAAGGCAAGATTGAACTTCAAAATGTTTTATTTTGTTTGGCATGCAAAATTCGATCACAACTGACAATTATTGTCAATATTCATTCTCTTTCAAATCCTTTTGATGGTGGATGCTGCTAATTATAAATATAGACATTTATCTATATTTTACTATTCATGCTACAGTGCTCTTATATTTGTTATATTTACAGTTTAGCTCACTAAATTTATAATATTTATTCACTTTATATCTTTTAATTTTCTATATTTATTTTACGTTTTAGTCATACATTGTATAAATACGTTTTAATTTTAACAAGTTACACCATTATAATCGTATCGTCAATACGTTCGAAATGAGCCTAATATTGAATATTTTTTGATGTAATTATTTTATTATATACCATATATACTACGATTATATATGTATTTTAAACGTATTCCAGTTTTATTTTTTTACTTTATACTTCTTCTATTTTTAATTTTATACATTTATCATATTAGACATACTAGCATTTGATAGGAAGATGAATAGTAAAGTTTTTTTTGAACGGAAGATGAATAGTAAAGTATAAGAAGAAAGTACGACTTTCGTCCCTATGGTTTGATATTTATAACGCTTCCCCGACCCCCCCCCACCCACCAACCACCAACCACCAACCACACACACTATTTATATGCTAATAACCACGTAAAATAGATATCAATTGCAATGGATGACTCTTTTTTTATTGTAAGCATATAGTTAAATATCCAACACAATGCATAAAGTCCATCATATTAACCTTTTGTTTGACAATATATGTACAAACTTTATGTTTCATATAAAGTCATGTTACTACTAATGATAAAATCCATTAGCTATGCGCACCCAAACCTCTCAACCCTCCCAAACCCACTGTCACATCAACTTCCACATAAGCTTTTTCCCAACCCCACAATTAACCATCTGAAACCCTCTCTGATTAGTACTCAACCCTTCCAACCCTCTCACACACCACACACACACACACACTCTATTTATCAGCGGCTTCTCACAAAACAAACGGCTTCAGAAGACCGCTCCTTTCCCCAGCCCGCCCAACCCGTTGTCGGCGTATCAATACCTGCCCAGCCCGTCGAGGCCGGCGGCTTCCAACCCGCCGAACCCCACACGCCGTAACGCATGACCTTACAATTTATAACCCGGCGCGAAGCCCGGAGGCTCTTAATAGCTAGTTTTGAATCATTTGGTGACAATTCAACTTATTTAATTGTTTGAACTACATGGTTCATAAAACACAACACCTGACTTCAACTTGGTCACTTGCGTTCTTTCTTGAAGACAATAAAAACTTACATAGAAAGAGATTGGGGGATGATATATATTCTAATTAAGACACACTATATTCTAAATAAAACCTTAAAATTGATCTAATTATATATCCTGATTGGATGCGGTTTCCTGTAGAGAAAATTAAGCTACATCATTGGTAGAAACATAAATTTGAGAATAACAGAATATTCAAAACCAAAATGATGCCCATTTTACAAATGATAAATTAAGGTTAACATTGAAAATGATACTTGTACAACATGGATGACATACAAAAAAGATAGAGATAGAAAAGATATAGAAAAAACGATTAATATATATATATATATATATATATATAACAAACAAGTAATTAAAGAAAAAAAAAAACAGGGATTAAATAGGGTTGATGGTAAAGTAGGTTTGAACGATGGTAAGAAGAAACAACAAGATTCCAGCAAGTAGAGCAATCATATTCCATGGGCTACTGAAATATGTACGTCTCAACCATGCAAGATTCCTGGGCCAATAACCGTTATAGTACGTATCCAATTCTTGCCACGGTTTAGGATAAAAGAAATCTAAAAAGTTAGTTTCTTTGCATATTTGGTTAATCATTGTTGCAGCCTCTTCATTTGAACCTATAGAGTTGATGACGACTTTGGATTCAACCAATATGGCAACATCCTCTTGATCATTTATTAGCATATCAATGGCAATGGCATATGATGTAATGTAGTTACGAACCTGAGCAGAGAATTGCTCATATGCAATCAGGTTCCTTAAAACCAATTCAGTATCATCATGAATAAACAATACTGGCATTCTCAGAGTAGGCTTACCCCAAGCCCAAGGCCAATGCCACGAAAAGCATACAATCGTAGGTGATTCTAGTTCAAAGGCCATACACCATTCTGGATCATGATGATGAGGCTTAAAGTTCACACCTGCCCTATCCAGTTCTACAGCCGAATGGATTGTTGAATTTGAAAAATCTGATCGAGGAGGTTGGGAAGGCTGGTAACATTTATGCATAAGACCAAGAATATGATCATGACCCTCCTCCTCCTCATCATCATTGTTCTCCATTGTCAAATCTGATTTAAAGATGTTGACAACTCGTATAAGTACAAACACAAGTTGTTTTAGAGAGGTTATTGGTGTAAATCTGGAACAAGTGCACTCAAACAAGTCTTGGAGAACAAAAAAGGGGAGTTGGTTTTCTATCAGCAGGAGGTCATAAATCATAGCTGGTGCAAGCACCATGTTTTCATCAAAACCACCCATGCATAATTTGTAACTGAGTTCGAGAATGAAACAAGCATCCATTACCATGATTCTTGCTACTTCATCGTCACTGTAGCTCTTCATCCCATCCTCATAACATGCCCTGATTCTGTCCATTGAAGCATTCACCTTCTGCACGCACGTCTCCAATGTGTGTTCTGGTGAGGAATCTAACAGATCACGCAGAAAAATGGGTTTTTGTTGTTCAAAAGGTTGCAAGTTTTCATCGTTTCTGTGAAGAGGTCCGATAGAGACCACCCGAGGGTTGAAAGCCCTTGGGTTGAGATCTCGAACCCTGCTTGGAATTATTTGAATAGGTGTTGGTAAAGATTCATTGTGTTGTTTTCTTTGTGTAGACTGAAGAAGAAATTGGACAGTGGGATCTTGAATGTTTCCAAGTTCAACATCATCAGCAGCATTTGCCATTCCAACTGGTATCTGAAAAGACATATGAAGGTATTGAAGAAAAAAAAAGGATTTCTTTTCATTATGCAAAATGCATGAATAATCATATATATGAATGCATGATCTCTTAGGATGGATTGATTATCTTTCTTTCTTTCTTCCTGTGATATAATATATTCATTTCTGTATATATCTTGATGACAAGCATAATCGAAACTAAATCATGTTTATACAAGTTTTGAACCAATTAAATAGCAAGATTAAAGAAAATAAAGTTGAAGAAATACCTTACTTAGCTTTATAATTTATGGGATGGATGATGTTTATGCTTTTTCTTCTTCCCTGCACAGCTTGATATAGTGGATTCATTTAATATGAAATTATTATCATTTTATCTTAAAATTATATATATTAGGAACAAGTTGCTAAGATGATGGCCCCTTTCAACTCCCAGTTAATAAAAAAATGGAGGGAGATGTCAACCCAGTTACAGCTCATATATATCTTCAATTAATAACATGAAATCCCTACCAACAACATTAAATAAATATCTAAAAATCGAAGTAATGCACAATTAATATCCATACCTGATGGGGATAGGGACAATATGGGAAATTTCCATGGTCAGCACCTCAATTCCTCATCATGAGCTGATTACATTAGAACCTCTCAGATGCCTATGTAGAATCTATGAAGAAGAAATTGGACACTATCCAAGTTCAACATCATCACTAATTCACTAGTATTAAATTTGCCATTCCAAATGGTACCTTAATTTCCTCTCATAAAAAACACGGACAGAAGATGCCGAGAACTAATCCACTATCACCTTGATTTTGTTCCACTTGAGAAATTAGAGGCACAGATGGTAGGACACAGGTTATTAGAGAAATTTTGCACAAGTTAAGGCTTCATCATTGCTATAAACATAAATCTGAGGATAATAAAGTACTCCAAAATGCTGCTAAAAAGAACATTATTATAGCTTAACATTAAAAGTGAAACTTGTACAACATGGATGACTTGCAGAAAGAAAGAGAATCAACAAAAAGAAGAAAATTAAACAGTCGGTTGAATGAACATGTGATTAAAGGGGGTTGATGAAAGTAGGTCTAAACAATGGTAAGAATAAACAGGAAGATTACGGCAAGTAAAGCAATAAAGTTCCATGGGCTACTGAAATACGTACGCCTCAACCATGCAATGTTTTTGGGCCAATAACCATTGTAGCACGTATCCAATTTCAGCCACTGACCCCAGTAAAAGAATTTTTTGACAGGAAACATATTTGCATATGTCATTAATCATATTTGCAGCTTCTTCCTTTGAACCTATAACATTGAGAAGCACTCTGGATTCTATTAAAATGGCAATATCCTCTTGATTATCAATTAGCATATCCATGGCTAAGGCATATGATGTAAAGTAATGATCAGCCTGAGGAGACAATTGCTCGTATGCAATCAGGTAAAATCAACTCGGTGTTATCGTCAATAATAAGCACTGGCATTCGGAGACTTGGCTTGGCTACCCAAGCCCAATGCCATATAAACCTAGGTGGTGATTCTAGTTCAATGGCCAGAGATCATTGTGGATCATGATGATGAGGCTTAAAGTTCACCCTTGCCCTATCCAGTTCTATGGCCAAGTGGATTATTGATTGTAAAGAAACTGATTCAGTAATATGTGAAGGAGTATGTGAAGGCTTGTAACATTTATGCATAAGACCAAGAATATGACTATGAGCCTCCTCAGCAGCATTCTCTATTGTCAATTTTGATGTAAAGATGTTGCTACTTGTGCAAGTGGAAGGATAAGTTGATTCAGAGAGGTTGCTGCTGGTTTGAATCTGGAATCAAAGATGTGTTGACGAACCAAAAAAGGGAGTTGGTTTTCTAACAGAAGCAGGTCATTAATCATAGCTGGTTCAAGTAACATGTTTTCATCAAAACCACCCACGGATAACTTGTAACTGAATTCGAGAATGAAACAAGCATCCATTACCATCATTCTTGCAACTTCATCGTCACTGAGCTCTTCATCCCGTCCTCGTAACATGCCCTGATTCTGTCTATTGAAGCATTCACTTTCTTAACACATGCTTCCCACTTGGGCTCTGGTGATGAGGAACCTGATAATAGATCATGCAGAAGAATGGGTTTTTGTTCTTCAAAAGTTATCAAATTTTCATCCATTCTGTGAAGGGGTCCAATAGATATAAACCGAGGGTTGAAGGCCCTTGGGTTGAGATCTCGAAGCCTGCTTGGGACCATGCGAATAGATGATGGACAGTAGGGTCTTGAATCGTTCCGAGTTCCACATCATCACCACCATTTGCCATTTCAAATGGTATCTGAAAAGTGAAAAGATATAAAATGAATCATATATATTTCTTTCTCTGTTTCATATTGGGATATATAGATATAGATATAGATATAGAAATCAATACTACGCGTAGGATCGTGTGAGAAGTTAAGTTAACGGTGAGAAACGTAAGAAGTGGATCTGAACCATTGATCACTTTTAATCTCATGTCCTCCTATGAATTGCGCTTTAGAAGAGAATTGATCCGGTGCATCTTAACCAAATGTATCTTATCATAATGTGCGTCTATTTCTCATCGAATAACCACTTATCACATTTCTCACCGGAACCCAACCCATCAGCTTATCAATACTATATATATATAGGGGTGGGTTCAAATGTGAATCACTTTTTGGTTGTGAACGTGAGGACAGCCGAGAGCACGACACGTGGCGGATGACTAGGTGCAACGTCAGATCCACGGCGGATGACTAGACGCGATTCATGGGAGGGCATTGAATTAAAGGGGGGACCACATTATATATATATATATATATATATAGAGGAAAGTTCAAATGTGAACCACTTTTTGGTTGTGAACGTGAGGACAACCGAGAGCACGACACGTGGCGGCTTTGATGCCGTGGATCTGACGTTGCACCTAGTCATCCGTCACATGTCGCGTTCTCGGTTGTCCCCACGTTCACATCCAAAAAGTGGTTCACATTTGAACCCACCCCTATATATATATATATATAGGGGTGGGTTCAAATACAAACCACCCTTTCGTTGTGAACGTGAGGACAGCCCAGAGCGCGACACGTGGCAATCTAAAACGGCGGGTCAAGTCATATTCAGTCTGAATAAAACTGCATGTTAGTGTTATTCATACTGAATAACGCTTGACCCGCGGATGACCCGCGGCTGACCCGCCCGCGTCCAATTGCATCAGAGTGCATGTTAGTGTTATTCAGTCTGAATAACGCTTTATTCAGTCTGAATAACGCTTTATTCAGTCTGAATAACGCTTTATTCAGTCTGAATAACTAAGTCGAAATTTTTTCAAATTGCCACGTGTCGCGCTCTCGTTTGTCCTCACGTTCACAATGAAAAGGTGGTTTGCAATTGAACTTTCACCTATATATATATATAGGGAAGTTCATTTGAAAACCAAAAAAACGTGCAAACCATGCAAACTCATGGTTGCACACGTAAATCAACGAAAAATCTTTTGTAGAGTTGTTTTACACTATATATATAGTACTGATTTCTGTATCTATCTTGATTGCAATTGCAGAATGGAAACTCAATAAACATTTTTACATGTTAGTTTTGACCAAGTTTAAAGTTATAGCAAGGTTAAAATACTTAGCTTAACAATTTATGGGATGGATATGAAGGATGAGGTTTGTTCTTCACTGCAATTCATTCTTTGCCACTTGTTGATTTCATATAACATGAAATCAATAACATCACTCCAAATTATATATATTAGGAACCAATAATAATAAAAGCTTGTAGATTTCTAGTAGCAACCACAAAAACCTTACATGTTTTTGTTTTGTATAGACACAATTATGGGGGTCCCATTCCTCTATTAAATTAACTGATATGTTTTCCTTTCAAGAAAAATATACGAGCTTCGTTTAAAACAAAATGGAGTTTCATTTGTTTGAAAAAAAGGACGACTAAAATTTTACTATATTGTTTAAGTATAATAATTGCCAATCTAACTTAGAGGTTATGAATTTGTCTAACACAGAGCAAACTGTATTAAAATTAAACATATTTTTATTTTTGTTTCTATTTTAAAAAAAAATTGAGTGTCATATCCGCTTAACTTGGTCCATTTATCATGTATACAATTTGAAACCTTCATTCCATCCTCAATGGCCTCACATTTTTTAAAAGAAAGAAATGTATGTGGAATTGATCTAGTTTTGTTTCATAAAAGTTCATTATTACATTAGAGGCATGGGCATCCATGTAAAAAAGTGTATTTTTATTGAGTGTGAAAAGTACTTTTAAATCGTTGATCGTTTTTAATCCAATACCCTCCCATGAGTACTTGTGGCTTATTAAAAGAGAATTGATCCAGTACATCTCATCCTAATGTTCGTCGATTTCTCATCCAACGATTGATAACCACTTCTTACTCTCACGACATCCGGCACATCTCACCGGAACCCAACCCTTAAAACTTCATATTTGTCTTAATCTTCCGTACTTCTTCTATGTACATCTAATTTATTAGTTATACAAAGACTTTTAAACAAGGAAATGTCACGATATATAAACTGTTGGATATTTTAGTGTAATTGGATTAACTTGTTTGACCAATTTCATCATAATAAGACATCATTTAGGCTTGGAGGTGCGGAGTGCACACCTACTTGAATTTATTATGATTTTAGGGGCAAAGCCCCTAAGGAATGGGGTCCGGGGGCAGCACCCCCGGTAGCGGGGTCCAAGGGGCGGCAGCCCCTGGCGGGATCCAAGGGGCAGCGCCCCTGGCTGGTTTACTCAGAAAATTACTCTACTTGGCTTTGGGGTGGTTTCTCCATGGACAATGCCACAGAAAATTAATTTTTGGAAATTGGGTGGGTAAATTTGACCCGGTTTTGACCCGTTGGAAAACCAGAAAACTGCCAAAAGGCAGTTATCCCGTTTCCTTATGAGAGATACGATTTTGGTCACATTCTTTCTTTGGTTCGAAAATCTCATACACAACATACGTATAATTCTCGATCTCTGGATTGTATCCGATTGAATAATTCGGGAGAACCACTGAATTGATTCGATCTAAAAGTGTTCACACGCCTTTCAGAGATTTTATTCGTTACTGTTTATCCCCTACATAAACATATATTAGAGCCCGTCATTGTTGAACTTGACCAGCCTGACCTTGGGCGAGGGGAAGGCCGATAACGTTCATGCATAAGACCAAGAATATGATCATGAGTAATAATATCATCCTTGATTGTCAAGTCTGATTCAAAGATATGTACCACTTGCACAAGTCCAAGGATAATAAGTTGATCTAGAGAGGCTGCTGCTGGTTTGAATCTGGAACAAGTGCAGTCGAAGATGTCTTGAAGAACAAAAAAAGGGATTTGATTTTCTATCCGCAACGGGTCAAAAATCATAGATGGCTCAATCGGCATATTTTCATCAACTAAATCCATGCAAGACTTGTAAATGAATTCAAGAATGAAGCAAGCATCCATTACCATCATTCTTGCAATTACCTTCTGCATGCACGTTCGTTTCCAACATGAGTTCTGGTGAGACATCTAACAAATCACCCAAAAGAATGGACTTTTGTTGTTCAAAAGATAATAAGGTTTCATCATTTTTGTAAAGAGGTCCAAGAGAGACAGCACAAGGGTTGAAAGCCCGTGGGTTGAGATCTCGAACCCTGCTTGGAATCATTTGAATAACAGATGGTGTTGAAAAAACATTTTGTTGTTTTCGTGTAGAATGAAGAGGGAATTGGACAGGAGGGTCTTGAATGTTTCCAAGTTCCACATCATCAGCACCATTTGTCATTCCAAAAGCTAGTTTCTTGTTGAGTTGCAATTCAACAAGCAGGTTTCTGGTGTTGATTTGCAACATTTGCTTGTATGGACAAAATGGTGCCACACCTTTGGGGGAACTTTTTGAAGCAATGTTTTTTTTTCCAATTTGTGGTTAGTGATCAAATTATCAAGAAAACAGATGAAAAGAAAAAAGTTGTCAAATTACATGGTCACAGACTGATCCAAAATCAGTTAAACAATCCTCCTTTGGGTATCTCCGATTCACATGTTGTTGGCAATCGAGAAAACTCCAATTTTACCTTCATTGGAGTCCAATTCATGAAGATGTTACACTTGCAAATGGATCCATATATGCTTCCTCAACTCAGCGACATTCAAGAACAAAGTTAGTGTGTGTTGACATCGCTGCCACAATTCATAGTTTTCAGTGTTCTTTCAAGCATATATGATCACCACAACACAACTTGAATACTTAGGGACCGCTAACTAAATGCTTACCCGAGTAAACGCTTACCAAGTTATATTACCTTAACGGATGAATATGGTTAAGACAAACAATTAATCTTATCTGGTAAGAGCGAAAGCAATCATCTAGAGTCTTATCCAGTAAGTGAGGGCGAGGACCTCGACTCTTATCCGGTTAGTGCTTATTGGGTAAATTATTGTATTTTATGCTATTTTAATGGACGAAAGCCTTACTCGTTAAGGTAAGCGAGTGTTGAATTTTACCAGCAAGTGAGGACGATGGATTCCATAAGTTGTTGCTGCAAACTAAAGCTGATGATTCAATCAGCGACATGCGTACTGCTGACTGGTACACGTGATTTCATGATTTCAAAGCATTAAATTAAACCCAAAATGATGGCTGAAAAACAAAATATATAAGCTTAACATTGAAAATGATGCTTGTACAACAACATGGCTTAACAGACATCAAGCGACGTGTATATAACAAACAAGTAATGAAAGATCAGAAAAATGGGGTCGAGAAAATCTATACAGCCAGTATGGTAATGGGATTAATTAAATTGGGTTGATGGTAAAGTAGGTTTGAACAAGGGTAAGAAGAAATAACATGATTCCAGCAAGTAGAGCAATCATATTCCATGGGTTACTGAAATACGTACGCCTCAACCATGCAATATTTCTGGGCCAATAACCATTGTAGTACGTCTCCAATTCTTGCCATTCTTTAGAATAAAAGAAATCTGCAGCATACGCTCCATCACATACGTGATTGATCATTTTTGCAGCCTCTTTGTTTGAACCCATAGAGTTGACGACGACTTTGGATTCTACCAATATGGAAACATCCTCTTCAGTATTGATTAGCATATCCATGGCTATAGTGTAATTTGTAAAATAATGACGAACCCGAGGAGTGAATTGCTCATATGCAATCAGGTTCCTTAAAACCAACTCAGTGTCACCAGAAACATACAATTTTGGCATTCTAAGAGTAGGCTTAGCCCAAGGCCAACGCCAATGCCAAGAAAAGCATACAAACGAAGATGGTAATTCTAGTTTCATGGCCATAGGCCACTCTAGATCTCCATGATGAGGCTTAAAGTTCACCCCAGCCCTGTCCAGATCTGTAGTTGAGTGGATTGATGAATATGAAAAAGCTGAAGGGGGAGGATGTGAAGCCCGGTAGTGTTCATGAATAAAACCAAGAATATGATCATGGGTAACTGTACCATCATTCTTGATTGTTAAGTTTGAATCAAAGATGCCGACAACTTGAACAAGTAAAAAGATAAGTTGATTTAGAGAGGCTATTGCTGGTATAAATCTGGAACAAGTGCACTCAAAGATGTGTTGGAGAACAAAAAAGGGGATTTGGTTTTCTATCAGCAGCAGGTCAAAAACCATAGCTGCCGGAAGCACCATGTTTTCATCATGTAAACCATTGGCAGACTTGTAAATGTATTCAAGTATGAAGCACCCATCCATTACCATCATTCTTGCAATTTCATCGTCACTGTAGTAAGTGTTGATGCCGTCATAAAATGCCCTGATCCTGGGTATGGAAGCATTCACCTTCTGCAAACATGTTTTCAGTGTTTGTTCCGGTGGCAAACCTGTATGAAGCAACAGATCACGCAGAAAAATGGCCTTTTGTCCTTCAAAAGCTACCAAACTTTCATCTTTTCTGTGAAGAGGTCCAATAGAAACTACCCGAGGGGTGAAAGCACTTGGGTTCAGATCTCGGACCCTGCTTGGAATCATGTGAACAGATGCAGATGAAGATCCATTGGTAGGATTCTGTGTACAATCAAGAAGAATCTGGACAGAGTCTTGAATGTTTCCAACTTCCAAATCAACATCTGCCATTCCTCTCAATTTGAAGGGTAAATGGATGATGATATTTGTTTCTCGCTTTCAATTAAGATAAGGCTACTGCTTGATGCCATTATATATTTATATTATTTAATAAAGTCTTCAAATTAGGAACAACTAACTAACATGGACACCCTCCCATTCCCAGTTCATCAAAAATTAATGGAGGTCAACCCAATAACAGCTCATATCTGTTGAATCAGTAACATGCATGGGATGTCCCTACTACCAACAACATAAATATATAAAACAAAAAGACCAGCTTCAATTCTTTCCCCACACCAAAATCATGTTTGTCCTTGGATAATATTATTTTTATTTTGCAATCCCATACCAAAATCCCATCCCTTAATAAATACAGCAAAAATCGAATGACTTGATAAATCAAAATATCCAACAAGTCCATTAAGTTTTTTTCTTGACTAAATTGTCCAAGAGTCATCATTTCTTTTCTTCCCACATTTAGGATGAAAAATAACATTTACTTTTTCCCTTACTACTTTCTTTTCCCTCCTAAAAAGTCGAATAAATTATTCGAAATGGAAGTCGATGCAAGTGGAATCGACATCGGTCTATTTTGTCACAAGTCAAACATGTTGGCCTTAACTTACAGTTAGTTTTTTAGCCCAAGGCTAATCCATGAATCTGTAGTTGAGAGCATAGGATTGGAAGCAAATAGCACTACACCTTACTTAATGATGTCAAAACTGTTGACTGGAAAAGGATCATATCCTAGCTAGGGAAATGCTTCTTCCATTGAGTAAAAAAGATGTCAAAACAACAGCTAGTTTCTACCATTACAAAATACTAGTTTTACACCAATAACAATTGCAGGCACAGCACAGGAGGCATTTCATCGAACACCTAGAATGCAAGCAAAATACCAAACAACTTGTGTTTTTATATAATTAAAAAAAAAAAAACTAACCAATGTACCTCATTAACAGTCACTACTAGAAAGCAAATCCTTTCAAGTACTCAGGATCTCGTTTAGCTCGTTCTTGAAATTTCTTAAACCACCGATCCAATATATCCATCGGCACCACCAGCTTGCTCCCATCAACTCCACAGAAAGACTGCATAAAATTAAACAAATTCTCCCCAACCTTCATCGCCAGCCGTTCGATCTTCTTCTCAGCCGCCACATCGAGGGACGGGAGAGAAGACAGGTCTTCGACGGAAATGCCTATTTTGGCGGAGAGAGGGGCGGCATCGGGGCAGTGAGGATAAGCCCCTCGCCGCCTGGTTCGGGCCAGGGGAGGGAGAGGACGGCGGAAGGGCGAGCTAGGGTTACAGCACCAACGAACAGGAAAGGGGAACCAGGAGACTGGATGTAGACAGCTAGGGCTTTGTCAGCAGGAAGAGTGAAGTTGTTGAGGAGGAAGATGCAGACTTCACGGATTGAATCGTAGGCCTCACCTGCAAATGCAAATCGGATGGATGAAAGAAATTAGGTACAGATGATGATGATGAAAAGTGTTTATGAGAAAGAGATTGGGGACAAACCAACGAAGGTGTTCATGTCTAGAAGCCAGTGAAAGGTGTCGATTTGGGTGAAAGTTGAGATGTCGATCGGGAAACTCCGATTAGGGAACACCACGCCGAACATGATTCAAGATTACGATGGAAGTTGTTCTGAGTTAGACAACAAAAAAACCAATTCCAGTGTTTGATGATGATGAATCTGTGTTTAATTACTTACTTACACACAAGAGTAGAAGGAAGACATAGTTCTAGAAGAGTCCAGACAACCAGTTGAAATCAAATGGAAGATTAACAGCACAAAAATAATAACACTTCTTTAAATCTCTGCTAGTTATATATAAGGGAAAAGTACACCAAAATGTATCCAACTTATCACGTTTTATCATTGTATGTACTGAACTTTAAAACTTACCATTTAATGTACCGAACTTGCTAAAACTTGCTATTGTATGTATCTGGTAACTTGTTACCTACAAAATGCTGACATGGAATAATTATATCTGATGTGTAATTTTTTATTTTTATTTTTTAAAAGAGTAAACTACAAATTTGGTCCATGAGGTTTAAAAAAACCAACAAATTTGGTCCCTAGGGGTTAAATTCTACAAAACCCAACAAATTTGGTCCTTAAGGGGTAAATTGTATAAAGAAACAAATTTGGTCCCCTCTATCTCTCTTGCGACTGAAGAACATCGCAGGCCCCATCTCCGGCGGCCGGCGACACCACCCTCGTAAACACGACTCCGGCGGCCGGCGACACCATCCACGTAAACACGACTCCGGCGGTCGACATCATTAACCTTCGTCGGTCCTCTCTCTCTCTCTCTGTCGTTCAACCTCCAAGAGGATTTGGACGAAATCAACGCCGGTGGTGGCGGTCCAGATCCGGCAACCTTTCTCTATCTCGTTCCACCAACCAGATCCGGCAACCCGGTGGTGGTTTGGGGGGTTTTGTTGATTTGGGGGTTTTATTGATTTGGTGATGGTTGGTTTGGACGCAGCGACGACGGTGATGCTGGTTGTTGGTTTGGCAACGGCGATGGTGGTGGTTTGGAGGCAGCGACGCTGGGTGGTGGTTTGAAGGGTGATGGTGGTTTGGAGGGTGGTGGCAGTGGTGGTTTGAAGGGTGGCGAACGGTGGTGGTGGTTTGAAGGGTGGTGGCGGTGGCGGCGGTGGTCTGAAGGTTGGTGGCGGTTTGGAGGGTGGTGGTGGTGGTGGATTGAAGGGTGGTGGTGGTTTGAAGGGTGGTGGCGGGTGGTGGTCTAAAGGGTGGTGGTGGCGGCGGTGGTGGTCTGAAGGGTGGTAGCGGTTTGAAAGGTGGTGGCGGTTTGAAGGGCGGCGGCGGTGGTGGTTTGAAGGGTGGTGGCGGTTTGAAGGGTGGTGGCAGCGGAGTGGTGGTATGAAAGGTGGTGGCGGTTTGAAGGGTGGTGGCGGCGGCGGTGGTGGTCTGAAGGGTGGTGGCGGTTTGGAGGGTGGTGGCGGCAGTGGTGGTGGATTGAAGGGTGGTGGTGGTGGTTTGGGTTAACCAAAACAGGTCCTTGAACAAAATTTGTAATTCCAAAACAAGTCCTTGAACCTAATTAGTAAACTAGAGGGACAAAAGTTGTAATTTACTCAAATAATACTGACTTGGCATCCTATGTGGCAGCCCATGTGGCAGCCTATGTGGCAATTTTACCGGTTACCTTTTTAGCAGGTTACCGGATACATACAATGGCAAGTTTTAACAAGTTCGATACATTAAATGGTAAGTTTTAAAGTTCAATACATACAATGATAAAACGTGACAAGTTGGATACATTTTGGTGTACTTTTCCCTATATATAACTACAAAGATAATCATGCTAGGTTATAAAAGAAACATAGGTTTTAGTTGTTAATGATTAATTTATTAAATTATTTGACGAAATTCTTTAAGGTATTATTTGGTACGCAGACATGATTGAAAAGAACTAAACGGGACAGAACTTGACAGACAAGATAGTAGGACAGTACTAAATAGGACGAAACAAAACTGGACAAACAACTGTCTATTTGGTGTTTGGTACACCTAGGGCTAGACAAGACATATTAGTTATAAGACCATCCTTACCCGTAAACTGTCAACTCAATCGCCACATCAGCGTTACCTCAGTTTTCCACTATCTTACTCATACCAACCCAATCTAACTTAATCCATCGACAATGGTAGACTCTCAACCCAATCTAAATAATTAAAAAAAAAAAAAAAGAGAGAGAGACAGAAGAAGAAGAAGAGAGAGATAGAGAGAAAGAAGAGAGAGGATGGGGTGGGTGAGTAGTCTATGCGGTCGGCAAGGGGAACCCGATCGGCCTCGGCGATGTTGCCGATGGACCCGATCAACCCACTGGCAACTCGATGCGAAGCCGAACGCCGGCTGCGGATGGTCTAACTTACATAAATAAAGTAAAAAATATAGTTTATAAACATTTTTACATAATTTTCATAAACATAAATACATATATAATATAACCAAATTTGAATAAAAAAATTTAGGGGTGGGCAAAAACCGAACCAAAAAACCGGAAAAATAAACGTGACACCGAAACTGAAACCGAAAAAATAACCAAAAACCGAAAAATTTCTAGTGATTGTTGAGGTACATTTATTAGTCTTTTTTTTCTTCTTCTTTTATATAAAATTAAAGTTTGAAACGGTTTGGATGTCCAAAAACCAAGCGGCTTGGTTTTCGGTTCGATTTTGACCAAAAACCGAACCGAACCGTGCTAACCCCTAAATATTTGATGCAACTGACGGTGATGGTTATTATGGTATATGAGGAGGTGGATGAGGTGAATAGTATGATTGTCGGGGTTATAGCAGAGGTTGTTGTGATAGAGGAGGGGGTGATGATGGTGGCAGAGGCGGGTATGAATTGTTGTGGTTGGTGTTCTACGGTGGTTGCATAGGTGGTGATAGATTGTGGTGGTAGATAGTCAATGGTGGTTGTAGAGGTTGTTGTAGTGGTATAGAAAGTGGATGTGACCAACGGTGTCCACCGGTGGCGACAGACGATGCGACTAAGATGGTTAACACCAAAACAAATACAATATAAAGTTACATATCAAACGAATGTTAATTAATAGTAATATTTTAGTTTTTGCCTGATTTCTATCTCATGTTTTTCCACCTATTTTGCTAGAACAATAAAAAATCTTTTTTGTCTCATGTTGGCCCACCTTATCCCATCATGTATCTATCATATGTCACGCCAAACGTGAGACAATGAATTCTTGTTTCGTCCCATGTTGTGCCAAACATGAGACATTGTGTTTTGTCTTATCTTGTCCATGTACTAAACGCAGCCTAACGGATATTAGAGGCAGGAATCAAATTTGGACATTTTAGCAAACCATGATTATCATCTTAATTTTGAAACTAAAATGACGAAAGGTTATCAAATTTGTAGTTTACTCAGAGCATCTCCAAAAGCATTGCTAAAATAGCAAAAAATTGAATTTTATTTTCTAATCCTCTCCAACAGATTTGTTAAACCATTCTTTAAAATAGAAAAACTTGAAGATTTTCCTAAAGGACTATCTTAACCAAAATGTATCCAACTTTACCCTTATTTCTATTGTGTGTATCCAACTTCAAAATGTGTTATTGTGTGTATTAAACTTTCAAAATGGTTTATTGTATGTAATAGTTTACCTACTAATCTGTTTATGCTGATGTGTATCAAGTTAATTCCTATGTGGCATTTTATTTTATAAAAGAGAAATAATTTTTAATGCATTACAACCAATAGTTGGCTAAATTGAAGAGAGAAAGAGAAATAATTTTTTAATGCATTTCCATCAAAAGTTGGTCCAAAAATTATTAAAACACTAATTTACTTCTCTAAAATAGCAAAATTGTTGTAGATGAAATATAATGTTTTTAGAAATTTTTACTCATCATTCTCTGTTATATAGAAAAATTTTAGCAAAATTAATGAAGATGCTCTCATAAAATACTTGTTTTTTTCTTTTACAACTACCAATTTGAGTAATTTCTTTTCAAGACTATTTACTTGAAAAAAAAAAGGTATATGAATGAAAGTTGAATGTACATTGTTCTCTATTTTTCTTTTAAGCAACGTATATTTAAAACATCTATTTGATATATAAGATTATGACATTAAATGACGAAACAGAAAATCAAAATCAATGTTGGTTAGTTGTTACCATCAAACAAAATTATTTATTTTGAATATGAAACAAGTATAAGTTACATGATTTGTTACATCCATAACAACAACAAATAGATACATATGTTGTTTTAATAGTATATGGAGAAGACAAAATACAATTTCAAAAAAGACCTTAATAGCATAACAAGTAGGAGGAATAGTATTAAACGTTATAATCATGATTATAAAATTAAAAAAAAAAAGGTTTTTATTGTTAGATTAGAAAACGCAATCTGGTAGTCTGTGATGAAGATGTTTTATGTAGGTATTAAATCAAATCAAGCAGGGAGCATTACAATTGAAGGAGAAAGAATTCATATCTTAGGTGAAGGTATGGAATTTATTTATTTTTTTGAAAGGGTGTCCGAGCCTATGGCCCGACTAATCCCTGGCAAGATCAAGGCTGCATTTCCCAGTGTAAATCTCCACAGGTTGCGTATCGAGGGATTCGAACCCGGGTTATGCGCTATGAACCCCCCAAGCCTTATCCACTCCACCACAACATTGAATGACAATATGGAATTATTATACATAATATACCAAATGCTCCCATATATGCTCTTTCAAATCTCAATATTTAGAGAAATGTTGGACCTTTTGATTTCAAATTTTGTGTGTGTTTCTGCAATTCAATTCCTTAAGTTCCAAGTGTGATTGTCGGACTTTTAAGATTTTTATCTAAATGCCTTGTAACCAAAAGTTTATGAACTAAATAGAAATACGTACATAGTACACAAACGGTGGTAAGAAAGTTCAAAACTCAAATTAAGATATAACTGTAGATTTCAACGATATGCAGCACTGACTGAAGAAGAAAGAAGCGAACAATAGCCATCATATAATGGAATGAAGATATTATATTGCTCATATCTACAATTAACATACAGATGATCATGTGTATGCTTAATTAAACTTGTGTACCAACATCTAAACCCAAAATAAACAATAAAAAAAACCAAAGATATGATGCAAGTTTCAGTTCACCTGATGATAGCTGGCAACTGGAGTTAGATAGGGAGTAGTAAGTAAGTATGGATGGCAGATATAACTTGCTTTGACCATCTAACAAGCCCTTGTCTCCTATCATCCACCCAACACAACCCTTGCAATAACCCTGAACAACACAAAAACAGATCTCATTTCCAGTTCCACTACTAAATATACATATATATATACACACACATATCAATTAAAATGAATGTATGATTATTCTATGCGATTTACCAAGTAACAGCCTGACTTGAAGACAATCAATTCGGTACCTCATTCTGGTATATACACCTTAATCAATTTCAACACAAAATCTGTTATCATGACATAAAAAGAAAACAACTAGTAAAAGATGTTAATGAAGTTTACCAGAATCAGGATTTGGGTTTGAAGATAGACCCTCTAATGCATAGTGGGCATAAACTAGTAGCCGCACACGTTGAGAAGAGCCTAGCTTGCTACTTACAGACCTGATAAGTCCACTGCATCCAAATGAAAGTAAATATATGCCAGTTTAAGCCCAAGATAACATAAAGTTAAGAAATTTGTACTGCTTACTCTGTACGCAACACTGTAAGAAACTCCGGGGGTAAAGACTCCATAAATTCTGATATATCCCCAATACTAAGCCTCTTCACTTCCTGTTTCAGATCTGCTTTCTCTTCATCCGACATTCCTTTCCCAAGACCAGCTTTACTAAAATACCAACAATCAATGTCAAGATTGATTTTTAACTACTAGCAAACAGTAACAGCAACACATATTTTTTTTAAACAACTACCAACCAATCACCTGTTGATCGTTCTTCCTGTGAATATGAGGGGAAGATATCTAGCGTACTTCCCAATACCAAACTCTTCACCTATTTCTTGAATTTTATGCGAGTCTAAAACAATCAATGCTTTCCAAAGTTGGCAGTACTTCACTCTAAATTCTTCATCTAAATTTCTATAGATCCCATGATCCAGAACAACTTCATTCATTACAAAAAATATTATACATCAGGAACAACTCGATAATAACCAACCAACACACTAATTAAAACCTTTACCTAAACAAAATCCTTCTCTTTCATCAGAGGAAACCAGTATATTGCCAGGATGTGGATCTCCATGCACAAAACCATGGACAAATATCATTTCAGCAAATGCTTCCACCAAAACTTTTGCAACCTTCAATAAAAGAAAGGGAAAAAAACACTTCAATCAATCTCTACATGCCTGGTAATTTATTCACTGATCTACCATATAAAATTGTATACAGAGCTAGAAACCACAATTTATATGTATTGACATATCAGAATGTCGTGCAGATATTTACTCAATCTGACTTGGAGAGGGAAGCAAATATATTAATCAGTCAAGTGCCTCCGGATGGCAAATAGAGGGGTTAGTGAAAACACATCATCACTATGAACTGCATTGCTATTTCAAAGCATAAAATACAACCTTTCTTGGATCGATTTTCATTTCCCGAATATAATCCAGATCATCTACCTGAAAGCCAAAGAATTTCTGTTAAAACCACATCAAAAGTAGGGAGTCAAGGGCATAAATCAAATGTAAATTACATTTTTACAACTATTAACTTTATTTTACTTTTATCATCAATCTTGCCAGCCTAGAACATTTAACCTTACATCCCAAGTAACTTTGTTAGAGCGTGTACCGTAACTAAACGTCTATATAAGCATTTACAGCTTCTTAACAGGGTAAGTGGTACCACAAGCAGTTGATCACCCACGATGTATAGGCTTTAAGTAATCTCGTGATCAACTCACATGATATAGCACATAATAAGTTGACCGACAGAGGGCTTGCATATGGAATCCCACTTCCATAACCGTAAATGTATCTGTGGGTTGGGATGGGGGTAACGTTTTAAAAGATGCTAAGTTAAGCTAGACATGACCAACTAGCACTTAATCACACACTTAGTTAATTATATAAATGTAACACCCCAAACTCTAGTACACTTAGTTAATTAGTCGGCTCGCAAAGCGGGTCGGACACCCATGTTAATAAAAAAAATGATATTAATAAAACTCTGGAAGTTGGGGTGATTGGTATTAACTCAAACACAAGAAAATGAACGCGAGGTCATTTGAGAGCATGGAAGGAATGCTTGAGAAAGGAGCGCTTATTCCCAAATCAGCTTTGGTGGCTCAAACTTCATGGCATTTGTCTCCTCATTATTCCTTGGTAAAAATCAAAAGAAGATCAAAAAAAGTTCCAATAGTTTTACAAAAAAAGGTGCAAGTTGGATTAAAAAATTCTGCAGTGAGCTCTGAGACAAGAACAGAAAAAAGAAAAAAACAAGGTAAGGTTTGTCTCAATCTTCTGTATTAGTAAATGATCAGAAGCATAACGTTTTCCAGAACTGCTTAGCGTTAATATAATGTCGAATCAAAGGCCTGGAGACCTTTACCCGTATGCTAATTAATTTGATTTCTTCACTTTAATTTGTTTTTGATAGACTTTAATTACTTCAACTACATTACTAAAATTTTCAAATTACCTTGTGTATATTTAAATTAATTGAAAAGGTTGAACATCTTCATAGGATTCTCAAATTTATCAACTTTCTTGATAGAAAGAGTGACGCGCTAACCGAAGGGCCTTTGGCCTAGCATTACCTGGGCTTTTGGCCTCCCAGGAGGTCAAAGGTTAGGAGGGTGTGTGAGTTATCACTTTATCTGTTTGCATTTTCCATCTATAAAAATTATATACTTCAAAAAAAAAGATTAGTCATAATGCCGTTTTGTATGCATCAGGACACTTCACTGAAAGTGGACCGGGACCTTTGGCATTAAGAAAGTAAACGAAACCGTGATATTGGGCATAAGTAGTAGTGTAGAGAGAACTCTAAATAATGAGATACTAACCCTCCGTCCCCTGCAATATTGCATAGTCAAAACTTGGCTAGTGGTAAGCTCCTGGGAATATATAAATGTGACGGTTAGTCCAAATAACTCACAAATTTATAGCTTCATTATGCATCCATAAAATGATCAGGCATACCTGAAAAACCATAGGGACTCTGATTCTACTACTATGCTTGAAGTTTATGGCAGTTTTGACTGAATTTCTTGCTTCCTGAATGAAATCTATCCAGTAGATTTATTTAGTATATTCACATACCAAGGAAAGAAAAGGTAAATGGAATAATTCATCCTACATGATCTAGTGGTGGTCTTTTTGGCTAAAGTCTGTAAATTAAGAACTGATACCCACTAAAAGAAGTGAAGAGATCGAGGAATAAGCAATTAGGATTTAACAACCCTTTTCTCTCTGTCTTCACAGCATCATTTCTTTCTTGTTGCTTATTAAGAGCATGAATTATAAACTTATCAGACTAATAATGCTCCTGGATAAAGAATAATATTGCCCACATACATCACAATGACTTGTGCTTCAGTTAAACTTGCAATTTATTTTAAGGTAATATTTTGGCGTGAGCGTGAATCATGAAAGGCGGTTTACCCCTGGAATGTCAACACCTTCGTTGACCCTGCATACCTTACTTGAGTACTAGTTAACATAGTGTTAAAGGAAAGAAGACATATAGGAAGGTGAAATTGAATTAATGCTCAAAGCATGAGATAATAAAAGTACAAACTACAGGTATGCTAGGAAGAATGTGGCTACATATCAAGATATCTTTCAAATTTAGTTTAGCTCACCAAGTTCCAAAGCAATCACCTCTGAAAACTCTGATACCATCCACTGAAACCTGTATTCAGGAAAAAACTGTAGAAAAAAGAGAGGCACAAATCTTTAAGGCAGGTAAGAGACTGCAGAAGGCAAGTTTAAAGCAACCAATGAAGGTCAAGTTAAAGAATACGAGTTCAGTAAAATCTACAAGTTCGACAGATGTACATGATAGAGAAAGTTTTCTGAGGTTCATCGGGTTTTGTTGAACACTCCATTTCCAATTTATATTACTAGATTAACCTACAGTAATAAATCATCTTTTTGGAGAATACCTATCAAGATATGTTTCAGAACCACAAGCTTTTTATCGACTTCTCTGATCAAGATCAAGTTTCACTTTTCTATTTCTTAGTTACAATTTCTTGCTTCCTAGTTTCTTGGATTGCTGTGGCAAGCTACAGCAGGTCATATTTTAGCAACTAATACCTTGTCTATCTCAAATAGCTCTACAGTACGAAATAACATATAAACAGATTAAATATTTTGATTATGGGAAAGATTTTCCTTTGCACATGATTTGACTATAAGGCTGTTATGGATTGCACCACTTGATCATTATTCATCAGCAGATGATCTGCATTGCGTATTTACATTAAGATTCAAGCTGCTATAGCTGTTTAGTACACAAGTTATTTGGGTTTCTGTTTGAGTGGTTTATCGTTCAATCTTTCTTCCAGGTTCTATCAAATTCTAGTTTACAAGCAAATCAAAGAACACGGAATAACAAGTTCACAAGAGCATGATTCACATCATCCATACCCATGTGACGCATTTGGCGAGTAAAGACATTGTTGCAATGTCCATTCTCATCCGGTCTTTTAACCCAGGATATTGGACCTGCATTCAAACCATAAAATACCAATTCTCAATTCACAGTTCATTTCTGTAACAGTAGAACAAGGCATGCAATAGAAAGATACAGGCCAGACCCAGATACAAAATTACTGCAAATGTAAATATTGCCAAATAGATAGCTAAATGTCAATTCAAAGCAGCTGCCAATATGGAAATAACAATAACCTTACAATCAGCTAGTAGTATGAACGTTATTCTCAAACTTGGTCCAAAAATAGTGAAGTGAAGGATGCAAAATGACAACTTTTGATGTAAATTCTATATTTACCTTTCCCTTTTACTTTTTGAACACTTCCAGAATTGATATAAAGAATTTCCTTACACTAAGTTTCACATGTAACTTACCAAAACCTATCTTTTATAATTGATGATAAGATAGAATAACATGTGGCTAATAAATTGCAAAAGGAGAACGCTTTTAAATCATCCCGATCCAAAAAGAGGCACAATGAACCATTATTGTCATTATAGAATTAAATCTATTTTTGGTTTCATTTGCTCATCATCTACATCCATGAAGGTAAGATAAATAAATGATGACACATCTCACTTGCGCATAAAAGAATTGATATAATCATTCTTAGTTAATAACTCATAGAAGATTGTAGATGCTTTTCTTGAAGAAGCCATATTACATGCTACAGTTCTCCATGGCCCAAAGTGTGCAAAAAAAACAAATCTTATTAAGCATATTTCACAGTATTGATTCTGCATACTTGCTATACTTGTTCAATCTTCTGTCAAGGGCTCATGGCATTGATTGTGCATACTCCCTCTACTTGTTTAAGCATATTCCACGTTATTTGATGCGTATACTTCTTTTCCCAAGTTTGCTTCAAGCTTTTTTCAACTCTCCAAAACATTTTTTTCTTGATTTTGTTATGTCTACTCTTCACAAAACTTTTTCACAAGTCCCACGGGGCAGGGGGTCATGGAAACAGCCTTTTTACCCGGTAAGGAAAGATTGCATACTTTAGGTGGGATTCATCGCTTTCATTCGGTTTGGTTTGGTTTAGTTTTGGTTCAAGATTCTAAATTGCACATATGTAACCATTTTAGCCTCATACTTCCAGATGTACCCTTGAATTATATAAAAAAAATCCACTGGAATCATATGGCACAATCCACAAGCTCACTCAGGGACAGAGCCTATTATAAATTTGTAATTATGTAAATGTCAGCCAATTTGATCTTCATACAACTTTGGTTAGATCTATCATCATTAATCTTCTCTGAAACAGTTAAGGAATCCGAATTTATTTTTCTCTTCATTAAATATTTGTCCATGGTTGTTAATTACATGGGTATGTATCGATCTTGTCACGTTTTATCATTGTATGTACTCAACTTATAAACTTACCATTGTATGTATCGAACTTTCTAAAATTGTCATTGTATGTATCCAACTTTATCAAACCCTCAAGTTCAATACACTTTCGTGACAAGTAGAATACATTCAATGATAGGTTTTAATAAAGTTGGATACATACAATGACAATTTTAGAAAGTTCGATACATACAATGGTAAGTTTATAAGTTGAGTACATACAATGATAAAACGTGACAAGTTCGGTACATACCCATGTAATTAACCCAAATATTTTCAAACTTAACAAATCACAAACTCACATCCACATATGAAACAAACCTATATGATAAAACAAGAAACAACCAAAACCACATATGAGATTAGTTTAGAGTCAGCGATAGTACAGGATGTATTAGAGTACGGTTTGGGGCTCCACTAACATTACAGAGAGAAAATAAAAACTAACAGCACCAAACCCCCTTGGATTAGCTTACACGCCTATACCTGATAAAAATATGTACAATCTGATGAACGTTTCCAGGGTGGGCATGAGATAAGCCTGAGATTGGGTTTACGTATTCTTGAAAAAGGAAGTAGGGAGAGCAGAACAGCCAGGATTTGCACAGGCTGATGAACTATTGGAATCAAAAACAGTTTTATTTCTCACTTATTTCAACCTCTGGCTCTGATTATAATCGAATGCTTACAAGTTACAACCAACAAGGACACAACTGCTGCTACCTATTGAGCATTGTTATATCTAATGCAAACTTCACATGGTTTTTGACACGAGCTATCCCTATGTGCTTTATATTGGTTAGACTTAAATTTTACTTTTAAAAGTATTACTTGTAGTTAAATGAAAATCTTCTATCCTTGTACTCTATATCTGGATAGTAGTCTTAACAGAAATTAAAACACACATCAAGACCCAACAGAAGGGTTGACAAAGACAAGCAGAATAGAAAATGTTGAGATGATAAATAACCTTAAGCACTACTTCCTGATGGTCTTTGAGCAATGCACGGTGCACTTGAGCTATGGAGGCGGCAGCAATAGGTTGTTCATCAACAGACAAGAAACTGATACATATGAAATCAGTATGAATCTGTTGATGCGAAAGAAATACATGAAGGATAGTGATTAGTAATGACTTACATATCTTTTAAGTCTGATCCAAGATTTGTGGTTAGTACTTGTTTTATATCTTGAAAAGAACATGGAAGTGCCTATTGAGAGAAAACCAAAAGAAGCAATGATAAGATAGAAAGAGTACTAAAAGGAAATGAAAGGGGTGGTAATGAAGAGGTACCTGATCCTGCAATGAGGCAAGAGTAGAAGAGTATTCCTTGGGGACTTGTCTCATGGATGCCACAAATTGACCGGCTTTGATGTAGAACCCTTGGTTGACCTCACATAGTTTTAATATCCTCTTGGCTGACCTTAGATGAACCTATTCATTTGAACAATATATATATATATATATATAGGTATAGAGGAAAGTTCAAATGTGAACCACTTTTTGGTTGTGAACGTTCCTGATTGATGAAATGCAATGCAGCAAAGTAGAAGAATAGGAAGAACCTGAGAAAGTATTGTTGCATATTGATCATTATCTCGGGAGATGCCTCGTAAGGAGTACTTGTAGTCAACAACATTGGCAGTAATCTACAAAACAAACTCTCTCTCTCTCTCTTATTAAAACTGAAGCATAAACTAGTTGTAGATTTGAAAAAGGAAAAGAAAAACAGACAGTATAGAGAGAGCGAGAGGAGCGAACGACGCCGTTGATTGATGTATTGATGAAATTAGGGTTTATTAGTAGTCTATTATTATCATTATGATGATGATGATGATAACTAACAGCAACAGCAGCACCACCTCCAGTGGCGGAGATGATGAGAAGGTACAATGACCTTCTCCTTCTCATCATCATCGGAATCGGAATCGGAATCGGCAGCGACTTTGCCGCCGATTGTCTGTCGGCCGTTCTAATACAAGTCAATTAGTCAACCCCCGTACTGTAGTAATCGCATTTTCTATTTTCTGTCATCTATTTCTACTCTGTACCCCTCAACTTTACTTTTTTTTCCTTTCTATCTCAGCATCAAATTTGCTTTTAAAAAATTTCTTCTCTTCCCCGAAAATGCATGTTAAAGTTTCCTTTATTTTGCAAGTTGATAATTATAGAAACAAAATAAAGATAAATTTTAATTCCATCGTCTCATCCCCAACCATAAACATGCATCAACCATTTCACAAAGTAAACATCCTTACGTCGGCACCACCTTTATCACTCTTTGTCAATTGCCACCTTAGGGTCACATCAGCTTTCCACTATCTTATCAACACCATACCATATCATCCTTACCCATACCAATTCTATACCAATCTAATTAATTAATTAAAAAATAAAAGAAAAAGAAAAGAAGAAAGAGAAATAAGAGAGAGATAGAGAGAAAGAAGAGAGAGGATGGGGTGGGGGGTGAGGAGAGAGAACGGCATGGGGGTACCGTCCCTCTTCCCTGCCGGCCTTCTACCGCCCACCCACTATGGTGGTACCCGCCGGTACCGGCTTGGTACTGGCCTTCTAAAGGTGCTGGCCGCGGATGGCCTAAGATAGTTCAAGTTCCGATAGTTAGCTCTTGCCCTTACAATTGAAGACGATGTCGATGAAGGCGTGAAGGTGCACTATTTTACGGTGGAGATTGTAACTTTTCATAAATTTCTCATTTTTTACTCAATGATTGAAATTTGTTTTCTTTTTTGAGAAATGAGGATCAACCAATCAAATGATATTTCTGTTTCAATTTTTGCCTCTTATTTTACCTTTGAATCAAACTTTTTTTGCGCTGGTCACTAAGTTCCTATTAGTATCCATTAATAAATATATAACCTACTAAAAAGTGGGTTATGCATGTACAATGGAAACTGTCATCGGTTTATCTCTCCAACAAATCAAATTATCCAAACTTGTATGTTCGTAAGCCCATACTAAAGTTTCAATCAATTTATGTCATTATACATGCCAGGATATAAAAAAAACATAAATCCACATTCACATTGATAAGGTATTCATACCAAAGGGGGGTTATATCCATTAATAAGCTGTGAAGAGTTTAACCCACTCAACTTACTCACTTTTTTAATGTCACATCAGCTGACACATCAGCTTTTTCCCAACCCTCTCTTTACCCTCCCATAACCCTCTACAACTCACACCCAACCCTCTCAACCCTCTCACACACAACACACACACAACACACACAAGCTACATCGGGTTGGAGAAGCCACTTACACCGCCAACCCGCCGGCTACCTACACCACGCAGCCAACCCGCCGGGTGTTTTTGAACCTGGCGGGCCAACCCGCTGCCAACCGCCGGCACGGGTGCGGATAGCCTTAACTACTTTATTTATGAAATTCATAGTAATAGAGATGCATGTCCTAAAGAGAAAGAGAATTTCTAGCTTGTTATCCTCTTACCTAACAGGCAAAGATTTGCCTATGTGGAATGGATGATTCATTCAGATTGACATGAGAGTTACATGTTGTATATTTGAAAGAGGTTGACCTCATTGCTTCTCTCACGCCACAACCCACTTCACAATATAATACCTCGGTCCATAAAAGCAAAGGCTGTGTTTGGCAAACATAAGCTAGCTTATCAGCTAGTCCATCCAAACATGTACCAGGAAGCTAGCTTTTTGAAATGCTACTTTGAGTATCTTATGAAGAGCTTATTGTAGCTTTTTCCAGTTATACCCTTATTAATATTAATTATTAAATTCAAATATACCCTTTTTGATCATTTTACATACTCATAAGCTAGTTTTTGCCAAACATAATTGGTTCATACGCTAGCTTATCAGCTACTAACAAACTTATCAATCAACAGCTAGCTTATCAGCTATCCGCTAGCTTATCAGCTACCAGCTAGCTTATAAGCTACGCTTGCCAAACATAGCCAAAATGTAGGACTGGAAAAGACTGACTAATTTAAATGTTTTTATAGCACATCAATTATAGTGTAAAGGTATTTTACAATTTAAAATAAACAATTCATGAACCAAAACTTACACAAAGTCTAGGTTAAGGACATGTGCTATAAAAACCCAGAAACTATAATACTTGTCATTTTTGGGTCTCTGTTGAGAACCTATTCATGATCGTTTGAATTTGAGGTGCTCATTTTATAAAGATGATTGGTTATAAATCATTGTAATCCAATGTTTGTCCAACATAAATAATACATGTAATTCCCAATAGACATGTTGTATGCAAATTCCATCCAAATATCGTCATTGGAAAATAAACGAGGCAAAATCTGATTACATTACTTCGATTAGATGGCCAACATACTGGAAACATGTAATTCCCAATAGATATTCAGTATGCAATCCCATTTAAATGTCGTCATTGGACAATAAACAAGGCAAATTCCAAAAGTTGAAGTAGAACAACATCAAATTGATAAACTTCACAACTTATTTGACTACTTAATAAAGGTCGACATAAAAAACACATTATTTACCCATCGTTTATACAAAATCATCATCCAAAATTATAATTATGTCAAAAACTAATGTATTGCTCAGGATAAATCATTTTCAAATGAAAATCATAGAATTTATATTCAAAATTTCTCATAGCTCAATAATATGCGTTTTTCCAAATAATTTACAAATCAAATACACTAAAAAAATGCATTAATGTCAAGTATTCATCATTAATGCATTTTTATCAAAATGTCCCCAAATAGACATGGACTTGAAAAAATGTTTTTTTAATGCATTTTTCTAGTGTATTTGATTTGTAAATTACCTTAATGTACCACAAGCCCTAAATAGACGATGGCTTAAGGCATTTTGACAAATCATTAAAAATGCCCTCCAAATAGACGCCGGCTTAAAAAATGCCCTCCAAATAGACGTCGGCTTAAAACATGCCCTAAGGTGACCAGAAATGAGAAGGGTGGAAGAAATGAGCTAAAAACCTTAAAAATACAAGTTTTAAGTTGCACTAGACACGCCACACGACCTGACCTGCGAACTAGGTCGCACCACTAACTTGTTTGTGCCTCACATGGTTCTACTTGACATATCCTACATCTCAAAGTCATATGAAGATTCATGCGACACACACGACATGTCTTCTCCAGTAGCCTACACAACCTTAACCGTGACCCATGTCACATGAAACCTTAACGTGTATGAAAAAACTTTGTTTTAGCTACCTTCTTTTTTTACGTGAAAAAAATTCAAGATGATTAGATCAAGTAACTCAAAAAATGCACAAGCAGCTCAAATAGCCCTGTACTTGCATTTTTTTTGAAGTTAACGCTGTCAAGTGTGTGCTCAAAACTGATTTTACTTAGGAAAGGAAAAGAAAGCGAGAGAAAGTAGAAAATACTCATGTTTTCACTTTTTTATGGAGAGAAAATAAAGAAAACAAAAAGAAAATAACTTTAAGTTTCCTTTCAAAACTTTCATCCCAAATATACGAGGAAAACGAAGAAAATAAAAGGAAAAAAAATTAAAATTAATTAGAAAATTATTGAAATCATAAAATTTACAATATTATCGAACCTTTTATTATATAAAATATATATTTTAAAAAGTATATTCGTAAAAATGGTATCGTTTTTTTTTCTTATGTTTAAAAACATGAATAAAAAATATCTTTTTTTTTCTTTCCTTCTTTTCTAGAACATAAATAATTTTTTTCTTATGTTTAAAATATAATATTTTTTTCTCTTCTTTTCTTTCCTACTTTTTTTTTCTCTTCGTTTTTAGAATACAACATAAGAGTGTCACAAAATATCATATAATACACACATGATTATAATTGTCAAAATTAAAACAAGGTCAAAATTGTTTTTTTCCCCCTTCAATTAATTGATATTAAATGTTGATAAATTTAATTACTAAAAAACCAATATCTTGCTTTCAAGATGATAGTAATAAACATTAATTATATTTTGTTGTTTTTTTTTTTTTTTCAGATCTGGGATTACTTTGTTGATTTTATACGCAAATCGCAAGAGAGAAGAAAACTCCTTTTGGGATCCAGGTTTTTCATTACACAAAGAGACAGAGACAGAGAAGAGAGAGTGTGAGATCTAGATCTCTATTATATATCCATATATCATATATCTATATATCTATCTATCAGTTAGTAGTATATGTGAAGAAGAAGAAAGAAGAAGAAGATGATGGAGATTGTAGCATTGTTTCTGATTTCCAGTCTATTACTACTGGGATCAGTCACATCTGATGCTTCAAATCACAAATACAAAAGTGGAGATGTCGTTCCTCTCTATGCCAACAAGGTTGGCCCCTTCCAAAATCCAAGGTATCATCAATTCATCATTATTATATCATCAGATCTCAACATTTTCATTTCTGTCTCATCCAATTCATTCATATAACCAACTTGACTACTCTGCATTCTTCATTATCATTCAATTTTTATGTTTTTCCTTGATCTAGATTTTTTTTATTTAATTTTTGTTTGAAATTTTTATTTAGCTAAATGTAGAGATATTGAGGTTCAAAATTGGATATTGCCTCCATGTGCTTTTTGTTAGGAAACCAGATCCAGGGGTTGGTTAAGTTTGTTGAATACCAGTAAAAGGCAAGATGTGATACAGGTTTTCTTATAATACCAGATCCTATTAACCTTTCTTACATGGATATTACAGTATTATGTACAAGTTTGAATTTATGTTACAAGGGACTTGGGAACATAATAAATACCATCTTACATGCTCTTCTGTAAAAACCTAATATTCTTGTCAATCTTCCTTTATCCGTTAACATCGCAAGCTAAAGGATCAAAGTTATTTTAACCTACCACATTTTGAACCTGTGTGAAAACTTCAGCTCTATTGACTACTTCACATTTTGAACCTACCAGGTTGGAAAGCTCTATATGCATTTTATTCTTGTCTCAGTTAAACTCAGTAGACAATGTTTAACGTTTGCATTTGTAATACAGTTTTTGAAATGCTGGAAATATTACGGTTTATAGAACAGATATACTGAAGAAGATACTTGTACCTTGGAATTTGATATCTGTAGCAAAAGATTATTAGGAGGTAGAGGTGGCTAAGGTTCACAAAGGAAGTACTTAAGATAAATTTGCACAGTGGGTAATCAAGGTTCTTACCTTAGATAGGAGCAAGTAGACGGATACATTCATGTCTCAAACAGTCAGACCCTTTCCGGTTGGCATGTTTGCGTTCCTTTTGGGTTGCATGATTTCATTATGAGATGGTGTCATAGAGAACCAACGTACTCTCATGTTGCAATATTTTCTCCCCTTGAACTTTTTGTATGCAATGCATATGATGGTGGACTACTGCTTTCATGTTTTTTGCTTCTTTAGACCACAGAACCGTTATCTCTTTGCTTGAAATTGCTTGTGAGCTGTGGCACTGCTTTAGACAAAGAGAACCTATTAAATAATATTTCATATTCATAATTTGAAGTTTGTTGTCATAAACAATACTTTTTTTTCATGAATGTTGAGGTATTATGTACAGTCAGGTTTTTGTGGGAATAAATAAATTAAATTTCAGTTATATATTTATTAACAATATTCAGGTTGAGTTGTAGCTAAAATAAAAACAGTTTTTCTTATTAAGTAGAAAATTGCAAAGGAGATTTGTACATTTGGCGCTTTGCTCATGTTCAGCCCATTTTAGTTTGCAATCTTTTCTTTGTGGACATATGTAGGACTACGAAAACATTTTTGAAAGGAGAAATTTGAGCTTTCTTTATCTTTAGGGGAAAAAGCATAGCATTGTTAGCTCACTGTGTTGTTGGTTGCATTTTGAGTTCAAGGGGAAATCAGGTTGCAACATGAAAGTTTGTGGTTTTTTATATGTTTTTACTTGTATAATTCTGATAATGCTCTCATGTACAATTGACTCAAGTAACTTGTTTGGGCCTTGGGGGTTGGGAATAAATGTTCCACCGTATTTGTGATGCATGCCTTATGTATGTATGCTTGATTCTGTAAAAATAATAGCTACTCTAGTGATGATGGATTGATGGGCTATCGCTAATGAATGTATATATTTTCAATTTCAGTGAAACGTACCGCTATTTTGATCTACCATTCTGTTTGCCAGGTTTGATTCTTTATGCTTCCTTATACTCCCTCAAACCCCATGCCCTTGAATGCTCAATATTAACAACCATGGTGTGTACATCAACAGGTGATTTGAAAGAGAAAAGGAAGCACTTGGAGAAGTATTAAATGGAGACCGTTTAGTTAGTGCTCCATACAAACTTGATTTCTTGGTTGACAAAGATTCTGAGTTTATTTGCACGAAGAAACTGACAAAGCAAGAAGTGGCTAAGTTCCGGAAATCCATTGCGAAGGATTACTACTTTCAAATGTACTTTGATGACTTGCCACTCTGGGGTTTCATTGGCAAATATGAGAAAACCGAGTCCAATGAGCAAAAATACTACCTCTTTAAGCATCTGCAATTTGAGGTACTCTACAACAAGAATCGTGTTATTGAGGTGAATGTCCGGACTGATCCAAGTGCCCTTGTGGATGTTACGGAAGACAAGGAAGTTAACGTCGACTTCATGTACACAGTCAGATGGAAGGAGACTAGCATTCCTTTTGAAAAGAGGATGGAGAAGTACTCGCACAATTCTTCTCTACCACATCATTTGGAAATACATTGGTTCTCAATTATTAATTCTTGTGTGACGGTGCTCCTTTTAACTGGTTTCCTTGCCACAATTCTCATGCGGGTGCTCAAGAATGATTTTGTAAAGTAAGGGCTAATAACCTTGGTATGTTTTTCCCTCTTTATTCTTGCATGAAAGCTTATCTACTTTTATGCATCAAAGGTATGCTCATGATGAGGAAACGGCTGAGGATCAAGAAGAAACTGGATGGAAATACATACATGGTGATGTCTTCAGATACCCAAAGTTCAAATCTTTATTTGCTGCTTCCCTTGGTTCTGGTTCCCAGCTATTTGCCCTGTAAGCCCGTCTATGGTGCTCTCTTAATTAATTTAGGTCTCAATGTCTCATTCAAGTCATGATTCTGCTTATTAATAATTTCAGTTGTACAAATCCCCCTGACACCATTTTGTGTCTTGCTAATGATTTCTGCAGTACAATCTTTATCTTCATACTTGCACTGGTTGGTGTCTTTTATCCATATAATCGAGGAGCTCTGTTCACCGCATTGGTTGTCATATATGCTCTCACATCTGGAATTGCTGGATATACTGCATCTTCTTTCTATTGCCAGCTTGAAGGAACAAACTGGGTATGTGCTTTTGGTATTTAAGATTGAGAATTATGTCATTTTGAGTAGAGAGATATAGAAGAAGAAAATGTTGTTTTATTGATTGATCTCAGTAAGAGTTGGTTTCATGCATTTAGGTAAGGAATTTGCTGTTGACCGGAAGCCTCTTCTGCGGACCCCTTTTCCTTACGTTCTGCTTCCTGAATACGGTTGCAATTGCTTACAGTGCAACAGCAGCATTGCCGTTTGGAACGATTGTGGTAATAGCCCTTATATGGGCGTTAGTGACATCACCATTGCTAGTTTTGGGTGGGATTGCAGGCAAGAATAGCAAGGCGGAGTTCCAAGCTCCGTGTCGCACAACCAAATATCCAAGAGAGATTCCACCATTGCCATGGTACCGGGGAACTCTTGCTCAGATGGGAATGGCTGGCTTTCTTCCATTCAGTGCTATCTACATCGAACTCTACTATATATTTGCAAGTGTATGGGGTCACAGAATTTACACCATCTACAGCATCTTGTTTATCGTCTTCATCATTCTTGTGATTGTCACTGCCTTTATCACCATAGCATTGACATACTTCCAACTGGCTGCTGAAGATCACGAATGGTGGTGGAGGTAATTTTGAACAACTTTTTAATTCATTATCATCATCACCGTCATATATATATATATATAAATAGATAGATACAGGTATGTATGTATGTAGATGATGATTATTAATATATATTTGATGGATGCATGTAGGTCTTTCCTTTGTGGAGGATCAACGGGGCTGTTCATCTATGGGTATTGCTTGTATTACTACTATGGGCGTTCAGATATGACAGGATTCATGCAGACCTCATTCTTCTTTGGGTACATGGCATGCATCTGCTACGGCTTCTTTCTCATGCTTGGCACCATCGGCTTCCGTGCTGCACTCTTCTTTGTTCGACATATATATCGTTCAATCAAGTGCGAAGTGAGTGAGCGAGTAACAGACACATCATATATATCTGTAGAATTTGTAAGACAGACGTATTACATATGTTCGATCTAGGAGACCATTTCATTTTTACTATATATATATGGAGTTCAATTTTCCTTGTTTAATTAATTCTAGCTCGATATTATTCGACATGCAATATATTAGTCACCACTAACAACTAGCTTGTTTAATTGAGTCATGAGCCATCCATCCTTTGCAGTTTACGTTCTAATTGACTACTGAATGAATCATATATGTTATAATATATATGGCTAATATTGCTTACAGTTCATTCTTAATTTCATTGGTTTTTAGAATGAAAACTTGATTTGAACCAAAGAACCAAAGTAAAGTGGATTGGTATTGAAGTATGCATCTTTTTTTTTTTCAAACTGGTTTATCTCCTTCATATAATTAATTAAACAAAGCTAGCTATTTATTATATACTGGATTCATTTGTGATTGATTTAATTATTTCTACTCAAGAGAAATTGAATTGATTTTATACAAATGAATTGAACAATGTGAAATGGAAATTGAAATACAAAAGTAAGCTTATTGAATTAAGAAAGAATGAATGAATGGGTTAAGATCCACCACCGGTGACACAGCCGTTGAAGATCTCAATGGTGTCACCTTGTGCGACTCGATGCCATCTGAAAGATTGATCTTCTTCCATAACGTTTTGTTTGTAAATGAAGAAATAACCATCCTCTGGTAAACGAAACGATCCATTACTATTTCTTATGACCTTATGCAACTCCTTCCTCAGTTCTCCCACGTTATTCAATGGATTCATCTCCAACGCTATCTTTTTCCCACATTTCGACATCACATTTACCTTCAATTTCTTATTTTATTATTGTTATTTCCCATGCCCATGCCCATGCCCATACTCATCATCATCAAGCTACTACTACTGCTTGAACTAGAATTAATAAGACTAGTAGTAGTATTAGTATTTCCTCCAATGGAGGTAGAGGTAGTATAGTAGTACTAGTTGTCGGTTGGTGCTGCTTAATAGTTAGCTGTGGTGTTGTTATAATCTCAACTTCTGATCCATCCTGCAGTTGACACTCGCGCAACGTCTTATGATCATCATCATGTAATATTTCAATCCCGTTTGCATACATCCTACCTCCACCTCCTCCTAATTCCATTTCATTATAAATCTTCTCTTTCAGTTTCAAAACTGAATCATTCATGTCCACCTCCATCATTCTCGTTAAACCACCATTCTTCACCGCTAGTTTGATCATCATCGTCGACTTATTTTCTTCTTCTTCTTCTTCTTGCTCTTCTTCTTTCTCTGTTTTGACTATAACTTTGGGATGATCGCCGTTGTTGTTGTTGTTGATGTGCAGGTGAATCCGTGAACGGTCAAAGATGTCGGAGTTGTGAATGTTGAGATCGTCAGGTAGGGTTGTATCTTTGAAGATGAGGGTTTGTTCATAAACAGGAATCCCATGGTATTTGGCCACCTTTTCTTTTATTTCTTTCATAGTATCAAAGTAGCCAACTTCAATGCAGAATGGCATGCCTTTGCTTGGTTCAATAAACAATCCATCAAAAAAGAAAACCATTAGGATGGATGTCAATTATTATTATTATATAGCCATTAGTCAACAATTGCAACGGTCTAGTGAGATCTAGGTTTTACCTATTCAAATGATCCATTGAATGGGATGATTGTAATATATTTAGGAGATGAATACGGAGAGATTGCAGGGATTAAGTTTTACTCTTTCAACTTCTAATTAATTATTTAATTTACTTTATTTTCTTACAAAAGGAAGTGAGCCATGGGAACAGGGCGGACCTGGACCTAGCTTAGTGCATATGGTGATATGTGCCATCATTTTATTCTTTCGTCATAGAGTAAAAGGACCGTGAGAGGTGCCACCGTATTAATTTGTTTATATACTTAAAATTGCAATAAAGACACAAGTCTTCAAAAAATTGCTTGCAACAAAACTTGAACTTAAGACTTTACACTTGAAAAATGTAAGGACAATCACTAGACAAATATAGATTTTATGAAAATACTTCTATATATGTTTCTTATAGTTATAGCTATAAGCATAATATTAAATATTTTTAAATTTAGCTTTATGTTACTAAATATTGTATACTTATAGTTACAAATAACCATTAGAGTATTTATAAAATTAATTAATGTAATATTTGGTTAGCATCCTTGTAATCATTTAAATTTAGACTAGATTACATATTTGGTCCCTATGGTTT
This sequence comes from Centaurea solstitialis, assembly GCA_030169165.1. Taxonomy (NCBI): domain Eukaryota; kingdom Viridiplantae; phylum Streptophyta; class Magnoliopsida; order Asterales; family Asteraceae; genus Centaurea; species Centaurea solstitialis. The sequence continues at coordinate 67,985,697 of CM058042.1, forward strand.
ATATCAAATTGCCCTTTCAATCAACCTATTTAACAAAAGTAGCTAACGGTGTTAGGACAGGGGGACTAAAGACGTTTGAAAATGTAAACCACGTAGGGATCAAATTCATAATTAATTTAACATAGGAACCAACAGTGCAATCTGATGTAAACCATAGGGACCAAATATGTAATTTACTCTTTAGTTTACTTTGTACTAATATTTTATAATTTTTATTATTTTAGTTATATAATTACTAAAATCGGAATACATGATTGGATTTTGAAGTAAGGAGTTGGAAAAGGCCCACGTTGCATCTCTTGTCTGGTGGAAGTGGAAGTGGAAGGAAATGTAATAAAAATCATATATTCTTAGCTGTTGTTGTCCATTTCAATTTCATACCCATACTTAAACAAATAATGAATTACAAAGCCTATTTCTATTTTGTTGAGATTTGAGAATGGCTGCTGCTAATCTTTCTTGTTTCATCAATCAATCATCATCATCATCATCATCATACCTCAATCTCAACACCTGCTCTATTTCTTCAATCTAAACATACAAGAAGAAGAACCAGAAGCAGAATAATTGTTTCCCATTTGCAAACTCAAAATACAACATTCTACTCCTTCTAATATCATCATCTTACTAATAATAATAATAATAATAGTATTATGGACATCCTCCTCCTCGGTGGTTTTGTCCTTTGGACTCCAGATGCCCCTCCCGACTACCCAACTCTCCTCTTCTCCTCTACTTACCAGGTATCTATACATACAAACATATATATAGGGGTGGGTTCAAATGTTAACCACTTTTTAGTTGTGAAAGTGAGGACAACAGAGAGCGCGACACGTGGCGGATGACTAGGCGCCACGTCAGATCCACACGGATGACTAGGCGCGATTCATAGGAGGGCATTGAATTAAAGAGGGGAACCACACTCAAAGCCGCCATGTGTCGCACTCTCGGCTGTTCTCACGTTCACAACCAAAAAGTGGTTCACGTTTCAACTTTTCTGTATATAATATATATTCATCTTTAATTAATTAATTAATTCATTCCTTCCTTCCTTACATTTATTTATATACATCTTAATTAAACTTCATTCATTAGGGATTGCTGGAACTGGGCTAGGCCTTTCTTTGCATCATCCAAGACTTGGAGAGTAAGTAGTCCTACCAACCAAACACAAGCTAGGAGTAATTATTCATCATAAACATTTTTATTATCTATCTTCAAATCAAATTACACTAGTAGCAATGTATTTATACTCCAATGTATGTGTACATGTTACTAACACTTGGTTTTCCAAACATACATATATATATGGGAGGTATTTAATTCTTACTAATTATTCCTTCCTTCCTTCAATTCCCTCACAAATGTAGGATTTTTGATATATGGTGCCTGCATATACCTCCTACAGATACAACACCATTTCCAGGTCTCTTCTTTCATTTTGTCCTATTGTGATTCTTACATTCTTCAACAATCAAAGATTTGTTTTACTTTTATTAATTAAACATCATATGATATGGTTCAGAACTAGTGAAGCTGGTCGAGACCACTGTTAAGTCCTGAGAACAACCAATTACCAACCGCCCAATATATCTTGTGGGACAGTCTTTCGGGGCTTGCCTTGCACTAGCTGTTGCAGCACGTAACCCTCGGATTGATCTTCTTTTAGTTCTCGCCAACTCAGGTGGGTCTGTCTGTCTTTGCTGCACTGAATTCATTTCTTTTAATTTTACTTACAGAACAGTGTCTTGTTTTGCAGCTACCTCTTTCAACGGGTCACAGTTACGTCCTTTGATACCCTGGTTGGAAGCCATGCCAAAGGAACTTGATGTTGGCCTGCATCGTATCATCAAAGGTACTCTCTCTATTTTACATGCCTCATTTCAACTACTACCGGATTACATACGCTTAACAAAGATACCTTCAACAAGGTAAAGATGAAGTTTTGACGTTTATATGAGCTATTTCTCTTTCTCATATATATGTATGTATATAGGCATGGCTTCGACAGTAGCATCTCAGGAGAAACAACAAATAGATACAGGCCTCTCAGAAGCTCTTCTAGCATTCTCCTCTCAACTTCCCTGTAAGCTTCAAACTTGATATACAAACCTATTTATTAATTCATGGCATCACATTTGGATCAACTTATTGGATCAAGAATTATGTGGCATTTCCTGGGTGCAGAGTTTCTAAATGTATGTGGTTGGTTAGTGTTGCATGATGGTTATTAACTTCAGTTAGTTATTATCTGAAAATCCGATAAGAGATTGATGGTTGAGGTTACAGGCTCAAGTATTTTCAGTGGAGACACTCCTATGGAAATTGAGGTTGCTTGATTCAGCTTCTTCGTACACCAATTCACGCCTTCATGCTGTCAGAGCTCAGACGCTGATTCTCTCCAGGTTCGCCATCTTTGATATCTCCATTTCTTCAACTAAAATTTTACATATTGAACACACAAGTCTGTTCAACTGAAGAAGAAAATGTAGTTTTTCTTTCAATTTCTTTTATTGGCTTCTTCGTTTAATTTGTCTTTTTAATACACCTCTGCAGTGGCAGGGATCAATTATTACCAAGTAGACAGGAAGGTGAAAGACTTTCTCGCTGCTACCAAAATCTGACATTCGTACATTTGATGACAGTGGTCACTTGCTCTTTATGGTAGGAACTCATCTGACCGCTTGTTTATCTTGATAATTATTCTAATCCCATTAGTTTCAGCTATCTTGGAATGGTATAGTCTTAAGCCAGCATGAACACTCTTTTAGAGCTGACTTGAGTAGTCATGGATTCTGATCCTAGAATCAATAAATTTATCCGGTACTAAAACAGTATTGTACCATGGAAAATATAATAACTCTGTGGTCTCCAGTCTCCACCTAAAAAGCATCAATCTTTTGCTCCCTTGACCCAACAAAAAATGTTCCACAGTAGATCTTTTGTTGTGAGGATATCATTTTACAGTCAGTCTTTAAATAGTGAGGCTATTGTTATACTCCATTATTTTAAAAAAAAAATTTGCTTTGGCAACCTGAAAAGAAAAGAAGTGAACTTAAGAACCAATGAACATGATGATGTGATTTTCTCATCCTATGTGCAAATAAAAACTGGACTTCAAGTGATGTCTCCCATTACAGTGGACATCTTCCATTATAGTTGAGCTTATGTGTATTATGTTTACAGAGCCAGTGATTTCTAGCTAGTGTTACTTTTTCAAGTGTTTTGATCTTCACTTGTTGCAGCCTTTTAGAGTTCTGGATAAGGAATCGTGCTTAATTGTTTTTTCTATTATGATTTTGCCTAAAATGTTGAACTTATCACAGGAACCACATCATGACTTGGTTACTACTCTAAAAGCCACCGGTTTCTATCGTCGTACAAGGAATCTTGATTATGTGTTAGATTACTTGCCACCAACTTCTTATGAGTTCAGAAAAGCAAGAGAGTCACACAGGTACTACTACAACTCAAGCACGTACATTATCTTAACTGGTAAAGAATTCTGTCTTGTGATTAAATTGGCGTGAGCCTTGGAGAGCCCAACCTCTAGAATGCTTAAGAACTTGTACAATCAAATGAAGACGAGTTCATGTTTCTTTAAGAAGCCCATTGGTTTTTTTGAGGTCTTGGATATCTGTTTCTTTCCATCTGGAGAATATGGACATACTACCAAAAACTTGCTTTGCATTTAATGTTTGATGTTTATAGTTCTCACCTTAACTCACACAATCCTTCATTTATATATATATATATATATATGTTAACGTGGAGATGAATGAGTTGCAGATTTGTGGAGGAAGCTTTCTCTCCTGTGATGCTGTCAACTTTGGAGAATGGGAAGATTGTTAGGGGCCTCTCAGGGATTCCTTCGGAGGGTCCTGTTATATTTGTTGGGTATCACATGATGTTAGGCCTTGAATTGGCTCCTCTAATTGCTCGTATTTTCTCAGAGAGAGGGATCCTTGTGCGGGGATAGCACACCCGATGATGTTTAACAAATTGAAACAAGGAAAACTACCTCATGTGTCACAGTTTGATACTTACAGAATTATGGGAGCAGTTCCTGTGTCAGCAGCTAACCTTTTTAAACTTTTGAAACTCAAGTCCCATATTCTCCTGTATCCTGGAGGGATGCGAGAGGCGCTTCATAGAAAGGTAATTAAGACTATACATATATACATATACATTGTTTTCTTTAATTATATATGCAAACTCTTTAAGATAGCAAGTATTTGATGCAGGGGGAGGAGTATAAATTGTTTTGGCCAGAGCAATCTGAGTTTGTGAGGATGGGTGCTAGGTTTGGAGCCAAAATCATACCTTTTGGGGTTGTTGGAGAAGATGATATGGGTGAAGTAAGTAAGGCTTTGAAATTTTCTTGTTCAAATAAATTGTTGACTTGTTGCTTTTATGAGCAAAATGAATTGAATTTTTTTCTTTGTATAGTTAATCTTTGATTATGAGGACCAAATGAAGATTCCCTATCTCAAAAGATTTATACAGGAATTAACTGAGGAGGCAATACAGCTAAGGTACCATATATATACATACTTGTTTGCTGCATAATTTACATTATCCATCCAAGAGTGAAGTAGTATGTATATATACATAGTGTAGTGTGTGGTTGAATTTAATTGTTGAGTGATGATGATGGCAGGAGTGATGATGATGGAGAGGTAGGGAACCAAGATATACACTTGCCAGTGATGCTTCCGAAACTTCCTGGGCGCTTTTATTACCTTTTCGGCAAGCCAATCGAAACACAAGGGAGAAACAAGGAGCTGAGGGACAGGGACAGGGCACATGATCTTTATATAGAGGTGAAATCCGAGGTAGAGAATTGCCTTTGTTATTTAAAAGAGAAACGGAAACATGATCCTTACCGCAACATATTATCTCGCTTGCTTTACCAGCTTACCCATGGCCCTCAAACCCAAATCCCAACATTTGAACCATAATTAAAAACTAACTAATCATACCAATCACCAATCAAAATATATATAATTCAGTTGGTGGTGTAAAACTACCAAATAGAAACAAACAAGGAAACAAATGTTTTCAATGTTTGTCTCTCTTTTGTGTTTCATATTATTAGCTAACCACCCCCTTCTCTAAATTTAAAACCCATCCCTTTATTATGGAATGGTGTTTTGAATCTGGTTATACACACATATCTAGTTTCAGTTTTGGTTGTGATAATGGTTTGACAATGGTGATTGCTTTAACCCTTGATGTATAAAAAACATCTTTAGTGTTAGATTTCATTTGAGCCTATTGTACACACATCCACACATGATTTGGCTATAGTTCCAAATTGGTTGCGATGTTGGCAGTTGTATCAAATCTAGATTTTTTAAGTATAAAGTGGTTCGGAAAATCTTGGAAATGAGTTGATCCGAGATCTTCATGTTAATGTGGTTCCAATAACAATGAGAATTGTTCTTAAAAATGATGGTGGATTTATGTTGCTAAGTTCAGTTGATTTGGAATATTTTTTGAGTTGACTTTATGTGGATTGAAGACTTGAATTAATGTTTTTGAGTTTTGTTGACCTTTTTAAATTCATCGGCAGTGAGTGAGTTTATTACGGGTGGTGTGGTGATGAATTGCAATGACCAAAGAAAACTAAAAGGCCGAGAATGCCCCCACATGATTGACTTAACGAAGGTGGAGTAAACGTTGTTAACTCGAGGGACCTATTTGGTATCTAAAACACGAAATAAGGATCATCAATGTACATATTAAATAGCAGCATATAATTCACTCTACTTTAAATTTAGAAAAACCAAGTACCTACATTTTTGGTTCTTGTGTTTTTTTTTACTTTTCATGCTTTTAAAAAACATTTGAGGCATAACTGCATAAGCCTTGAGGCGAGACGGTCCAAAAATGTTCTTGAGGCGGCACCTCTCAAGCCTTGTAATAGAGATATGCCCTTGTGGCCAAAACCTATGACGGTTGACTTCTCTCTGTCTCTCTCCCTACACACACACCCTAAACCCTAGAATTCAATTGTTTGTGGTAACTGTGAAAACCAATGTGGTTCACTTATTTCAATAATTAATGACTTATAAGAAAACTAAAAATAGTAAAAAAAAAAATCTCTAAAAAAACTACCGACAGTTATCGCCATAGTTAAATAATTTTTGTTAAATAAAATGAGTAACTTATATTGATTGTCACAGTTATCACAAAAAACTACTGAGTTCTCATTTGATTAGGCCATGTGATGATATCATGATAATGATAATGAAGACGACGACTATACGTATGTACGTGCACTGTGATGTATGCATCACACCTCACCGATACATAAGTGTCCAACCAAGTTGATAGGATCATTGTCTACATTAAACGAGACTTGTATGAAGAAAATGTAAATGTAGAGATTCCTATTTACAAACACAATATCTCATGCTTGGAGAAGGAAGTGATATCACTATCCTCAGTGGTAATAGAAGCGACTGCTTTTAGATCTGCCTCTGCTGGTAACAAACTAATTAATTTAGTTATAAATCAATATACCTGCATATCAAGCTATATATAATGTATTAACATTGAATGGTTTGGTTGATTATGATCTCTTAAAACCCCGTCTTCATCGAATCATATATTGATGACTACTAAGGGGTGGATGGTGGATCCCTTGGTTTGGAGATCAAGGTTTGGATACCTCCTGTGAGTTTGGGAACATTGGACCTGATGATTGGTTATAAATGTAATCTAACTGCCACTTTTTTCTTTCCTATTTTTGCGGGTAATTGATTCATATGCCCATAACGCACCTCCACTTTGCACAATATACCCACACCGTTACGCCGTTATATCGCCATTATAACGGCGTTTTGGTGCGTTATATCGCCGTTTATTTCGTATAACGGCGTTTTGGTATAACGGCCCTATAACGGCCTTTTGGGGGTATGGTTGTAAAGTGGGGGTGGGGCTTTGGGTATACCGGTAAAGCTCCCTATTTTTGCTTTGATTGGAGATGGAGATGCCAAAGACCTCTGTCCCCAATTCAAATATCACAGCTGTAACTATTTTCCAGTACAAATTTTAGCTCTTAATATTTCCCATCTTTTCTTACAAAAATCCCCTTGCTTAAACTTATGATTAGGTGACAATGACAAATGCAGCTTAGGTTAGTAGGGTAAAATCTGAAAGGATAGATGGAAGAATAACCACTTGAGCTCGTATTAAGTTAATTGTTGTACAATTTTTCAAGCTCAACATGGCTTGGTAGTCGCTCAATCGTAGATGGATGCAGAAAATATGTAAAGTAAGTAAAACGCCATTCACTATAAATATACAAACTTGAACATAGGAATAGCAGGCATATGAAAACTATTTGACCAATCTCAAGTACCCCCTATGCAAAAACTACCAATTGGAAATTGACTTCACTAATCAAACTCCTATATTTTGCAAGTCATTAGTTTTTTTTTTTTTCCCAATAAATAATAAGACAGACAACTTATAAACAAGTATGTTTGGAATGTGAGATTTTATACATTGGTATTATGTACATGCAAGGACACCATATAGAATAGAAAGCTAAGGATGAAGTTTAGCATAAAGGTCTTGGAGAGCAGCATACAAGGGTTCAGCAGCCTTTGGTCTGTCCACGGTCCCAAGAAGTATGTCACCGGTTGTGAGATATGGATCGCCATAAAACTGAAGATTAGTGTCCATCCTTGTTGCAACCACATTCCCTTCCAAGGACACCCCAACAAATGCACCTGCACCAACAACATAAAAATTATTAAATACGACAGTGATGACACTTTCCAAATTATTTTTTGTAAAGGGTTCCCGGGCCTTTGGCCCAGACTAATCCCTTGGCAATGCAACCGACTACTAAAGCATGCAGCCCAGTGGCCACAAGGGGGATTGCAAGGATCGAACCCGGGTTGAGAGCTATGCCCTCCCCAGGTGATTACCACTACACCACACCCTTGTGGTTCACTTTCCAAATTATTGCTGGCTTCTGCAAACATATCCCAATCTTGTAGTCCAAACTCCCATCTTCCCTCACTAAACATGTATAACATTTAACCTAATATACAGCAAACTACATGAGACAAAAGGTTGAGTTGCGTGCAGTTATCTTGCATCGATTCACCTTTTCAAATGACTTGTATTTTCTAGAAAATGGAATTAGAGAGATAAGTAACTAGAAATATAAATTTGAAGACTTGTTCACTCATTTATTATCTTCAAACTAAAAGACCTTTGATCCGTATATTTTACGTAACAAAATGCGGTTGGTCCAGAGTGGTGTCTTCATCACCTAAAACTCATATCACTGCAATACTTGGAGTACTTGCACAGTAACTAGTATTCGACTTCCTCTTCCAGTCCTTAACTTCATGTCGATAAAAATAACATAAGTCCGTAGATGGCAAGGACAATAAAACAATGATATATACCTTTGCTACAACTGTAAGTGTAGCACATCCCAGAGCCTCTATCACCCGCTCGAAGATCAGCTTCCAAAACTCTCCCAAGAGGTCCTGCCGCAGCACTACAACCAGCTCCAAGAGAAAAATGCATGCGACTACAAAATGTTTTTACAGCTTTAAAGTCATGTAGCACAATTATGAAGTCCATAAGCTCACCACCAGCCTACAAAAGCGAAAGAAAACGAGTGACCTCACTGCTGGCAAGAAACATACAAGCCTAATAAGAACACCTAACCGCCTTATTGAACCAAAAGAGTCCAAGAGGCACAGCCTCAGATGCGGTTTTGGGCCGCCTCACCTCAAACAATTTCTAAATCCATGGAAACAAAGGATAAGAAACATTTTTGATCAAGTCATTCTGGAAACTCCTATCCATCCCCACAGATCATAATACAAGGACATATATATATATATATATATATATATATATATATAGGGGCAGGTTCAAATGTGAACCACTTTTTGGTTGTGAACGTGAGGACAGCTGAGAGCGCGACACGTGGCGGATGACTAGCCGCCACGTCAAGTCCACGGCGGATGACTAGGCGCGATTCATGGGAGGGCATTGAATTAAAGGGGGGGACCACATTCAAAGCCACCACGTGTCGCGCTCTCGGTTGTCCTCACGTTCACAACCAAAAGTGGTTCACATTTGAACTTTCTTCTATATATATATATACATACATAGAAACGATCAAATACAAACCACTCTTAAATTACAAACCGTACAAACTCTTGGTTTCATTGGTTAAGTTAATGAAATTGGTTCATGAAATTCTCTAATATGATGAAATTATATTATATAACTCATTTTTTGATGAAACTATTTCATATTTTGGTGTATTTCATGTATTTTTTCATTCTAATGAAATCGTTTCATGAATTTTTCTTATTTGATGAAACGTTTATATTTTTACATAAAAAACACAAATTTATGAAACAACTTTATTAAAAAAAGAATTATATGAAACATTTTCATCAATTTAAACAAGTTCATGAATATTTTTATTAGTTTAACCAACGAAACCAATGGTTTGTACGGTTTGTAATTTAAGAGTGGTTTGCAAATGAACATGACCCCTATATATATATAGAGAGAGAGAGAGAGAGAGAGGAAAGTTAAAATGTGAACCACTTTTTGGTTGTGAACGCGAGGACAACTGAGAGTGCGACACGTGGCGGCTTTGAGTGTGGTCCCCCCGTATAATTCAATGCCCTCTTATGAATCGCGCCTAGTCATCCGCCGTGGACCTGACGTGGCGCCTAGTCATCCGCCACGTGTCGCGCTCTCGGCTGTCCTCACATTCACAACCAAAAAGTAGTTCACATTTGAACCCACCCCTATATATATATATATAGGGGAAGGTTCAAACGGGAAACATGTCAATTTAAGAAAAAGTGAGGAGCAATCTCAGCCACTCATCTTGCGGTTATGGTGGACGTGATCACGGAGGATTGACGCGATTCATGGGAGGGTAGAGATTATTAAAGGGAGACCGGTCAAAGCCGCATTTGTTGACCGAGATGAGTGGTTGAGATTGCTCCTCGCGTTTTCTTAAAAAGTTATATTTTTCGTATGAACCTCCCTCTCTCTCTCTCTATATATATATATATATATATATATATATTATACACACAATTATCCCAAAAACAAATGCAAACATAATTGATTAAAAAAAAGCACTTGGTAGTTATACCTGAGGACCCCATCCTAGACCAGCTGAAATAATAGCAGAAGGTGCAGACCATGAACCATCTGCCCTTCGAGCCATGACCAAACCAGTACCAAGCTTGTATGTAATTAGCATCCCAGCTTTAGCAACGGTTAAAATAGCAAGACCTTTGGCTCCTTTTATAACTGCTGCAGGAATAGACCTTTCAGGATTTAACCTGGCAACCTGACAGTAATTCCTCAACGTGTTGGAAGCTTTATATATTTCGTGTTCCATGGACAAACCAAGCGGAAGATTTAGCCATCCCCTCGTGCAAGTCCAATCCATAACATCATGCTTTGCGACCTGTACAGCGTTGCTGATGGTGTTGATCAATACACCTTGCAATGGATCAAGCATGTCATAGCAGGTATCACACACCCTCTGTGGATTCCTCTCTCTGAACTTTACAGGTAACAAGCTTCTTCCTTTTGAGCAGGCCCTACAAAATATCCCTCCACAGAACCGACAATGGTGTCTGCCACGAGTGAGGGCAGTGAAGGGAGCATTGCACTGCATGCAAACCGAAGTAGAGCTGTCTCGAAGCCATTCTGGTGGCTCGGCTTCCAACACCTCTTTATAAGCATTATAGTTAACTCCACTTGGTTCAACAAGCGGCGGGGCACTGGGAATGTAAACAGATGGGTGCAAGTAAGTATCTCCATTCTTCTCAGACCCGATAAACGCAACGTTTGAACCACTAACTTCTGGAACATTGTCCTCACTTGTATCTTTGTTACGACCAATTACAATCGCCATTATCCCACTCAATACATTTTTCAAATTCACCTCGGGAGTATCTTGCTGACCGGAGTTGTGATGATCATCACCATAATCATAATCTCCATCAAGAAAATCCTCAGACTCAGGCGTAAGTTCATAAGAATGGTCTTGTCCTATGGATCTTGCGGCCCTAGAGAAATTAGCTTGGTTTTCTGGAACAGTCCACACAGCATCATCGGCATAGTCATCAACGAAGTAATTACTCTTCTTAACATCCACAATTGGAAGTGAAGAACGGGGAACTCTTTCTTCAGATGTAGCCATTACAACGCCACATGCACCTTACTCGATGGATCAAACTGCATCACGAAGAATAACTCAACTCCCATTGTGACTCAAGAAAATACCAATATGAAATTAGTTATTCAAAGAACCATGTAAAAGGTAACTGCTAAAAAAAATTTCCATGACAAAATGCATACAAAACATAGCTTATTTTTCAGTAACAACTTTTGACCAAACTAATAGACACAAACTACCCAACATCCTTAAGTATCCTCCCCAATTAAAAAAATCATTTTGCTCAAATAATAAAATGTATGGTTGCTTGTTGCCATGATTTTATCTAATCCTAGATGTTCATGGTTGGTTTCAAGTACAAGATAGGGGTCAAGTGCCCGATTGTAAAGTTGATAGGTCATATTCTAAAACTACCAAAGTTATAAAAAAAGTTTCATAGAGAGGAAAACAGGGTTGGGAGGTGTTAGAATATATTGTAAATATTAAGGATGTTTAGGGTTTCTGATGGGCCGTACATGCCTTAGCTGTTTTAGGGTTTTTTGTTTGTGTCATACATGCCTCTCCCGTGTAAATTATTCATTCAGTAAATAAGAATACTTCCTCTCTCTGTCCCTCCGATTACAGGAGGCAAGGCAGAGGCTTTGAGAAGAAATCCTGAAGGAGATCTTAGTGGTTATGAGTTTTCCTTTTAAGTTCTTGAAGTAGCATAGGTATAGATTTTTTTATCCTTTTATTTATAATAAATTATTCTCCATTCACTTCATGGATTAAAAATCCTTTAATTTATGATCTATTATCTCTATGCATACAAAATCAATTTTTCTATCTGTTCGTCATTATGCAAACTAGGATTCAAGGGTTGGAGGTATTTTTTGGTTGAATCCCCTGCATCCACATAAAACACATACCCAAGATATTATATGGTTCAATTAAATCATAGCTGTAAACTTGTAAAGTAAATCACTCGTTTATCCAAACCATCTTGTAAAGTAAATTACTTTTAATTCTTAGGGTTTTGGGGCTTGGGTTTTGAGATGGAGATATAAGGGGGTGTAGGGTAGGGAGTTAGGCTGTCTTTTGAACTTGTTAAGGAGTTATAAGGAGGTTCTTGTGGAGGCTCGGCTGGTTTTTTGGGAGCTCTTCTTATTGGTGTACAAAGTTATTTTTGTGGGAAGGTACTTTTTGAGGGTGAGGGTGGGAGAGGGGGGTATTCTTAGGACTTTGGTGTCACCGGATTCAAGAGAGGGTGTTTTTTTGTCCTCTTTTGATGATGGATTCTTTTATCGGGGTTGGGTTTAGAAAGGCTGGTTTACTTTTTTGTTCTGATATTGTTTCGATGCTTCATCGAGGTCTTGTTGTTTTGCTGATAAGACTGTTGTTGATACTTTTTCCCATGATCTGTTTTTTTCTTTTCTTTCCTTCTTCCAGTTCTTCTTGGTGGTTTGGAAAATTTGGCTTGATGTCTTCAGCCTTTATGGTTGCTGCATCTAAAGGTTTGGGATATCCTGTTTTGGCATTTTTCTTCTGCACTAAGTAGATAGTTGATCTTGGATCCCATCCTTGTGAGTGCTTTAGTTCTATACTTGTTAGTCTAGCTATTGATCTTTGATCTGGCATGTTTGACTACTAGTGTAGAACTCATATTCATCTTTGTTCACTTCTTTTGGGTTATTAGTGGTTGTTTCATTCTTTGCCTTGTTGCCTATTGGTTCAGTCATATGTTTGGATTCTGGAGTGATAAGGATGGCTTACAGGTTGGATTTTTAAATGACAGCAGCGGAGCAGTCTATTGGTTCATTTTTTGGTTTGGTGTTAGATTTCAGCTATGAATCTTTATCCTTTCTACCTGTTGGTATATAATATGATATTTCAACATTTTGTTTCTTATCTTGTTTTCAGTTGTGAAAGTTGGCTTTTGGCCATTTCATTGCAGTTTGCCTATACAAAGACCAAACTGCAGCAGCTCTTTAGATGTAGCTTCAATTCTTTTCAATTTTTATTGATCACTCTAGTTTGGCCCAACTATTGCTACTCAGTCTATTATTGGGGTCTACAAGTATGGTACAATCTGGTTACTTCGATTGGCAGATATAAGGGTGGTCCAACTATAGTTGTTTACTGGATTGCAATTTAGAATAGGGTTAATTACATTGGTATGTATCGAACTTGTCACGTTTTATCATTGTATGTACTCAACTTATAAACCTACCATTGTAGGTATCGAACTTTCTAAAATTGCCATTGTATGTATCCAACTTTATCAAAACCTATCATTGAATGTATTCTACTTGTCACGAAAGTGTATCAAACTTGAGGTTTTGATAAAGTTGGATACATACAATGGCAATTTTAGAAAGTTCGATACATACAATGGTAGGTTTATAAGTTGAGTACATACAATGATAAAACGTGACAAGTTCGATACATACCCATGTAATTAACCCTTTAGAATACTATGGCTGCAATGTGTTCCATTCAGCTTCTGATCATTTGTGTAGTTGCTGTAAAAAATTCCTTTGGAGAATTTTGGATAGATTGTTGGTTTTGAAGTGTAATTTGGCCTTCGGCACCAAGTTTCTTGGCTTAATGGCGATTGTTTGTTTAAAAAGAGACAAACTTGTTTGGTATAGCAGCTTCTTTGGTTTCCATCTTCAGATGTCTTCTTGGCCTACAAGTAGACTGATTAAATGGTGGTATAAGGATGCTATAGAATTTGATCAGCTTTTATATTTTGGGATAAACGGTTTATTTAAGACAGAAGGATGAAGGATTGGTTTATTGAGCAGAAGGTCTTTCAGATTTCTAATTGCCAAATTGAACACTTTGCTGTTAAGATTACTGTTATAATGAATTCCAATTTCTTACTATGGAATGCTAATCTCTCAAATTGGAATCTCTTGGTAAACTTTAATGGCTGGAATTTGGGTTTAAATTGAAGTAGAGGTGATTTTGGTGATAGAATTGAGAATGGTAGAAGATGGATTTGGCTCTTTGTTTTGGGGTGTAGGGTGATGAATAGGGTTCTAACTTGTAGAATTGAGGTTTGGAATCGGCTACTGTAGCTTTTTTCTTGGACATTTGTTGTACGTCTCCAATGGATTCTGTAGGGGTGTTCACTTTTGAGAACCACATGTACAGAGCAGGTACCTAATTTTACTATCCGAAACCGAACCGTGTGGGGCGGGTACCCACACCAAACTAAACCAAAAAGGAGCAGGTACCCACGGTTCGGTTCACGATTACCCGCACTTTGTCTGGTGTTTTGATGTACACAAAATACATATTAGAAAATGAAGTTATTCAGTGACAAACTAAAACAATTGACATTGAAAAAATATTACGGAATGAAAATAAGAGTATGGAGGATTGTCGTCGATATGGGTGTGCAAAAAAGGATCTAGACCGAATTTGACTGACAACCAATGGCAGTAGGGGGTGAACGAAGAAAACGTTGTATATGATGGAGATTTTCTTAAGATTAGTAATTTCTTATTATTAAGTATTAATAAATATAATTTTCTTAATAAACTGAATATATACGGGGCGGGGCGGGTATCCGTGGGTAGTAAATTTAGAGAACCGAACCCGACCCGCGACTGAGCGGATACCCTTATTTTCGGGTTTTTCAGGTCACGGGTTGTTCGGGTATCGGTTTCTTGGTTTCGGGTCATACGGTTCAGTTTGGTTCTTCGGTTCTTTTGAAACACCCTAGGATTCTGCATTCAATCGACCTTATTTGAATGGTTTACTCTCTGCAACTGGTTTCTTCTGGTTATGGGGTTTTGGAGTTGATGAATTTGATTTGGGGCTGTTTGTTGTTTAAATTGTATTTGGGGCATCATTGGTGGGCTGCAGTTTTAAGTTTTGGTAAAACCATAAAGGCTTTGTAGTTCTTTATTTTGGGCCAAGGTTTTTTTACTGAATCTGGACTTGAGAAGTACATGGATCATCAAGTTTGGGCTTTTGCTTCTATGGTCAAGGGTTAACTTGGGCTTCTTGTTGATTTTTATATTTGGGCTATGCATTTGGAAGGGTAACGCAAATACTGATCTGATTGATTAAGTGAATCTAGGTTGCTTTAAGAATTGGGCCACGTTTTTAGTTGCTTTGTTTTGTAATAGGGTTTGGGCTCTTAATTGTATTATTGCTCATAGTTCTAAAGCTTGCTTAGTTTTCTTCCCTAAACACTTTTTTAGGGAGATCTTTTCTTGAAATTTGAAAACAGTCGGACCAAAGTTTCCTTTTCAAATTGTCGCATAAATATTTTGTAACTGCATTATGACAATTGGTAATGCAATTTGTGCAGCCTTAAATAAAGGCTATTCACGAATAACATGTTGATGATCATGTTTTAATTGTCATCTGCTTTTGTATTCCCAATTGCACAATGACACAAACACTATTTGTATAAGTGAAGAAGAGGAATTTTGAAGACATAATACAAATAATTTCTTTTAACTTCAAGACAAAAATTGCAAACACATTGAATTTTTTCACATATGAAATCAGAAGTGTACCTCAAAATGAATTATAGAAGGAATTGTAGGTTTTACTACAAATACATTTAAATGTTATATCTTTAGTTTGTGGTTTTACTATTCTAACTACTCGGTGTAAAACTCGATTGGTAGGCGTTGGGTTTCCTCCCCATTAATCACCACTTAGTATATACTAGGGCCACTGAAGGGTTTTATATATGCTACACATATATGTTGTAAACTATTATATGCTATAACTATTATTACCACTAGAAACAATGAAAATTGCTTGGCTTTGTTTGGCAAGCATAAGCTAGCTGATAAGCTAACTTATAAGCTAGTCCATCCAAACATGTACCAGGAAGCTAGCTTATCAGCTAGCTTATAAGCTAGCTTTTTGAAACGCTACTTTGAGTAGCTTATGAGGAGCTTATTGTAGCTTTTTCCAATTATACCCTTATTAATATTAATTATTAAATTCAAATATACCCTTTTTGGTCATTTTACATACTCATAAGCTAGTTTTTGCCAAACATAATTTGTTCAACAGCTAGCTTATCAGCTACTAGCAAGCTTATCAATCAACAGCTAGCTTATCAGCTATCCGCTAGCTTATCAGCTACCAGCTAGCTTATAAGCTACGCTTACCAAACATAGCCAAAGATTTAAGCAACAATCAATTATTCATGGGATTTCTCTTTAACCCACCATTTGCTTTTCCAAATTGAACATTCCAATAATGAAATGAAAAACAAAAGTAGAACCTGGAAAAACCTGATTTGCGACTAAGAGAAGAGGAGATTGACAACAAACAGCGACAAACCGCCTGCTAAGGAATGAATCAAGAAGTTGATTTACTTAACCTACGCTATAAGCCTATAATCATCAAAAAGCAAATTCATATAATCATCAGAAAGTTCCCATTTTGTTTTTCTATAACAATTTCTAAAAAATCAACTGCAAGTTCTTTCAAGAACACTTGTTTTTACACATACCCAGAGATGAGGAATCCCCGAAAAACAAAAGAATTGGTGAACCTCCCAATTGAAAGGAGTAATTAAATAGGGAAATCAGTAGAACCCAGAAAGGAGAATTTTATTGATTATTAGGTGTGTTAAAAACTCTATTCTTTCTTCTAAAACCATAATTGATTTGGGTTTTGAAAAGTAAATAAAATTTCCCTCTTTATGAATTCTTCTTCTTAAGCTAAAAGAATCAAGGTAGGTAGGTAGGTAGGTTTTAATTAATCAATATATCTAAACAGAAAAACATACATAGGCATCAGAAACGCTATGAATATCAAGAAGGTGAAAAGATTAAGGATTAGGGTTAAGTGATTTCCCTATGAATATCAAGAGTTTATCATCATTCAATCGATTGAATCGAAGAACATACCTGGAATTGGATCAACGAAACGTATTTAGGTCACCGCTTCTTTTTTCCCAGATATATATATTTCCGAATTCCGACGATGGGTTTTATTTTTCAGATGGGTTTTCTTTCGTTGAATTGTGTAAATGGGTTTGCCTTTTTGGATGATGATGATGAAAGATATAATCAATCTCTTTGTATTTTATTTTTCTTTCAAGTTTCAACCCTATTTATTTCTAGTTGTCTTCTTCTATGGCAAATACAACACCACGGGGAATTCAACCTGTATACTTAAATATCTATCTAGTATTTATAAACTCCATAAATTTTAATTTATGATAAGTAGTAAGGTAGGATAAATAATAGTATTAATTTTTAAGAGAATTTAACTTATAAATTTATTATTTCAGTTATTTGTTTGGCAGGTGACGTTATTAGTTGTCTATTTGGTCATTAATATTTGATTATTAGGTAAATACGGATGCATATTATATTTTTTTTATTAAAATTACAATACTTTATGTTAATCAATAGAACAAAATCCATTGATAAAATAAATAAAGTAATAAGTAAAAAAAATGTGAATTATGTAATTTGAGAACACAAAATATAAAGAATGGTCTACTACAATGACCAAATATGTAATTTAATCAAACATTTTTTGGATGAGTTAACCACTTAATTTAATAAAGTTGAATGTGTAGATGAAAATGGAATAAAAATAAAACGACATGGATGAAAAAAAAAAACAGTTGTTAAAGAGTAGGGACAAAAATCATTATAAATATCATACAGTAGACATTAAAATCGTAGTCTTGTAATTTAATCACAATTGCAATCTTGAAGTTTAAGCGATTTCCAGGGTTACAATTATTTTTTTCTGCACATTACATGGTACAATAATATTTTTTCTGCTAATTGTATAGTTATATAATTATTTGATTCGTATTTTTATTAAAGTTTGATACCTATATAATTAATCAACAAAATATGTTGATAAAATAAATAAATAATGTAAAAATAACAAAATGTGAATTATATAATTTGTGAATAAAAAAATATAAAGAATGGTCTACAAAATATGTAATTTAATCAAACATCTTTTTAAATCGTCAAAAATATCAAACCATAGGGATGAAATCGTTGTTTTCTTTATTATTTTATTAAAATGGCAATTTTGTGATTAAAGAAAATTTTAAGGTTAAATCTTTTTTTATCTACAATCGCATGGATGAAAATTGTTGTCTTCGGTATTATTTTATTATTTATTACTAAGATGGCAAATTTGTAATTAATGCAAGTTTTAAGGTCAATTATGTTTTTTTCTATAAATTGTATGGTAGTATAATTAAGGCTATGTTTGGCAAGCGTAGCTTATAAGCTAGCTGGTAGCTGATAAGCTAGCGGATAGCTGATAAGCTAGCTGTTGATTGATAAGCTTGCTAGTAGCTGATAAGCTAGCTGTTGAACAAATTATGTTTGGCAAAAACTAGCTTATGAGTATGTAAAATGACCAAAAAGGGTACCTTTGAATTTAATAATTAATATTAATAAGGGTATAATTGGAAAAAGCTACAATAAGCTTCTCATAAGCTACTCAAAGTAGCGTTTCAAAAAGCTAGCTTATAAGCTAGCTGATAAGCTAGCTTCCTGGTACATGTTTGGATGGACTAGCTTATAAGCTAGCTTATGCTTGCCAAACCAAGCCTAAATCTATATCCTTATATCAATTTTATTTATTTTTAAATTATTTAAAAATATATTTATATTATTTAAATGTTAAATCCCCAATCTATCCTTATTTCTAAATCAAATCCATCAATCCTTATTTCTTCCTGACGCTTCATCCTTCCCCTCCACCGTCTTTCACCTTCGCCATCAATAAAGCCATGTAAATCTATCTATCTATCTATATATAATAAAAGAGTAACTGGTTTGACACGTGTCGCGCTCTGAGTAACTCATTGACACGTGTCGCGCTCTGGTGAGCCATTGCCACATCATATGCATATGTGTCATGTGTCATATATTGACACATGTCATTGATTCAAAATTTAAAATTATTAAAAATTAATCCAAAATTATCTATTAGATATAACAAACTTTATCTCTATCTATTGGTATTTGGTATGAAGTCATCTATATCTCTATCTATCTCCCTAAATTGATATTTAAATACTAAGCAGATTCAACAAAAATCGTATAAACCTTACCTTTTCCATTTTAATTTTTCAAGTTCCTCCGTTACTCTTTTTGCAAACGTATTAGGTAAGTTCGTCAACCATTTTTTCGAAGAACATTCATGCATAAAATTTATTTTATTATTTGTTTTGGAAATTATTTGAATAATGGTAAGAAAATTTGTGTCATTGTTTTCTTATGATGAACTAAATCATATGGTTTGATTTTCTCCTGATTTTTTTTTAGTTTTCTGATCTACATCAATAGAAGCATAAGTAAGTTTTCTTCTCCACATTATATAATAATTTATATTTGTATTCATATAACTAATTGATAAACGTTATTAAATAGAAAATAAACATTTCATTTAAATATAATGAAGATAATCATTAAGTTTTAATATAATAGTTAATTAATATTTTTATAACAAATTATTGTTAAACGTATCCATTATTATATTTCAATCCAAGTACACTTTTGTATGTATACCTTTCTCTTTATATGTGAAAGTATATTAACGTCATTTTAAAGTCAAAGATAGTTTATAGTTTGATCTATAAAATGTCTTTGTTATATTTTCGTTGTTGATAATTTGATATCAATTGAATTAAATTAAAAATAAATAAAGTTTGTACTTTTTTTTAATATAATTAATGTATTTGATAGAAAATAATATTGATATTAAAAGATCAATAACACAACAATTCATATTTATAATATAAGGTTTTTGACATGACTTAATTTTTTGAAATTATCCCGTGTATTACACGCGATCAAAACTAGTTTGAGAATAAAAAAGGAACTAAATCTAACACAAAATTGAAGTGGACCCTTTTCTAGTCATGAACTAAATCTCCATTTCAATATAAGCAATTACACAGACATGTAAATATCTATTCTATATATATATTAAAGAAAGGTTTTTGCTGATGTCATGATTATGAAATTGAGCCATTTGATTGGTCAATTAAAAAAGAATCATCAAATGATTATGTCATCAATTATTCTTATTATTTTAATACCATAATTATCTTTATAATTTACATTTTTTATCCTTAGAATTATTTGATTAAATTAGTTTTTATCGATTAGTTTCTCATCTTTCACTTTACATCCTTATCATTTTAAGATAATAATATATATTAATTAAAATGTATTAAAATTTTTGTTTTTTTCTTTTTAATAAATTATACCATTATAATCGTCTCGACAATACCTTCAAAATGAGTTTAATATTGAATATTTTTTTAATTTAACTACATTACTAAAATTAGATATAAATTAATTTGTTTAGATTTTATTACAATTCTATTCTTGATATTCTTGAAATTTAAAGATTTTATCTTTTTAACCTAAGTATTTTTATAGACTATTTATAAGTAATTAAAATTTATTTTATTTAAAACTCCATTGTTATATTTTTGAAATTTAAAGATTATATCTTTTTAATCTAACTATTTTTATAGATTATTTATAAGTAATTAATTTTTTATTTAAAATTCTACAAATAAAAAACACTACATATTTTATTTTTGAATCCCTCCAGTTATAAAAATAGATATAAATTAATTTGTTTAGATTTTATTACAATTCTATTCTTCATATTCTTGAAACTTAAAGATTTCATCTTTTTTAACCTAATTATTTTTATATATTATTTATAAGTAATGAAATATTATTTTATTAAAACTCAATTGCTAATATTCTTGAAATTTAAATATTCCATCTTTTTAATCTAACTATTTTTGTAGATTATTTATAAATAAGTATATTTTATTTTATTTAAAATCCTACAAATCAAAACACTACACATATTTTATTTCTGAATCCCTTCAGTTTTAAAATCATTCACGAAATTCAAATCTTTTGACAAAAGAATAATAAATTTTCAATTTTTAAAATTTTAACAGCTATTAGATAACTAAAATATCTATTGTAATAAGCAATTATAATGGCAATTGTCGTATAACATATAATTTACGTAAATATTTAAATGGTAATGACAATTGTCATGTAAATGTCTATTCTTATTAAAAATTAAAATAACATGTTTCAAATGCCCGTATAATATACGGGTCATTAACTAGTCCATCTATATATAATAAAAGAGTAACTCATTGACAAGTGTCGCGCTCTGAGTAACTCATTGCCATGTGTCGCGCTCTGGTGAGCCATTGCCACATCATATGCATATGTGTCATGTGTCATATGTTGACACATGGCACTGATTCAAAATTTAAAATTATTAAAAATTAATCTAAAATTATCTATTAAATATAACAAACTTTATCTCTATCTATTGGTATGAAGTCATCCATATCTCTATCTCTCTCCCTAAATTGATATTTAAATACTAAGCAGATTCAACAAAAACCGTATAAACTTTGCCTTTTCCATTTTAGTTTTTCAAGTTCCTCCATTACTCTTTTTGCAAACGTCTTAGGTAAGTTCGTCAACCATTTTTTCGAAGAACATTCATGCATAATTTTTTTTATTATTTGTTTTTGCAATTATTTGAAGAATGGTAAGAAAATTTGTGTCATTGTTTTCTTATGATGAACTAAATCATATGGTTTGATTTTCTCCTGATTTACTTTTTTTTAGTTTTTGATCTACATCAGTAGAAACATAACTAAGTTTTCTTCTCCACATTATATAATAATTTATATTTGTATTCATGTAACTAATTGATAAACGTCATCAAATAGAAAATAAATATTTCATTTTGAATATAATGAAGATAATCATTGAGTTTTAATATAATAGTTAATTAATATTTTTATAACAAATTATTGTTAAACGTATCCATTATTATATTTCAATCTAAGTACACTTTTGTATGTATACCTTTATCTTTATATGTGAAAGTATATTAACGTCATTTTAAAGTCAAAGATAGTTTATAGTTTGATCTATAAAATGTCTTTGTTATATTTTCGTTGTTGATAATTTGATATCAATTGAATTAAACTAAAAATAAATAAACTTTGTACTTTTTTTTAATATAATTAATGTATTTGATAGAAAATAATATTGATGTTAAAAGATCAATAGCACAACAATTCATATTTGTATATAAGGTTTTTGGCATGACTTAATTTCTTGAAATTATCCCGTGTATTGCACGGGATCAAAACTAGTGTATATATATAATATAGGAATAATCAAATAAAAACCATTTTATTTGTGTGAACTTGAAAACCAATCTTAGACCATCAATTAATTTAAATCAAGGGTTGATAATATGAGGAGACTATGGTAATAATTTCTTTAGTTTTATGATCCTCCACCTAATTATAACCCAAAAGGGTATTTTGGACAATTTAACATCTTGCTTGAAAATTAAGCAAGTAAAAAGAAACCACTGCCACTTTTTCACAAGTCAACATCTTCTCCTCTCATTCACCATCACCTCTCTTCGCCGGAAGACATCCACCGCCGCTGCCACCACCGTCGCTGGCGTTCCACCTCCACCACCGTGAGTAAGAGATCAAGTTCCTTTTTTCATAATCATCTTCTTCAGATCTAAGAGAGATGGAAGAATGTGGAGACTTACCGGTAGGAGAGTTGGTTTAGATAGAGAAAAGGGATTCAATTGGGGAAGTAAGGGCTTCTCAGGTTGTGAGGTTGAAGGTTTAGTAGGTTGAGATGTAGAGGGGTTTTCAGGGATGAAGTATTTAAGGGTTGAGGAAAGTCAAAGTTGAATGCTTTCATCTTTATCACTTGATACCATGCCTATCAATATTTGATCTGGCCAAAAGCACTATCTATATTTGATCAAGTGGTCAAAAGTATCCTCAAAAGGCTTTTACGTGTGTTCATAAACAACTCTCTACATGTGTTCCTTTATCTTTGACCAAATATGTCCCATAAAGTATATTTGATCCCGTTGCACTAAGCACACTCAGCGATGGCTCCGATCCAAGGGTTTCTGAAGCATTTGGTGCTCTAAGACGTTGGGGTATTGATATAGCCAAAATTATACATGTTTTTAGAATGCTAGTTCCCCACTTTTATGTTTTTTAAACCTAATTCGTATGTGATTAATGTTAAAAGGGTGTGTTTTACAACTTCAAGTAATTTTGGGAGCGAAATACAAAAGGTATCAAAAAGAGGCTAAAAAGCGTCAAAAATGAGACTTTTGGGAAGACAAGTGAAAATAGGGTAAACTTAGCCTCCAAGACTGCCAACTTGCTATCCAAGACACTTTAGCTTAGCCCTAAAGAAAGGATCTTGATCAGATAAGGAAGAAAAATTAATAAAAATCTGCAGCTGCCATATTTGCATAGCTCGTGTCGCAAGCCATAGCTACGCGCTGCGAGATTTCCGTTGTCTGTTTTATTATAAATAAAACCCTTGGTCTTTTTAGTTTTGTGGACCATTCAATAGATTAGTTTTCTAGATAGTTAGGTCAGAGAAAGATGGGAGCCACTTAGGGTTTCTACCCAAGAAGAAGAAGGCTTGAGAAGACAATGCACGAGGAGATGATTCGAGAGGATTCTATGTCAAATCTACCGGTCTATGGTTTGGTTTGTCTTAGATTCTGTGACTAGTATCTCTATGTACTAGTTTATATTATGTTACTTATGGATTGATGACTTTTGTGTATGGTTTGATTTATACTTGTGATTAATGTTTAGTTCTTAATTGTTATAGTCAATTCTTATTCATGGTTTTAACTTTCACTACTTGAAATCGTTGGTTGGGTGTGTTTATTATCTAATAATTAATAGACAGTCTCTTATCAGTTAAACAACCTCTCTTACCTTTCAATTTGGTGACCTGGTAAGCAATCTCTTTGGTTTAAGTAGATTGGAAAGTAGGGTCCGATAACCTGGTCATGAGTAGGGTTAATTCCAGTTGTTAAGGATCGTATGCATGTAGACTAAAGAACCTGGATGGTATGCCGGTTAAATTGGCTAAATCACCTTGATGATCTTATATGAATGATTCTTAGGGATTCTAGATATTAATGTGTTAATTGAATGAAGTCAAACCATTACAAAAGAAGTCTAAACTTATTCATAGTGAATGCATTTATCTCTGAGTTCTGTTTGTTACTCTGTTTTCCACTTCTTGATTAGTTTCATTATCTGTTAATTATTTTATTAATCAAAACCCCTTTTCTAAAAGCAATCTTTAATAGATTAATTAATTATGGCTTTAGTAGTTCTTCTAGCTTAACTGTTCCCAATGGTAAGAACGATACCTGGACTTATCTATGCCATACTATTCCCGATCAGGTACGCTCGTCTGTGTGGTGGTAGTTTAGTTAGGTGATTTATAAGGGGTAAAACTTGGTTAATATTATATATATACTAGATTTGATCCTGTATAATACACAGGATAATTAAAAATAATAATTCATACCAGAAAAATAATATTACAAATATGATTTGCTTAATTTAAATTATTTAATATAATTTAATTTATGTTTAATAGTATTATATCCAATAATTAGTTTATTTTGAAAGTATTGACAATAGACTTATATTATATACTCTATTATTTGTATTTCAATTAACCGTTGAACATCCATCAATATGTATATATGTGTGTATAATAAATTAAGTTTTACAGAAATTAATATATTTAATATTGTAAAACATATAAGTATATTTAAATTTTTAACTGAACTTTTAATATTTTTTTCTTTCATTGGACTTCTAATTTTTTCTTTCATATGGTTGATTTGTTATAGTAGAGAGAGATAGAGATAAGAAATAAAATAGGTAGATTAGTTTAATATTTGAATTAATAGAGATAGAATAGTTTAATATTTGAATTAATAGAGATAGAATATAGTTTAATATTTTTATGTTTTGAATTAAAGTGACATGTCAACAAATGACACGTATGCATGACATGTGTCAAGAACGGACACGTAAGCGAGAATGAATGTTGACCATAAGAGTGTCCAGGTACGTGTTTTGGCGGGAAAAATCAAAAACCGGCTCACTAGAACGCGACACGTGGCAGACCAGTTACTCTTTTATTATATATAGATTTACCACATCAGATATCTTAAGGAAACAAGAAACAATGCTTGTTGATCAGAGTCGTGAAACTAGAGGATATTTGTAACAACCTGAAATTTCCAAACAATAATAATCCAAACCCAGTGATCTAACGCAGCAGAAAAATAAAATTCAATATCGAAAAGTTGGCATTAAGCCTAAAACATAATTCAAAAAGTTAGGTAACGATGCTAGTGGAACATCCCTCCACAGCTGAGATTTAGATATTAGGTAAATATGCTAAAGTCTAAAGGCAGCTACACTCGACACTCACCTTCTCCTTTCCCTTCGATGCTCGATCTTTCCCTGAAAATGTTTAAAACTTTCGAAAACAAGGGTTAGACCATAAGGTATAGTGAATTCCCTCAAAATAGTTTATTCGCAAGCGGGGGCCAGCCCAAATGAATTCATTTAATAACAAACTATTGGGGTGCAGTGTGGACAACGAACCCGTCACCCCATGACAACATTAGTGACAGCCGCCCCTCCCGTGTAGATGCCCTTTTAAGGGAGGACAAAACATATTCGTGCTCCATACCACACACCCACTCCCAAGGGATGTATTGTCCCTTGGTACCCATTGTCCACTATGCAACCCACCCCGAACACATATAAACACATACATAGTAGAATATAAGCATGCTTACAAGTATATAGAAAATTATCAGTATCAACAGGATTATCAAAACATTTTCAGTAAATAGTTCGTAAATCATTTCAATAAACATTTCATTTTCATAAAGAGAATTTAGCAAGGGAACTCACCTGAGTCTAAATCCAAAAATCACCACGCTAAGCTCGTCTAACGAATCGGCCACCAATCTAAACATAACACCATTCTACTTAGGCACTGGTAAACTCCGACCCGATGGTAAAATAGTCCGACTCGGACTAATGAGTAGTCCGACCCGGACAACACCATAGTCCGATTCGGACAACACCATAGTCCGATTCAGATTAGTGAGTAGTCCGACCCGGACAACTTAATAATCCGACTCAGATTTCCTCAATAGTCCGATTCGTACTTTTCCAAGGGTTGTTCGATTAGACTTCCAGATTTCGAGGAGGTCGAGATCTGGTATTCCAAAATCGATCAAAACAGTTCAAAAAGACACAAATCAAACCACAAATGAACCTACAATTGATCCTAATACAATCCTAGACTATATTACGATCAAAGATTGATAATCCTTACCCTAAAATCAATGAAGAAGGTCGCGATGATGTAGATGATGATGATGATGTTTGTTGCTGCTGCTCTCAAATCATACACACTCACACACTGATGTAATCACCCCAAAAATGGTAAAGGATTTACCCTAAATGGTTTAAGTACCTTGGACCCTTAGTCTTAAATCTTTTTCCTTTAATAGAAAAGCCCAACTTTAAAATTCATCAACTTTACTTTAAAAGGTTATAATTGGTCCCTGAATGCCAAAAGATTCCCAAAATAAATCCATTTCCACAAAATAATTACATTCCTGGATCCTGGTTATTACAATATTCTAAAATTCTGAATATGTGTTCGTCTAGAGAAATTCGAAGAAGTACTTGTGGGTCTCGAAACGGTAACCTTCAAGGTAACAAAGATTGTAGAAGGGGGGAGGGGTTGAATACAATCGACATAAATTTTAAATTCTATTTTTATTTATAACTCAAATACATAATTTACAAGATTGTTGTGGAAATAGAAACGTAATAAAATTATTCTAAACTATCTAAAGTTTCACACAGCTCTCACTAATAAAAAGAGAAAAAGAACTTAGAACAGATAGAAGGAAAAAGGACTTGGATAAAGAGATAGAGAAGAAGTGTATATTTCAAAAATACAATTCACATCTTACACGTGCTGTGTATTCGGTGGTGCTTTTGTACTATTTACTAGATAGAATAGTTAAAAGATTAGAAATCATACATGAAGCATTGGTGATGAGAGGGAGGAGGCCAGGAGCAAGTACACTCTTTAGAGAGACATCTCCTTCTTTAGGTCGAGTGTCCATTGCCTTTAGACCTATATGAGAATACGCCATGTCCCTCTCGGAAGGGTATCTCTTTTTCAAAACCAGTTCTTAACATAGGAACGTATTTAAAGTTATAGGAACGTATATGATGGAGTTATATGAGTGTATCTTATGTGTAAATCTTTTTAAGAAATCCCAACGTGATTTGAAGTTCTTCAGTATCGCAGTTCTAATAAAATCAAGCAAAAAATCAATCTGCATGCAATACTCGACATATGTGGCATCTTGAATGAGAACTAGAACAAACATGTCAATAACGGGGTTAATTACCTCAGCATGGTCTTACAAGAAACCTTTGCATGTTGCTAAGTACTCGAATATCAGGGGCGTAGCTAGGATTATAGTTTAAGAGGGGCTTGAAAATAAAAACATTAACTTAATGATTGAAGTTATTTAAACAAGATGTTAATGTGAAATATGTGATGAATGTTGTTTCTTTTTAGTCTCATATACTTTGAGAGAAAAATTGTTTTGTTATGTTTTTATATAGACAAAAAATATGAATATTATGACTTTTGTTTGTAAAATGTTAGAAGAAGGATAAATATATTAGATTATACTGTTAATAGAAGGTAAAAACATATTTTTATCATATGTGAATCATTACTTTCACTATTTTATTAACATATCATAAATGAAGTAGATATACAGAAATATTTACTACATTACTTTCATAGGTGAAAGTAGAATTCATAATTAAGGAAACAAAAAGTACCGATAATAAACCTTATGGTTCAAAATTTAATCTTAGAGAGTCATAATTCATATATTTTTAAAGGGTTAATTTCATATATGCCCTTATTAAAACTTAAAATATCATATTTATCCAACCTAAATTACAAATATCATATATATCTTTTCTAAACTACTAAAATATCATATTTACCCAAATATCATTTTTTTAATCATTTTTAATCAAATTTAATTGTTAAAAATAATTGAATGACTATTATACCCTCTTTTAAATCTAATCTACAAATATCATATATGCCCTTCCTAACCTATAAAAATATCATATTTACCCAAATAACCATTTTTGTCAATTTTAATCACTTTCCTAATCATTTTTGTCTTCAACCCTCTTCACCTCATTATTTGTTTTCCTATTCCGCCATCATCACTTTTCTCTATTTTTATATGTCACACAAATTCCCATAATTTTGCCTTTATAACTTTTCCCTTTTCTCATTGAAAGTAATTATTTATCTATATAGTTGAACGAAAAAATTAAAAAAATTTCTAGATGCGTTGTTGGTCTCTGTTGTGTACTTGAATTTTATTGGGGTTTTTTTGGCTTATTAATAAATGTGTCGTTCGAAAAAAAAGATTGGTAATCACGCTAACTGCCACCCGTATCAAATTTCACATTTGACAAAAAGTTTTGATTGAAATTTCTAAATACAAAGTAAAAAATAATTAATTATGTATTATGTATTGTTTTGGATAATAATATTTTTTATTTATAAATTTCAATTAAAACTTTTTATTTAAAAATTTCAAAGTAAAACCAAACCCACGAGGCAACCTGCACATAAGAACAAATAAATAGTTACAAAAAGAGAAAAAAGGTCATAAACTAATAGCGATAACCTCGGAATTTCGGAAAAAAATTAAGTTCAAGCCAACATCCTTCCAGGGCTGTTTGTAGAACTCAAAGCCAATGTCTGCATAGTTTTAACAATCATTTTTAAAAAAAATTAGAAATTTTTTTATATGTATTATGTATTGATATTATGTATTGATTTGGATAATTAATTGAAATTTGATACTAGTGGCATTAGTGTGATTAATAATCTTTTTTCGAACGACACATTTATCAATAAGCTAAAAAAAGAACCCAATAGAATTCAAGTACACAACAGGGACCAACAACACTTCTAGAGATTTTTTTTTGATTATTTCGTTCAACATATAGGATAAATAATTACTTTCAATGAGAAAAGGGAAAAGTTAGACAGGAAAAATTATGCGAAATTTATGTGACATACAAAATAGAGAAAAGTGATGATGGCGGAATAGGAAAACATATAATGAGGCGAAGAGGGTTGAAGACCCAAAAATGATTAGGAAAGTGATTAAAATGATTAAAATTGACAAAAATGATTATTTGGGTAAATATGATATTTTTATAGGTTAGGAAGGGCATATATGATATTTGTAGATTAGATTTAAAAGAGGGTATAATAGTCATTTAATTATTTTAAACTATTAAATTTGATTAACAATGATTAGAAAAATGATATTTGGGTAAATATGATATTTTGGTAGTTTAGGAAGGGTATATATGATATTTGTAGTTTAGGTTGGGTAAATATGATATTTTGAGGTTTAATAAGGGCATATATGAAATTAGCCCTTTTAAAAGTGTGTCAAATATATAAGTAGAGGAGAGTTATTTTGTTAACCAATGAATTTATGTTAACCGTGTTAACTCATAGTTGCATACGTAAATCAATGAAAACAATTTTGTGGGGTTCTTTAATATGATGAAAATATTCCATAAACTTCAATTTTTGATGAAATTGTTTCATATTTTCGGTATTTTTATTCTTATGAAACTTTTCTTATTCTTATGAATTTTTTTTTCATTTCTATGTAAAAAACACCTTCATATGAAACAATTTCATCAAAAAATTTAGTATATGAAACATTTTTATCGTATTAAACAACTCCACAAAAAAATATTCATTGATTTACGTATGCAATTATGAGTTAACACGGTTAACACAAATTCATTGGTTAACAAAATAACTTTCCTCTAAGTAGAGGAGAGTTATTTTGTTTGTTTGGTTAATTAATTATCAAGGTTTTTAATGTAATAGTTTCTTTATAAAATATTTATAAATGAAAAATAACAAAAAGTTATTATTAAAAATATAAACAATAAGTATTAGCAACTAATATGTGTTAGTATTTCAAATACTAATATAATTTAACAATTAAAACTAAAAGTTGAAAATTTAATAGAAGTACAAATTTAATAAAAAAAAAATTAAGTAAAAAATTGTTATAATAACATTGAAAAAAAAATACTAGAATCAAAATATGAATATTGTTTAAGAAATAAAATTATATTGAACTTTTAGTAGACGTAACGAAAGAAATAGTTGAAACCCAAGGTTCATGTAGAAGATTGGAACATTTGTCTTTTGAAAATAACAAAGTGCACCAACCATTTGAGCTGCAACTACAGATGGGAGGGGTCAGCACCACCCAGCCCCCCTACTAGCTACGCCAAGGGGCGGATCCATAGCAAAAGCTATGGGGTCCTAGGACCCCATTCAAAATTAAAAATGGAGGATTAGTTTCCCATAAAATAAGAGTTCCTCCAAATTATAAAGGAGATGCTGAAGTGGGTGACCCCACTAAAATAAGCATGAGACCCCACTTAAGTTTTAATATTTTTAAAATCACTCCCTTATCAGTAATATTATATATATATTTACATGCTAGGCTGCCTACTACTAAGCTATTACTATCATATATTATTCTTTTTTATTAAATTTTTAGCACTTGTATAATTGTATTTCATATTTTACTGATATTTATAAATTAATAGTATTAAGATTTGATGCTAAATTAGATATTGATTAAATTATCAAGTGTTTGTATTATTGTTATTAATATGTTCATTAACGATTGAGTAATTACGTTCATGGTGAATAATAGAGCATTCAGACTTAATATATAACCTTTTAGAACGTTGTATTTTACGTTATCTAATTAAAGTGTGACCCCAGTCACAAAAGTTTCTGGATCCACCACTGGCTACGCCGCTGTCGAATATGTATTTTTCATATATTGAAATCAACTAAAAAAGAACAAAATGAAAACTAACATCTCACAGATGCATTTCCTTTTGCCATTCTCAAAGGTTACAACCACTCTTGCAATCAACAAAAATAAAAAAACACAAAAAAAGAACAAGATGAAAAATAACCTTTCGCAGATGCATTTTCTTTTGTCATTCTCAAATGTTACAGCCACTCTTTGAGCATCCAATTGTTTCATGTTGTCTATCTAGATGATCACCAAGTCATTTGAAGAAAGCACAAAAAATATTCTCAACATTATCCTATCCGACCGCACGCCATGTGTTGGTCCCAAGGGGTGACCTTCAAGTAAGGATAGTGTATGGGATTATAGAAGGGGGGGGGGTTGAAATAATCACACAAATTTCACTTTAAATTCTTTGTTATATTAACAATATGAATTTACAGATTGTTGCGGAAATAGAAAAGACTACAAGTCTAAACTAAACAATCTAAGTTCTTTCACTATGCACTAGAGTGAGAAGATAAGAAAAGATAGAAGATAGAGGAAATAAGAAAGAAAGGATTAGGGTATTTTTAGGATGAAGAAGAAGTATGGAGAACATCTCTTCACGTCCTATTTATACCCAATGCATTAAATGCATGCAGACTCACTTTTGTGTACGTGTCACACTTCAAGTGGTCTATTGTACTATTTACTATAAACAAATACCCTTTGCATGTTGTGCAAAAGAGGGTTTGTGTAAACAGTTGCCTTGAGGTCTGATAAGTACGGAGGGAACAGAAAAGAGACTGTCCTTATGTACTTTTGTGTCAGTAAAGGTGGATAATCCTTTTGTGCATTAGATTAAGACATTACACTAATCCTTCAGGATCAGGATACTGATCAGTGAGGAGAGTCCTGATACTGATGTAGATCAGAGTCACTGTATCTTGTTGAGTCTTCAGGATGTCATACGAATTTGAGCAGCCTGCTATCACTGAGTTCCGTCTTCAGATCACGAGCATGCTGTTCCTGTCATCAGCTATTTCTTCGACTTCGCTGATGGTTCTTTGAGTATGATCTTAATGTCTTCAGAAGATCTTCACTTCGGTGGTCAGGATCAGTAGACTGCAGAACAGACTCGTTCATCTCCTGATCCTGATCCTGATGATTTAAAACTACAAGTTACAACATAATCAACAAGGAATAACACTGAACAAACTCAGTGATAATTCCTCAAGCTATAACTGAAAGTAAAGACCTATTCACTAAGTGAAGTTACAGATCATTATCATTTTATCAGGTCTTAGGAGAGCTGGATCAACAATCTCCCCCTAAATGATAATGATAAGACAACAGAGGAATTGTCTATGTCTAGAAGGGTTTAGAAATAATTCTAAGTCTAGAAATTAACAGTACGAAATAGAACTCATAAAGGTACATGTCCCATTTACTGTTTTGAGGGATCTTTTTCAGTACTATGATGGAATAAAGTACGATGCACTGAAATGCATTTCCATTAATCTCATGAGGAATTACAAGAGTAAAGAAAATACATAAGTACATAAATAGAGTACTGAAAGAAAATTACAAAAGTCCTAGCTATCAGAGTCTTCACTGAATTCTTCGGTCTTGACTTGGACAGTGAGTGGAGTCTCACCAGTGGCTATTCTTCGATCAAGTATAGCTCTGACAGCACGAACAACTTCTTTATTATCTTGGTTCTTCTTTTCTTTCTTTGCAATGAAGAGGACTGATATCAAGTGTTCAGTGGGTGCTTTGTGTAGTTCGCTGAAGCGTTGAAAGCGAAGGATGTTGAGGTTATCACCTACACAAATACCATGAACAGGTTCTCTGATGACTTGACCTTCAGAGAGAGATACTCCTGAAGGAAAAGAGGGGTCAAGCATCGAGAGATCCAATGGCTTGTATGCAGTCCTGGGCATGCAAGGAGTGGGTCTCCTTGTTGAAGTGCCCGCTGATCGTCTAACAGGAGGCTTTGGAAGAGCAGTGGGAGGTTGGAGCAGGACATCAGGTATTTCGGTTGTCCTTCTGATTCGAGCGATAAGTCTATCAATGACTTCTTCTACTTCAGGCCTGTAATTTTTGTTGGCTTTTGGAAGTAGGCTTCTGATTTCATTCCACTCTGACAAGTTGTATCGGTCCAACTTGTCAAGAATGTGCTCTATGTCCTTTACTCCTGAGCGTTTGACGGTGAGCCAGGTTTTGCCAGGAACTTCTTTCTTTCCCCTATTTCGGCGAAGATGGATTCCCACGATTCTGGCACCGTGCTTCCTGAGATGAAGTCGGTCTCTGCACCAGTCAAGCTCTTTGTCTGCTTCCTCTGTCTCTTCCTCAGTCCTCTTGTTGAAGACTTTCAGTGCAGCCTTCTGTGCTAGAATTGGATCAGCACTTATTTCTTCATCTTCATCGACGAAGTCAAAAGCAAGCTTCTTTGCAGCTTGAGCAGAGAGGAAGGCTTCTCTTTGTTTATTGTCGTGCTCCTCCTGAGCTTTTATTGCATTGTTGTACTCCTCCGTGATAGATAGGCGAACTCAGAGTCCCAAGAGGTACGAAGAGGATTTTTACTCTTGTACTCTCGAGTCGCTCTATCACAGCGTCTAAACGCCCATCCCTGTTCACAGCAGTATAAGTGTCAGGGTAGTTTTCTCCTTCAGAACGAGGAGAATTAGAAGGAGGGGATCTAGGAGAAGAGGTAGGGGTAGAATAATCATCAGAGATGAATTCATCATCTGACAATAGGATAATAGTTTCAGGAGGGGCTTGAATTTCAGGGGTTCTGGAGGATGAGGCTTCAGAATTAAAACGGGTTGGATTTAGAGGAGTGGTTTCATGGTTTAAGGGGGTTATTCTGAATGTCATTCGGCTAAGTTCAGCTCTGGTTTGTTCTGATGGACTATTCTCCATAAGGCGAATAATGTCACCAGTAACGAAACTGAAGTTAACATCTTGGGTTTCAGGTTCAAGGGTTGGTTCAGTGGTAGGTTCAGGTTCAGGTGTTGGTTCAGGGGCAGATTGGTTTGGTGGTTGATAAACAACTATTTGAAGGTTGTTTGTAGAAGTGTCTTCAGGGGAGCTATCAGTTAGGGTGATGGTTTCAGGGGTAGGTTTGGTTTTAAGGAGAGAGGATATAGGAAGGTTATCAGAAGAGGAGGGAGAGGATGGAGTAATGGACATACCAGGAGCACCAGGGTTCTCCCCCTGTGATTGTGCAGGCCCTGGAGTGGGCGTTGATGTAGCTACCTTCTCGACAATGAAGTCGTCATCATCATCATCATCATCAATCATCTTCATCATCGTCGTCGTTGGTTCCCCCAGCCTCGTTGATATTCCAGTTGGTGGAGGGGGAATAGACGGAATGGTCTCCTTGACGATGAGGTGGCTGTCTCTCCCCCTCAACAGGTGTCCTAACTTGTTTGAGGGTTAAGGCAGAGAACCAAAGACCTCATGGGAAGTTGCAGCCTTTGGATATACCTGTTTGGAAATGGGAACACATTACGATGGACTTAATCACTAAGTTACCTCGTACTATCAGAAATGTGGATGCTATTTGGGTTATCGGGGATCGTTTAACAAAGAGTGCTCATTTTATTGCTATTAATGAGAGCTCTTCGTCGGAAAAGTTGGCCGATATTTACGTTAAGGAGATCGTGGCTAGACATGGCGTTCCGGTCACTATCATTTTTGATCGGGATGTTCGGTTTACGTCATGGTTTTGGAGTAAGTTTCATGAGGATTTAGGGACGAAACTACAACTTAGTACAACGTTGCATCCTCAGACTGATGGTCAAAGTGAGAGAACGATTCAGACTTTGGAGGACATGTTGCGGGCTTGTGTGTTGGATTTTGGTGGTAGTTGGGACACTTACCTACCGTTGGCCGAGTTTTCGTACAACAACAGTTATCATGCCAGTATTGGCATGCCCCCGTACGAGATGTTGTATGGCAGGAGGTGTAGGACTCCGGTTTGTTGGGGAGAGGTGGGCCAGCGGGAGTTGGGTAGTACCGAGATAGTTCAGAAGACGACCGAAAGCATTGAATTGATTCGAAAACGATTAAAGACAGCTCAAAGTCGTCAGAAAAGTTATGCCGACAAGCGGAGGTCGGATTTAGAATTTAGTATTGGTGATGATGTGCTTTTGAAAGTATCACCATGGAAGGGGGTGATCCGATTCAGAAAAAGAGGCAAGCTTGGCCTCGATTCATCGGACCTTTCAAGGTGATCGCACGCGTGGGCAAGGTGGCGTATAGGCTTGAGCTACCACCGGAGCTTAGCCAAATACATAACACCTTTCATGTGTCTCAATTGAGAAAGTGTTTAGCCGACGAGGCGGCCCATATACCGATAGATGATATTCAAGTGGATGAACGGCTCAACTATGTTGAGAGACCGATTGCAGTGCTAGAGAGGAAGACAAAGACTTTGCGAAACAAAGAGATTGGATTAGTGAAGGTCCAATGGGAACATCGCAAAGGGTCAGAATGGACGTGGGAACCGAAGCCGAGATGAGGGCGAACTATCCGGAACTCTTTCAAGCTTAAGCGATTTCGGGGACGAAATATTGGTAAGTGGGGGAGAGTTGTAACGCCCATTTCCCAAGTTATTTATTTAACGGTTTGTTAACCGTGTCTTAAGTGGTTATTTATGTAATTTTTAGGTGTAGGGGCTTGGATGTAAATTCTATTTTTAGGGGCTGACAATTGACACTTGTGTATAGACTTAGAAGCCCCAAATACCCTTCTTGTGCCTTAGTCGAATTTGGAGCAATTGGGAGAAGGGTTTTGAGAGCTTGTGGAGAATAGAGTGTATTGGTGGTGAATTCGTTGTGTGAAGTGCAATTGATCGTCGGGATCGATTGTTATCATGTTCCTAACCCAAGGTATGTGTTTATTCTGTTCATTTTCTAGTTGTTGGCTTATTTGGGATGGGTAAGGGTTAGGGTTCTAATAGTTGGAAATTCGGTCAATTGATGATCGAATTGAGTTGTATGGTGTTAGTGTCGTGTTTAGAACGGTTTAGCATGTGCTATTTTGGTATGGGGGTGTTCAATAACATCATTGTTGAGTTATATGGTCGTAAGGATGGGTTTTGGGGTGTTTCCCGTAGCCAAGTCGCGAGGTTCGTCAGGTCAGGAAAGTTGCGCGACTTGACCCCGCGACCTGAGGTCGCGGGAGTAGGTCGCGTAACTCCCTGTTTGGATTTTTAAATTTTTCGTGTGCGGTCGTTTTCGAGATTTGGCTTGGGGCTTATCTTAGGGATGTTCTAAGATAATGTTTGCTAGAATTTGAGGACAATTGGGGTAGTCTAGCTATGGCTAAGACACACATTTCGGTTTGGAAGTTTTAAGTGTTATTTTTGTGCAAATGTTTATGTGTACATGTGTTGCTTTGATTTAGGTGATTGATAAACCTTTTGTGGTGTGTTTGACACTGATTTTTGTGACGATAATCAAGGTGAGTACATTAACCCTTATACGTGGCTTTATGTACAAATTGCATGTGATGCGTATGTGGTTATGAGACTAGCATGTCGTGTGATGACGTATCCATTGTAGTAGTGGTGGCCACCGTGGGTATTGTCAATGTGTGAAACTGATATCAGTATGTGTGTGGTTCTTACCGGCGTGTACCGTAAGGACATTGGTGATGGCATGTCTAGTTCTCATATGCGTGGTAGTTTGTATTTATTGTTGTGTGTTTGTGGTTTGTGCCCACTAAGCGAAAGCTTACCCCGTTGTGGTTTTTCCCTTAGATGCAGGTCCGTCTGGGAAGGACAAGGGGAAGGGGAAAGCTTGAAGTTCTGATCAACCCCGAGGCTCAGTTCATTTGGAATTAAAAGATTGTTAAACTTAAAATTATAGTTTTGTTCGGTTTTATTACGGATATATGTGATGAACCTCGTTTTGAGGATTTGGTTCGTATTTTTGGTTGAAAACTTTAACCTTTGATTTTAATATAATTATGTTTTTGGGACAATTTCCGCTGTGATGGTTACTTTTACCTAATTTTCGTTCCTTGTTCGTTAAATTTTGCGAAAAATAATTTGAGTTGTTACAGGAGGTGAGAGAGTTGGAGCTGTTGTTGACAGCAGTAGAAAGGGCAGGCAGGGCGGTGGCCTTCATGTCCTCGATGGACGCCTGGAGGGAGTTGGAGGAGGTGGCCACTTGGGATACCTTGTCGTGGAGATTGTCCAGACAAGGTATGTTGAGAATCACGCCAGTGGGTGGCGGAGTGGCAGCAGTGGCAGCAGCAGTGGCAGTGGCAGCGGCGGCTTCAGCAGCAGCAGTGGCAGCCTTGGCAGAGGCAAGTTCCAGCTCCAAGGCCTGGAGACGAGCCTTGTGGGCGTCCTCCTGCAGTTGCAGTGCTGCCCTGGCCTCCTGAAGTTGTCGTTCAGCGGACTGACGCCTGAGTTCAGCTGCGCTCAGCTGACGCTCAGAGTCCATGAAGATGAACTCGTCGAAAGGATCATCCTGATGAAGTGGAGGATGTCCTTGAGAAGCTGCTCCCAATGAACCTGTAACAGTAGTAGCTAAGTGAGCACTAGAAGACTCAATAGCTTTCATAGAAGAAGAAATGGTAATATTTTGCTTAATAGTATTACCTGAGGCCTGAACGGCATCAGAACGATTGTCGTCCATGTTTTCTGAGTGTTCTAGGAGAACAACCTCAGGTTCATGTGGTTGGGGAGCAGGAGTATCTGCAAGTTTAGAAGTTTTAGATAAAGGAGAGGGTCTATTAAATATAGCAGGAAGAGTGAGGTAATATTTCTTACCAGCAGCTCCCTGCTTCTTTTTCTTCTGTGCCTTTGACTTGGCACGCTTAGGGAGAGGAGGAGGAGTGGATCCAGAGGGGTGTGGGCGCTTCAGAAGCGCAGAAGAAGTAGTTGCAACTGGGGAAGTCAGTAAGGGGTTAGCTACTGACATAGCATGCATGGAAAGAGAAGAAGATGGTTTGGATGAGAAGAGAGAAAAACATACCTTGAGAAGGAGGGGAGGCGAGCTGTTCTTCTGTGTCCTATTCAGGTTCAGGGAGAACCAGGACAGCAGAGAGAGGTACGTCATCAGGACGAGGAGGAACCTGATCCAGGATCTTCGGCCCGATGGCGTAGTTGTTGAAGGTGCCTTCAGTTGGATAGGCACTCTTCATGTGGAGCTCCAGAACAGCGGAGAAGAAGCGGGTGTATGGAACGTTGGAAATGCTGCCTTGGGTTCTTAATCTTCTTGACCATATCGTCCCAGATATGGCGAACATAGTCAAACTTCCGATTCTTCAGAGCGGAGTAGACCATGTTCTGGATCACGGTGGGAAACTGTTCAGTGCTCCCCGTCTTGCCCGTCAGGCAGATACCAAACGTGTTCCATAGGTAATAGAACGAAGCGTTTAGCCCTGTTTTGTGGACAGTGGCAGAGGTCTTGGTGAGAAGGACTCCTTCCTTCTCAGGCCATCTGTAGCCAATGTCATCAAGGAGGCTGATGACTTCTTTAGAGGATGGGGGAGGAGGATATCTCTTCTTTTTGGAGATCTGGAGGACGTTGCGCAGTGTTCCAATCCCGAAGTAAATGATATCTTCCTTGATCTGGAACTTGATGACTTCGTGGAGTTTGCCCTTGGAGTTCTTCTCCTGAGCAACCATGGCAGTGGACCATAGTTGAAGCAGTAGAGGTTTGCTGGGCTTTAGGTTCAGAGTGAATGCAGTCTTCAGTGGACTGCTTAACATGAAATCTGTAACACCCGTAATTTTCGGGCTTTAGAACCTTTAAGACGAATGTAAAAAAATAGGATTTTTGATTAAAACCTATTAGATGGGAAATTGAAATACGAATCCAACGGTTCTTCCGGAATCGAAATCGGAGCTATAACGAAGAAGATATGGCCAAAACAGGTTTTCACCACCACATCACCTTAGCGATCACTAAGGAATTGTTCTAGCGATCGCTAAGGCCATGAAGAAAATGGTTCTGTTTGCTGAAGTTGATGCTTAGCCCTCTTTCTTCATTTGAGCATAACTTTCTCATTTCAACCCCGTTTCTCCCGATTCTTTTTGTGTTCTTCTCGGTTTTTCGAGCTCTTCAAGACTACATCAATGGATTTCAAGTATTTGGGAGTTCAAAGTCGTTGGTGTAAGTAATCTCTTCATCCCCTCCGAGTTTTAAGCTTAGATTTGGGGGTTTTTCATCTCCAAACCTTTCCTTCCATACTTGTCTTAGATTTGGTGTTATTTTATGTGGATTTCATGTTATTGAAAGTGTTGGAGGTTAGATCTATTATTTTAGAGGGTGGAGATCTCCATGGCTTCATCTTCTTCACCATCCATCCACCATTGTTGAAGGTTCTTCATCCTAGGGTTTTCACCCAAGATCTTGAGAAGGTAAGTTCTATTTATGAGTTTTTAAGTGTAGATCTATTCTTATATGTTGTAGATCTAGAATTAATCCAAGGTATTAACTCCTTATCAGTTTAGGTGTTCACTCAAGCTTTAAGCTAGGTTCTTGGTGAAATTTGGGGCTTTTGGCTTTACGAGCCTCAAGGTGAGTTGCTAAACCCGTTTTGTTAAAACCGAGAGCACATCATCTTGTTTGATTTACATATCTTGCTTGGTTATTGTGAATAAACATGATTTTGGATGAAATGCCTAAATTGTTAGGTTTAAGGATCGCCATGAAATGAATGAGTAATGATGCTTATATAAATGGCTTGATTTGGATTATTGTATACATGGAGTAGATTATCGTATGCTACTAATGTATGAGTTAAATCCATGTGATTATATGATGAATGCATTTATGAGAAATACGTGTTATTATGTATGCCACAGAATGATGCGAAGGAATTGAATCCCGAGCATGTTGGCTTATATGAAATGAATGAAAGTATTGAGACTTTCAATAATGCTTAAATTATATAACTAAAATGTTATGGAGCACCGCTAGTCAAAAAGTGGGATGCTATTGGCCACTAGTCAAAAAGTGGACCGGGATGTCACTAGTCAAAAGGTGAGTACCCATATTTTTACGCATACATGAATTGGACAATGTGGCACTAGTCAAAAGGTGTACACTGTGTCGATTTTTGAAATGAGATTGATTTAAAGTGGCACTAGTCAAAAGGTGTGCACTTTCAAGTTTACACGAGTTCGACTCAGTCTTGGGTGGCACTAGTCAAAAGGTGCGCACCTATGTCCCTCGCCATTCATGTGGCCGCAGATGTGCCTGGCCTCTGAGGTTGTCTATTTGAGTCTTCGTAGGAGGACGACAACGGGGTGTCTCGACTCTGATGTGTAACTTGCTTGGCGAAAGTGGGTCGCTCCCACGGTTTTCAAAGATAAAAGATAAACCGGTTTAACATGCTGCATTTTGTTGTTAATACTCTCTTGCATATCCCACATGTCTTAACATGCTATTATATGTATGATATAAATACAACTCACTAGGCTCTTTTGGCCTAACACTTGTTTGGTGTCGATGTGTCTCTCAGGTGCTAGGGACGCTGTTCCCAAGTAGGTTCCGGGCTTAGAGTGAGCATGGGGGAACGTTGGAGAGACCAGTCTTCTAGACCGAGAGATTGACTGTAGAACGATAACCCTTTTGTAGTCTTCTTCCTAGAAGGAACTAGACTAGTTGGTTATTGTATTTCTTTACTCAATTGTAATCATTATAATTGTACATTACTTATACCCCTGTTTTTGGGAAGAGCTCACGCCTTGGCGTATATATATTACCACATTTCTATTAAATGAAAGTTTTTGTTTACTCCAAATTTTGGGGTGTTACAAAATCCTTCACCGGCTGAAGGTATTCCTTTCCTTCAGGGAGTTCGAACTTGAAGGTAATGTCATGTTGAGGGATGACAATTGGGAGGCTTCCAGTGGCAGTGAGTAGTGTAGTGGCCTCAAAGGAGAGCTGGGCGTCAAGCGAAGTGGAAGTAGTAGCAGCCATCCTGTTAAAAAACAAAGAATAACATATGTGGATGATTAAGAATCCAAAATATGTATCTTTCTTCACTCTTCAATGAACATAGAAAACGTTCATAAAAGTGGTGAAATCCTTTATACTTGGAATAGATTAGATACCAAAATTCACAAAAGGAATGTGTTTTGGTATAAAAGAGAACTTCTATTTTGATGAAATTATATCAAAATACGAGTTTATGATTTTTCTTAAAAGAAATAAGAAGAATCACATAACCAGTTTTAACAAAAATCTATGAAGATTTTGGGAAAACTAAGATCAAACGAAGTGATCTTAGGGTTTTTGTAAAAACGTTTATCAAAATAAGTTGTTTTTGAATAAAGATCAACTTAGTTTGTGGAAAGAACAAGAAGAAATTAACACTTACGATGATTCTTGATTAAGAAGATTGTGTGTGTTCTTGGTGTTCTTGATGAAGCAGATTGAGAGAGAAATGGCTTTTTTTGCTTTGAGTTCTTTTAGAGAATTGTAAGCGTAAAGAGTGAAATAGAGTACGAGTGAGGTTTTTATACCTCGTGGTTGGAGAGAGAAAATGGATGAGAGAGAAAAGAGCGGCTAATTTCAAACGTAATGATGAAAAAAGGAAGTTCTACGCGCGTACATGCGCCTGACACACGTCGTGGGGAACAGGAAACGTCCCATTACGTGTCAGTGCAGATGAAAAGTTTGTTTTATTCAAAAAGCTAAAAACCACATTTTCAGGGGATAATTCCATTTTTATGAAAGAAGAGTTTTCTTGGAATTAGAGTACTTATCAGATAAGTACTGTTTTGGGTAAATCCTCTTATCACATTTAATGCGATAAGGTTTCAGGGATAGAAATACTTACCTGAGAATCATCAGTATTCGGATTTTGAACAAAGATTTTGTAAGTACTGAATAGAGTTATCTCCTGATAAATGTGTTATACAGGAGTTGTTAAATAAGAGTCCTGAGAAAAGTTATTCTATAGGACTTAACAACTTTTTGTCCTGATAAACTTTATTCGTCAGGATTTAACATCCCAAGTTCACTGATGAGCATATTAAAACGTGTTACATCCAGTGGTTTGGTAAAGAGGTCAGCAAGCTGATATTCAGTAGGGACAAAATGGAGTTCAATATCACCATTCATCACATGATCCCTGATGAAGTGATATCTCACTTCAATGTGCTTTGTCTTGGAGTGTAAGATAGGATTGTTAGCGATGGCGATCGCTGAAGTGTTGTCACAGTATATAGGAATTTTAGAAAGTTGTATGTCATAGTCCTGAAGTTGATTTCTCAGCCACAGGACTTGAGCACAACAGATTCCTACTGCAACATATTCAGCTTCAGCAGTTGATGTGGACACAGAATTCTGTTTCTTGCTAGTCCAACTCACCAACTTTCCACTTAGTAGGTGACACCCACCAGTGGTGCTTTTCCTGTTGATCTTACATCCTGCAAAGTCACTATCAGAATAAGATGTTAGA
The DNA here is from genome assembly GCA_030169165.1 of Centaurea solstitialis. Taxonomy (NCBI): domain Eukaryota; kingdom Viridiplantae; phylum Streptophyta; class Magnoliopsida; order Asterales; family Asteraceae; genus Centaurea; species Centaurea solstitialis. The sequence continues at coordinate 68,028,163 of CM058042.1, forward strand.
TTGAACCCTGAGTCCTTGGAGTACCAAAGACCCAGATTAGGAGTTCCCTTCATATATCTGAAAATCCGCTTTACAGCAGTCAGATGGGATTCTTTGGGTTCAGCCTGATAACGAGCACATAAACATGTAGAATACATGATATCAGGACGACTCGCTGTAAGATACAGCAGTGAGCCAATCATTCCACTATAGAGAGTCACATCAACAGGTTTCCCTTTGGAATCCTTGTCAAGTGATAGAGGAGGAGCCATTGGAGTCTTCATCGGTGTACATGATGTGAGATCAAATTTCTTCAGCATATCAAGTACATATTTACCTTGATTGATAAAGATTCCCTTTTCAGATTGCTTGATCTGAAGTCCTAAAAAGAATGTTAGTTCACCCATCATAGACATGTTATATTCAGATTTCATGAGTAACTCAAACTTTTCACAGAGTTTGGGATTGGTTGATCCAAAGATAATGTCATCGACATATATCTGGACAAGAAGGATATGCTTAGGATATTTCTTAAGAAATAAGTGCTATCGATCTTACCACGAACAAAACATTTTGAGAGAAGAAAGGTTGACAGGGTATCATACCAGGCACGAGGAGCCTGTTTTAACCCATAGAGAGCCTTGTTTAACTTGTAGACGTGATCAGGGAACTTAGGATCTACAAAGCCAGGAGGCTGAGCCACATAGACTTCTTCATTAAGTTTTCCATTTAGAAAGGCATTTTTGATGTCCATCTGAACAACTTTGAAGTTCATATGTGCTGCAAAGGCCAGGAAAAGTCGAATTGCTTCGAGCCTAGCCACAGGAGCAAAAGTTTCATCGTAATCAATGTCCTCTTCCTGCCTGTATCCCTGAGCCACAAGGCGAGCCTTGTTTCGAATAATCGTACCAATCTCATCAAGCTTATTCCTGAAGATCCACTTGGATCCTATGATTGTACGTTTTCGAGGCCTAGGGACGAGAAGCCAGACATTGTTTCTGATGAACTCTGCTAGCTCTTCCTGCATGGCTGAGACCCAGGCAGGATCACACAAGGCATCATCTATTTCTTTAGGTTCATTTTCAGAGATGAAATTGTTGGGAATTGAAGACAAAGACAAATATGCACAGCGGAACAAAACAGAATTCCCAAACCAGAAGATCCATCCCAAACAGGTTTAGATACAATTTCAAGGGGGTTTAGAATAATACCTTATCAGATACAAAAACGGTTTCCGGAAAGCTAACGGGGAATACACCGCTACTGCACCACCACGAGAACCGCTGCTAGACCGCCTTAGGATTACCAAAAACTCGAAAAACCGAAAACCCGGTTGAATGTGTGTGTGTATCGATTTTGGGAGAGAGAGAGAAAGAGGTTTGGCTTTTTCTTTTTCTCTAAGTTACTAATGAGATTGCAATGAGAAAACCTATTAGGTTTACCATATATTTATATTAGTAAATATGGTAATGTCCTAATAGAAAAGCCCGATTAATTACTAAGCCCGATAGGCTTTAATTAATCCTTTCCATATATTAATTTACTATTAATATATATCCATAAATAAATAGATTTATCTATTATTTATTTTTTCTCTTAATTAATTAATTATACCAATTAATTAATTCCACACAACTGGTAAATCCAAATGATCTCTATTCGGGTGTGTAGCAGTGTGACCCACTAGTGCCTTATAACATTGGACACGGTAAACCTGTTACTGTCTTGCACATAATCCTTTCAGACTCCCACTTGTGCCAGACAAGTAACTCTACTGTTACCATTAGCCTAAGGAGGTCCCTAGCCAGACACTTAGGTTAACCAGGTTATAAGATCTCTTATATCCAGAGAAACAATTCTCGCTAGAATTGTACACAGGTTCATTCCTTTTACACGCGATATCTCTAAAGTGAGTTTTAGACATGGAGCGGAGGACTTCAATCTTAAACTCAAGTTTTCTTGACTCTGATCTCGATTGCTTGCAGTAACGGAACTTACCAAATAACAACTGTTATTCTATCCGAGCGTGGCCACGCATTTCTGCCAATCTCAACCGTCAAGGGGCCCGGAAATATCTCTCCTTTTACAGAGGTGTAAATCCCTTCTTGACTATCTGCATCTGGTCACATGGCTTCCGCTGCATCTAGTCACGCCCCGTATGGCCACCCTGTTACGGCGTAGCGTTAGAACGTGCTAAGAGTACAACAGTCCTCACATTCCCAGACCAAATATCTCAGGTCTAAGGACAACCTATCATCAAGTCAATGCTCATGACTAAGGCTCCATGGAGCAGACTTGAAACTGGTCACTTCCAATACTCAAACACTCTGATGAGTATCTATGAATGTTTGGCCACATCACTTGTGCTTTTACTCATTACGTTGAATAAACCACCAAACACCCATAATAGCGTTACAATCCTGCTAAGGTTCCCACCTTAACAAGTAGCTACGGAACTTTTAGATTTTACTTACAAGACTTGTATATAAAATCAGGGATGACTAAATATGCTAAAACTGGTTAATTTGAGACAATCATGAAAAATCCTCCTTATTTCCATCACACAGTGAAAATAATAAAACGTACACGATATTTAGTCTCAAAAATTAATCCACGGTAATAATCAAAAACTAAAACTAGCTACTAGTGTCCAGGTACTGCATCCCAATGGAATTAGCATGTGTCTCATGCTTCACTCTAGCTAGCGGCTTTGTCAGTGGATCCGCTACGTTCTCGTCCGTCGGAATCTTGCATATTCTCACGTCTCCTCTTCCGATGATCTCTCGGATGAGGTGAAACTTCCGTAGTACATGTCTCGACTTGTGATGCTCTCTAGGCTCCTTAGCTTGCGCCACAGCCCCAGAGTTATCACAATAAATATCCACCGGTCTAGAGATACTGGCTACAACTCTTAGATCCGTGATAAAGTTCCTGAGCCAGACCGCTTCCTTTGCTGCGTCTGAAGCTGCAATGTACTCGGCTTCGGTGGTAGAGTCTGCTATCGTGTCTTGCTTCGAGCTTTTCCACGAGATCGCTCCTCCGTTTAGGGTAAAAACGTACCCTGACTGTGATCTGTAATCATCTCTGTCGGTCTGGAAACTAGCGTCTGAATAACCAGTGACACTAATCTCATCCTCAGAACCTCCAAAGACCAAGAACATTTCCTTTGTACGCCTCAGGTATTTCAGAACGTTCTTGACAGCCACCCAATGGGCTTCACCTGGGTTTTGCTGGTATCTGCTCGTTACACTTACTGAGTAAGCAACATCGGGCCTGGTACATAACATGGCATACATGATCGATCCAATTGCCGAAGCATATGGTATTGATTTCATCTTGTCCTTATCTTGACTAGATTCTGGACACTGTGCTTTACTTAGCGCTATACCATGCTGCATTGGGATAAATCCTTTCTTGGATTCATCCATCCTGAATCGTTTCAGGACTTTATCAATGTATGTACCCTGACTAAGCCCGATAAGCCGCCTAGATCTATTTCTGTAGATCTTTATACCAAGTATATATGCGGCTTCTCCAAGGTCTTTCATTTGGAAACATTTGCTTAACCAAGCTTTAACATTCTGTAAAGTTGGTATGTCATTTCCAATGAGTAGAATATCATCTACATATAAGACCAAGAAGGTTACTATGCTCCCACTGAACTTTGTGTAAACACATGGCTCAAACTCACTTTTGGCAAATCCAAATTCCTTGATTCGCTCGTCGAAATGTAAGTTCCAGCTTCTGGATGCTTGCTTTAATCCATAAATGGATTTTAGCAACTTGCACACTTTATTAGGATTCTTTGGATCTACAAAACCTTCTGGTTGTTGCATGTAGACATCCTCTGTTAACTTCCCATTCAGGAAGGCTGTTTTAACATCCATTTGCCAAATCTCATAGTCAAAATATGCTGAGATGGCCATCAGAATCCTAATGGACTTTAACATAGCTACTGGCGAGAAGGTTTCATCATAGTCGATGCCATGAGTCTGCGTGAAACCTTTCGCGACCAGTCTAGCCTTAAAAGTGTGCACATTTCCGTCCATGTCAGTTTTCTTCTTGAAAACCCATTTACGCCCAACAGCCCTACAGTGCTGGGGTAAATCTGTCAACTCCCAAACTTGGTTGTCGTACATGGACTGCATCTCCGCCTTCATGGCTTCCTGCCATTGCTCAGACTCATCGCCTGATACAGCTTCTCCATAGGATGTAGGCTCATTCAGGTCTCCACCGTCCTGGGAGACTAGAAATCCAAGATACCTATCTGGTTCTTGCCTTATCCTAGTGGATCTGCGAAGGTCTTGTGTTTGCACTTCCTCAACTGTTTCTGGTTGAGTCTCAACATTACCTTGTTGAGTGACTGTCTCAACAATCGGTTCAGGTGTTTCTTCCTCTACTACCTGTAGGTCTATATCATTTCTGGTGTTCTCTTGACTGAGAAACTTTTCTTCCAGAAATTCTCCATTGCGAGCCACAAATACTTTGTTCTCGCTAGGATTATAGAAGTAGTATCCCAGTGTGTTCTTGGGATAGCCTACGAAGAAACACTTGTCTGATTTGGGTTTGAGTTTCTCCGAGGTTGTACGCTTAACGTATACCTCACAACCCCAAATCTTCAGAAAAGACAACTTAGGCTTCTTGCCTGTCCATAGTTCGTATGGAGTCTTTTCTACCGATTTAGTTGGCACTTTGTTCAGTATATTTGCTGCTGTTACGAGCGCGTGTCCCCAGAATGATACTGGTAACGTGGAACGACACATCATTGATCGTACCATGTCAAGCAGGGTACGATTCCTCCTTTCTGACACACCATTCATCTGTGGTGTATACGGAGGGGTGAGTTGTGAAACAATCCCACATTCTTTTAAATGACTGTCAAATTCCAGGCTAAGATATTCTCCACCACGGTCTGACCTTAAGAACTTGATCTTCCTGTCAAGTTGATTCTGTACTTCACTCTGAAATTCTTTGAATTTCTCAAAAGCTTCAGACTTATGTCGTATCAAGTAGACATACCCATACCTACTGAAATCGTCAGTAAAGGTAATGAAGTACCGGTATCCTCCTCTCGCCTCATGACTAAAAGGTCCACACACATCAGTGTGTATGATCTCTAACAAGTCATTGGCCCTTTCATTGTCTTTGTTGAAAGGATGCTTTGTCATCTTGCCCGACAAACAAGATTCGCAATTACTAAAGGGCTTAAAATCGAAAGTCCCTAGAAGTCCTCCTTTCTGGAGTAGTTCTACGCGTTTCTTGTTTATATGTCCGAGCCGACAATGCCAGAGGTAAGTTTGATCCTCAATGTCTTTGGATCTTTTACTTATATGATAGATTTCGTTGTTACTTTCTTGGAGATTCAATATGTATAGACCATTCGAAGGAGTTGCTTTGAAATAAAACATATCATTTTTAAAGCAAGAAATCATTTTATAATCGTATTTATAATAAAATCCTTGGTCTACCAATAAATCAAAAGAAATAACATTTTTGATCATCTTAGGAACATAATAACAAGTATCGAGTTCCAAAACTAGACCCGAGGGCAAACTAAGACTGTAAGACCCTACGGCTTCAGCTACAAGCATCGTGCCTTCACCGACTCGTAGGTTCGAACGATCCTTCCTCAAGGTCTCCCTTCTAGTGAATCCCTGTAAATGATTACAAATGTGGTTACCACTTCCTGTATCAAGTACCCATGATTCATAAGAAGTGATCAAACAATCTATCATAAAGATACCTGGCGCATCGGATAGACCGATGTCCATCTGGTCAACATTGAATGAGTGGACACAGATATCTTGGCTACCACATTCTGGGCAACTTAGATCTCCCAGCTCATCAATCCAATCAGTACTGTCCATGAGATCAGCACTTGCTTCCTTTGGCTCCAAACTGTCCAAAATATCCTCATGAACCTTTGCCACGTCCATCCTGGGTTCTCCCATGTATCCACTAGCTGTGACACGAATCTCCTTCGGGGGTGAGAACCACATCAGATACACAAGCTCCTCCTGAGTCATCTTGTATCCAAGTCGTGACAAACACTTAAAGAGTCTCCTTATCTCCAGGAGATGATCTTTAACTGATTGGCCTCTTTTCAGCTTCAGTGAAAAGATTTCTTTCATGATCAAATACTTGCCACAATTCTTATAGAAACCAATCTGGTTTTCTATACCCTTCACGACCTCATGGCAGAACTTAACTCTCAGATCGACCGTGAACTCGGGCGAAGCAGAGAAAGACAGAATCGACATCACGTCAGATTCATCAGCCATAAATCTAAAATACTCAGCAAATTCCTCTTCAGGGGCATTGCTCTTAGGTCGTGATAGTGGTTTATTGATCACATAAAGCTTATCCTGGCCGCGCAAGACATTATCAAAATGCAACTTCCAAACTGGATAGTTTTGGCCCGTAAGCTTCCACTTGCCCATAATTAGGCGAAGTGATTCCTCAGGTGAATAAAACGGAACGGTAGAATAAGACATCTACATAAAGAATAAATTCCGATTTAGTTTATTGATTATAAAACTTCTAATAAATTTATTTACCCTTAGAAAAATAAGTTTATTAGACTAGAACCCATATTTCACATGTGTCGGTAAGCGGCTTGTTCACACAAACCGACCCATGCTATTTCTGGTAGGTAACCACTTATACCAATCGCATTTTAAACGAAAATACGACTTCTAAAACGTCGGGACATCGAATATTACATTCGTGCATATTTAGTCCCTCTAGTGCGCTTTGGCCCGATACGACACGGTGAATTGTTACAAAAACCAAAATAGATCGCACCACTCGAGACTGGGTGTACTTGTCACACCCCTTTCAACTTGGGGTTTGAACGCGGATGTCCAAGGCTTGTTCACTTCCAACACCCGCGTACCTTACGCCAAAAGGGTCTCAAAGTGGGTCGCACTCACGTGATCTAAGATTTTTTAAACCTAAGGGATTTTTAGCCAGTTTTTCAAAACCTCAATTTTAAAACTGATTCGAAAAACACTCTGTAATCGAACCTCCAGGTTTTTATAAAACATCTCATTAGATTTTAGCAATTACGTTTTATGACAACCACGCAATTAAAACAAACCACGCAATTATATAAAAAACGTAAAACATTGTGTCATAGCTTTTGCCCCTAAACTATTGTCAGTTAAGTGAGCCAACACTAAACTGACGGTCTTTAACCTAAGTGACAAACAACGCACAAGGCATGAAGGTAGAACGCTCCCACTGGCTCCGACATCCTTGGTTCTGTCTCCAAAGTCCGTCTCTATGGTTTTCTCCGTCTTCGGTGTAATTTAAAATACATAAAATAAAATTACAATACAAAGGGTTGTAATTGGCACGCAGGCCTCCCTTACCAAAACAGAGATAAAATAAAACACAACCATAGGTCTGGGGCTTGGCTATGACACTCGTAACTAACAGTTCAAATAAAACAAACTTGAAATAAAGCAGTTACGATAAACATGATTTAACCAAATTACAAAACTCAACTGGTTTTATAATTATCAAAAAATTAATTTTAAAACGTAAAATTAATCTTATCCGGAGGTTTTAACCTATCTGATTAAAACAACCCTATTCACACGAACCCTTACCCGAAAACATCACCGGCGACGACAGCGGCAACCAAGGTCACCACCGCCGCCGCCGTTAGACCAACCGACGACAACAGCAGCAACGGCTGCCATTGCCGCCGTGGCCGGCGGTCTCGGCAACAACATCAAAACGCCACCACCACCATTCGGTGGTGTGGCCCGCGATCGTGGAAGCAACAAACGGCCACCGCCCCCGCCACGGCTTGGCCTTAGGGCAGCCGGCGGGCGGCCTGGTGGTTCACGGCTGGTCCGGCGACGACGGCCATAGCCGCCGCCACCCCTTCCCTCGGTCGCCGCCGTTAAACAACAGCAACGCCACCACCACCATCCTCGGTGGTGCGGCGATAAACAAAAACAACCACCGCCACCGCCCGGCGAGGCCACAAGGCAGCCGCGGTTGGATTGGTGGTGTGCGGTCCGTCTGGCGACGACGGCGTCAGCCGCCGCCACCACCGCCTACAGTTCGACGGTCGGCCACGATGGCTAGCGCCACCGCAACCGCCGCCCTCTCTCGATCGGACCAACGCCGCTGCCACCGTCCGTGGTGGCCGGCGTTCGGATGGTGGTTTCGATCGGCAAACGGCCGCGATTCCACCATCGTCGATCGTGGTTCGTGTGAATAACGATAAAAATCCAATTTTTAAAGCAGACAGATAAAAATCGAATTTTTTAACAAAGCATAATAACGATAAACAGTTTATCACAAATAAACAATCCTGATCTAAACGTTTAGGAAGTGGCTCTGATACCACTGTTGGGAATTGAAGACAAAGACAAATATGCACAGCGGAACAAAACAGAATTCCCAAACCAGAAGATCCATCCCAAACAGGTTTAGATACAATTTCAAGGGGGTTTAGAATAATACCTTATCAGATACAAAAACGGTTTCCGGAAAGCTAACGGGGAATACACCGCTACTGCACCACCACGAGAACCGCTGCTAGACCGCCTTAGGATTACCAAAAACTCGAAAAACCGAAAACCCGGTTGAATGTGTGTGTGTATCGATTTTGGGAGAGAGAGAGAAAGAGGTTTGGCTTTTTCTTTTTCTCTAAGTTACTAATGAGATTGCAATGAGAAAACCTATTAGGTTTACCATATATTTATATTAGTAAATATGGTAATGTCCTAATAGAAAAGCCCGATTAATTACTAAGCCCGATAGGCTTTAATTAATCCTTTCCATATATTAATTTACTATTAATATATATCCATAAATAAATAGATTTATCTATTATTTATTTTTTCTCTTAATTAATTAATTATACCAATTAATTAATTCCACACAACTGGTAAATCCAAATGATCTCTATTCGGGTGTGTAGCAGTGTGACCCACTAGTGCCTTATAACATTGGACACGGTAAACCTGTTACTGTCTTGCACATAATCCTTTCAGAAATTAACATAAAGACAGACGTTACCAGATTGGCGTCGAGTTTTAACACCAGAGGAAGGATTACCGAGGACTTGATCAATTGGATGATCTTTGGTCCAACGAAGAGCAGGTGGTTGATACACCTGTCCTGAAGTAGAGGCTTCATTCACTGATGGATCAGGGAGAAGATTAGTAGGAGCAGGTTCACTAACAGTGGTTTGAGAAAAATCTTCACTGTTAGTGGGTTGATCAGGTTCAGGTGTGACTTGGGTGATAGGGGTGGCATTTATTAGAGGAGGTATGGGTATAAGAGAGGGTGGAGTAGGATTTTCTTCAAAACCATCTGGAAGGTCTTGAGGAGATGGATCAGCAATGGGAATATCAGGGACTTGAAAGAAAGAGTCAGCCCACTGATTTATTTCAGAATTATAATGAGGGTGAGGAAAGGTAGGACCCGATTCATCAAATTTCACATGAATCGTTTCCTCTATAGTTTGTCTTCGTTTGTTGAACACACAGTAGGTTTTAGAGATAGAGGAGTATCCAAGGAAGATTCCATCATCAGACTTGGAATCGAACTTTCCAAGGTTATCTTTGTTGTTCAGGATGTAGCAGACACAACCAAAGATATGGAGATGTTCGATTGAAGGTTTCCTGTTACGAAAGAGTTCGTAAGGGGTTCTTCTGAAGCCCTTTACTATCAGGGATCTGTTCTGAGTATAACAAGCAGTGTTAACGGCTTCAGCCCAGAATTGAGTGGCAAGGTTGGCTTCACTCAACATAGATCGTGCAGCTTCAATCAGGGTTCTGTTTCGTCTTTCAGCAACACCGTTTTGCTGAGGAGTTCTTACAGAGGAGAAGTTCTGAGAGATACCTTTTTGATCGAAGAAAGTTTCCAGGGTACTGTTTTTGAACTCAGTCCCATGGTCACTTCTGATTGATCGAACAGTAAGGTTGTTGAGCTTTTCCATCTTCCTGACGAACAGAATGATTTCTTCAGGAGCATCACTCTTGGATCGAAGAAAGAATACCCAAGTATATCTGGAATATTCATCAACGATTACCAGAGTATATTTCTTTCCAGCAATGGATTGGACATTAACAGGTCCAAAGAGATCCATGTGGAGAAGTTGTAGAGGAGAGCTGATGGAGGAAATCTGCTTGGACTTAAAGCTAGCCCTGGTCTGTTTTCCTTTCTCACATGTTGAACAAAGAGATACCTTTGTATAGCGAAAGTCATGAAGACCAACAACAAGATTGTTGATGCAGAGTTGATTCAGCTCTTGAAGTTGAGATGAGAGAGACGCTTGTGCCAGAGCCAATTTGTATCAGTAGAAGCACGTGATACGAAACAGAAGTTATCAGTGGAAGTATTCATGTTGATGATGTAGATATCAGCTTGTCTAACACCAGTGAGAATAACTTCCTTGCGTCTGTTCTTGACTTTGCACTTTTTCTTCGAGAAGGAGACTTTGTGATTTTTATCACACAGTTGACTGATGCTCAGAAGATTATGCATCAGGCCTTCAACATAAGCAACTCTTTTGAACGTAGTTACTCCGTTGGTCAGGGTGCCATACCCACGAGTTTGACCTTTACCGTTTCCACTAAAGGTCACAGCAGGACCTCTTTCTTCACGGTAGTTAGAGAGGACAGATTTAGAACCAGTCATATGTCGAGAGCATCCACTGTCCAGGTACCAGATGCCCTTATCCTGTAAAATTTAGAGTTTAAGTTTTTTCTTGGTACCCATAGAACTATGGATCCAGAATTATCAGTAGTACTGGTGGAGTTAGTGACAGCCTTAACTGAGTTATCAGTTTTTGAGGCTGGAGTCTTGACTTAAGAAACAGTCTTGACAACCTTCTTTCCTTTGACTGAGTTATCAGTCTTAGGATTTTTCTTTACCTTAGCTGATTTTTCAGCTTTGGTAGCATCAGGACACTTACTCGCAATATGGTCGTTAAATCCACAATGATAACATTTGCGATATTGAAAGCGTTTAGTAGGGTCCAGGAAGTCTTTGAACTTCAGATGAGCAGGACCAGTACCAAGTATGCCTTTAGCATTGGACAGAGGAGGAATAGGTTTCTTCTCTAGGGTCTTTTGCTTTAGGTCAATCTTCATTCTAGGAGCAGGATTTTGAGAAAAAGATTTTGTTCCTGAGACTGAAGGACCACCACCTAGAACTTTGTTCTTAGGTTTAGGATTCTTGGTCTTTGAAGGTGTTACAGTTTTGGATTTTTCCTTGGCTGTTTTCTTTTTGCTCTTAGGAGCACCTTCAGTGTGTGTGTTGGATGAAGAAGGGATGTTTTCAGGGGCATTAGGATCAGGGATATAGGAAACAAACATTCCAAATTAAAGCATGGAACGATCAGGTCTAGGACATTCGCTAGTGAATCCAAGACCCCTTTTGTTTTTGACATTTCTCCCTGAGGCTAATATTTCATCAACCTTTTCAGAGGCGTCACTCCATCCTTTGATGGTGACTTTTTCAGCGTTAAGTTCGGCCAAGGCTCTTTCTTTAGCAGCAAGAGCCTTTTCTCTTTCTATACAGAGAGTTTGATTAACAGTGACCTGATCCTTATAACTTTCTTCCAGAATGGTAAGTTGTTTTATCTTTTCCTGACACTCTCTGAGTTGATCACGAAGATCAATGTTCATTTTATCAGCAAAGGTTTTACCATTCAGGGCTTTATAGAGATCAAGGGTTACAAGGTCTAGCTGAGTTAAGTTTTCAAGAGGGACAACAGGAATAGGTACCTGACTGGTAGATTCAGTCGCAGAGGTAGAAGCTTCAGGAGCTTGAGTAGGAACCTCTTCAGGGACCTCTTCTATCTTAGCCATGAGAGCTAAGGTAGGTTCCTCAATAATGGCCATCAGTGCCACTTGAGTATCTTCCTCATCAGATGAGTCATCAGAGGAGACATCATCCCAATCGCAGTCTTCTGCGATAAGACCTTTACCTTTGCGCTGAAATTTCATTTTCTAGTACTTCTCTTTCAGGCGCTGGTATTTGGGGTTTTTCGAGGAAGATTTGGCAGAAGAAGGAGCAAACTGACTTTTCCTGTACCTGCAATCATTAGCAAAGTGTCCTTTGCCCTGACAGTTGTAGCAGATAGCAGTAGCCTTATCAACAGGTTCTGTTTTCGGCTTGTCAGTTAAAGTAAGAGGTTTCTTTTTATGGAAGTTTCCCTTTTTGGCAAACTTTTTAAAAGATCGAGTTAGCAAAGCAAGAGATTCATTGAAATCAGGATCCTCTGACATGTCAGAATCAGAAGATTCTAATTCAGTGATGGTGACAGAAGAAAGAGTAGCAACAGTAAGAACTGAATCAGAGACCAGTGCAACAGAGGTGCTTTTGGAATCTTTAGTATCTCTTATGAGATTCTTTTTCAGTTTCTTCTGTTGTTCACGGTTTAGAAGAATACCGTACAGCTCACTTAATGTGAGTGTCTTTATGTCTTTGGACATAGTTAAGCAGGAGGTGTAGATTTCCCAATGTTCAGGAAGAGCTTCCATGAACTTGGTAACCACCTCAGAGTTAGGATAGATAGTACCAATAGTCTTCAGGTCGATCAGGAGACAGTTGAATCTCTGATGTATCTGGGAGAGAGTTTCATCCTTCTGATGAATAAAGCTTTCATACTGGCGAACCAAGAAGATCTTTCTTGATTCCATGAGAACAACAGTGCCTTCGTATTGAACACAGAGGGTGTCCCAAATCTCTTTAGCAGAGCGAAGGTGACAGACAGAGTGGAAGACGTTATCAGGGAGTGACATGGCAATGAGAGACCTAGCCTTAGTGTCAATGTTGACAAGGCGTCTGTCCTCATCATTCCAGTCAGTAACTGGCTTCACCAATTCCCTTGCGGGTATAGGTGGTTGGTCGCCAGCAGCAGGGACAGCATGAACAGTTTATGTAGGCACATGTGGTCCATTTTCCAAAAAGTATGGAATCTGGGGATCAGAACCAGATAAGAAAAGTTCCATCCTGGTTTTCCAAAGAGGAAAGTTGTCTTTGTTAAACCTTGGAGGTTTTCCAGCAGAACCGGTATCAACGTAGTTATCCTTAGCTTGAAGAGCCATGGATTAAGAGAGAGGGTCACAAGATTTTTCTAAGAGAAGAAAATGAGAGCTTGTATCTGCTCTGATACCACTTGTTGGTCCCAAGGGGTGACCTTCAAGTAAGGATAGTGTATGGGATTATAGAAGGGGAGGGGTTGAATATAATCACACAAATTTCACTTTTAAATTCTTTGTTATATTAACAAATATGAATTTACAGATTGTTGCGGAAATAGAAAAGACTACAAGTCTAAACTAAACAATCTAAGTTCTTTCACTATGCACTAGAGTGAGAAGATAAGAAAAGATAGAAGATAGAGGAAATAAGAAAGAAAGGATTAGGGTATTTTTAGGATGAAGAAGAAGTATGGAGAACATCTCTTCACGTCCTATTTATACCCAATGCATTAAATGCATGCAGACTCACTTTTGTGTACGTGTCACACTTCAAGTGGTCTATTGTACTATTTACTATAAACAAATACCCTTTGCATGTTGTGCAAAAGAGGGTTTGTGTAAACAGTTGCCTTGAGGTCTGATAAGTACGGAGGGAACAGAAAAGAGACTGTCCTTATGTACTTTTGTGTCAGTAAAGGTGGATAATCCTTTTGTGCATTAGATTAAGACATTACACTAATCCTTCAGGATCAGGATACTGATCAGTGAGGAGAGTCCTGATACTGATGTAGATCAGGAGTCACTGTATCCTGTTGAGTCTTTAGGATGTCATACGAATTTGAGCAGCCTGCTATCACTGAGTTCCGTCTTCAGATCACGAGCATGCTGTTCCTGTCATCAGCTATTTCTTCGACTTCGCTGATGGTTGTTTGAGTATGATCTTAATGTCTTCAGGAGATCTTCACTTCGGTGGTCAGGATCAGTAGACTGCAGAACAGACTCGTTCATCTCCTGATCCTGATCCTGATGATTTAAAACTACAAGTTACAACATAATCAACAAGGAATAACACTGAACAAACTCAGTGATAATTCCTCAAGCTATAACTGAAAGTAAAGACCTATTCACTAAGTGAAGTTACAGGATCATTATCATTTTATCAGGTCTTAGGAGAGCTGGATCAACACCATGTGTTCATATCATAGAAGTTTTACACATTAAAAAGCAAGCTCAATCATCACGAAAAAGCAATGACCATGTTTATAAACAAAGAATTTGGCAAACAATACAAAAAAGATAATAAGACAACCATTACCAAGTGACTTATCAGAGAATCACAAAAGTGAAATTCAACAAGAATATAAAACGTTGCACAATAACAAAAATCATCAAACGTCAAAATCACACGAGAACGGAAATAGTTATGCCAATTACTGCAAACATAAAAATTAACACAAATATCCGTCCCTACAACAAAAAGATGAAAAACTTAGTGAAATGAGGATTTTTCAAAGAAATAACAAAATAATAGAGAATTCTTACACAATAAAAGGACGGCTAACTCTATTAAGAGTATTATAGGAAATTTTGACCGAGAATCGTGAAGAAATGGCTAAAATAATGAATGAACAAATGACACACAGGGAAGAGTATGTAACATCAAAGGAAGAAAGAATTGTAACAAAAAAAAAAAAAACGAGTTACAAAACCTTTATGAGTACCAAGCCTTCGGTCTTTAAAGGTAATCCACTTAAAGAAACGAACTGGATTAATGGTATGGAAAACCACTATGAGACATGCCAATGCAATGAATCTCAAAAGCTGAGGTTTGTCACCACATTACTACAAAAGGACTATTCACTGTTAGAATGCCATTCAAGCAACAAAAAGAATATTTGAGGTTGCATCAACGCCTTCCAGCCAGTTTAAAGAAATATTTATGCCAGAATATTCTTCAGTAATTTCTTCAATTTAAGCAAGGTCATCTATCGGAAGAAAGAATATGTCACTCAATTCGTCAGAAAGAGTAGCCACGGAAGCTCGAAAAACAGATGGTTTTGTAGTTGGACTTAGAAACGATATTCGGAGGTATGTAGTAGCGAATATCCCCGAGACTTTTCAACAGGCAGTTAATGTTGCAAAAGTCGTAGAAAGGGATATGGAATACAAAGTTCTAGTTTAAATGAGATGAAGTGAAAGGGTAGAGAAAATTTTAAACCAAGTTAGCTCTTGGAGTCAAGGCATGCCTTAAGGCAATGACTGACTTTCAGGTGTGAGGGAATAAGAAACAGAAAAAAATGCATCAAAAATTTGAGAGACGTGAGTTTAAATTGAATAAGTGTGAACACTGTGGAAGAAATCACCAAGTAGAATGTTGGTTGAAGACCGACGCATGTCTTCGTTGTAGGGAGAAAGGTCACTTAAGAAGAGATTGTCTTTAAAAGCATAATTCAAGAATCGAAAGATTCATACCTCAACATATAATTGTGAAGAAGGTGCTTAAGATGAATTTAATATGTATAAGTATTATATATACTTAAAAAAGTTAGCTTATAGTTGTCAGGCATATAGTAACAATGAGCAAAATAGCAATGAGTTCCAAATCGCTTGATTGAGATTGTTGGCATCAATATAGTTTATAAACTTATCTATCATCAACTTAATTTATGACGGTAACTTATTAAACTGTAATTTTGGTTCCTATGGTTTAAACAAAATTACAAACGTCCTAAACTTTTAATAAGTACAATAGATGTTTGCATTTTGCTTTAAAAACAACCATTAACATTAACATCGTTAAAAGAAACTTCTTTAAGAAAGGATACGATGGTCTTTTTACCTATTTTCTTAAATAAATTTTTTTCCACCAAGTCATAATTTTACTTAGCTATACGAACAAAGAAAAGAAAAGAAAGTGGCCATTTTCGTGTTTTTTTTTTGTCTTTTTGGGCTTTTATTTTGGGCTTTTTGTGTTTGGTCCATTGCTTTTATCAGGCCCACCTCATTTGGGATCTCTTATTTGTGTTCCTATTTTGTAATTTGGATGGTCATGTTTTGAATAGAAAACTTTTGTTTTTCCTCCCAGCTTTTGAATTCTTGACTGAATTCAGATTTTGAAGCCTAAGGTTTGACATTCGTTTGAATCAACAAACCTTAGAGGAAACTGAACACGGATATTCGTAGAATACGCCACTATCACATCTTTTATTGGTTATTGAGAAGAAAAGAACATGGGCATCTATAGGTTGTAAAATAAATTGAAACATATATGCTTTGTGAAATAAGGAAGTAATGAACAAACAACTATGTCATGTAAGATAAAATAGGTATTGATGCTCATAATAAACGGAGTGGTCTCACATTTATATATTTCAACCTCTTAAAT
Organism: Centaurea solstitialis; assembly: GCA_030169165.1. Taxonomy (NCBI): domain Eukaryota; kingdom Viridiplantae; phylum Streptophyta; class Magnoliopsida; order Asterales; family Asteraceae; genus Centaurea; species Centaurea solstitialis. The sequence goes on from CM058042.1 coordinate 68,044,486, forward strand.
ATAAAAGACACTAATCCTTTTCCTTTCTCTCCATCCGCAATTCATACTCACATCTTTCATAATTGTTTACAAAGAAGAAGATCCCAACAAGAAGCGAAGCCGTTAATTTCAAGGTAAATGAAAAGAAATTGTCAACTTGAAATTTATTTTTAAGTTAATTTTATATCAAATACTAGGGGTGTGCATGGTTCGGTTTGGTTCGGTTTTGAGGTAAAACCGAAACCAAACAGAAAATTTCGGTTTTTAGAAAAACCAAAACCAAAATCAATTTGTTTTTCGGTTTTTGGTTTTCGGTTTTAAGTTCGGTTTTTTGTTCGGTTTTCGGTTTTTAATTCGGTTTTTGGTTTTCGGATTTCAATTTTTTGTCCAAAAATCAAAATTCAAGATCATCAATTCCTGTTTATCGCATCTGAATGTTTAAAAGATAGAGTTGGTGTTTTATAGAACTATGACTTCAATTTAATATTGACTAATTTACATTATTTATCGTTATCATCTTCATAGAATGACTTCAATTTATTATTTGTTTCATCATATTTTAATATAAATGTTCTCTATGTGATGTCAAGTCATTCATGGACTCAAGTAATTATGAGAAGGAGAATGCAAAGGGTAAATTATTAATTCGTCGAAAACTAAAAAGAAAATTAGCAGAGCACTAGAGATAAATAAGAACTCATAAACAAGAAAATTATCAGAGAACCGGAGATAAATAAGAACTCAACAAAATCTTCCAGTATTTAGTAAATAACTAGGGTAAAACTAAAAAAAATATTTATTCGGTTCGGTTCGGTTTTTTCGGTTTGGTTTTGAATCATAAAACCAAACCAAACCGAAAAGGTCGGTTTTTGAAATTTTAAAAACCAAAACCAATGGTTTTGGTATTGGTTCGGTTTTTTCGGTTTGGTTTTTTCGGTTTATTCGGTTTTGGTTCGGTTTCGGTTTTTTCCTGCTCACCCTTATCAAATACACTCTTTTTATTTGTGAATTTACTAACCTAATTTTAGAATGTGATTTCTTTGTTATAGTAATTAAGGTTAGTTTGATTTTTTAGAGGCTTTGTGTAAAAACTTAAATATAGTCCTATATTTTTTCCCAATTATATTATTTATTAATTGTTTAATACTAAAATAAAAAATTAATCTTCATAGTTTAGGATATATGTGGAAATATAAAATAGTTATAACCAAAATTCACATAAAAATCAAACGACTTTTTATCATTAAACTAACGTTTACAAATTTCATGTATTTAATAGAAAGTAAATTATTAACAAGTTAATGTAATCATATGAAAATCACAACATACAATATATAACATATATAGTTTAAAATGTTAGTTTTGAGAATGATTTAAATACTATATAAATTTATGGGCAAATTTAGTTAAAAATGAACGTACTTTACTCTAGTTTATGTTTTGGGGAATATACTTTTAAAATACCCATTTAAGGGTATATAACAAAACTTTACAACTAAAAAGGAAAACTAATTACCAATATAGTAACTCACTATTGATTTTTCAATAATTATATTATATTAAAAATTATAAATAGACATTAATATTGTCATGTGTCTTAAATAATTTCTGTCATCAAAAGAAATTTCATATAAATAATATTTATCAGCTACTCCAAGTCTTCATCCATCTCTCTTCTATGTTTATCGTTTTTTAATTTAATTTATCTTTCTTAAAAAAATTCTTAAAAAAATTTGTTTCCGATTTTGTTAGTTTGCTCCAAAAAAAAACCAAGTTTGCCATTTTGTACGTTTGATACGTTGAAGAGCTCTTTGTTTTCATTCTTCTTGAAATAGAACCAGAAAAAAAATGGTTGTTGAGGAGAGATTGTTTGAGGAATGAAAATAATGGGGTTTTGGAGTTTAGGAAACGGATTTTGATTTGTGTAAGGCTTAAAGGGAAAGGAAATTTTTAAGAAAAATAAATTAAATTAAAAAAACGATAATAGTGGAAGATGAATGAATTGAGATTTAGAGTATGTGATAAACATTATTTATATGGAATTTCTTTTGATGACATGAAAATTATTTAAGGGACATGACAATATTAATGCTTATTTATAATTTTTAAAATAATATAATTATTGAAAAATTAATAGTGACTTGTTATATTGGTAATTAGTTTCTTTTTTTTTTTGTTGTAAATTTTTGTTATATACCCTTAAATATGTATTTTAAAAATACATTTCCTAAAACAAAAAGTAGAGTAAAGTAAGTTATTTTTTACGCAATTTGCCCTAAATTTATGTATGTGATTATATCCTACATAAGTAACTTAGGCAAGAAGGAAATTTATATATTAGATTTTCTTCACTTTCACGTCCGCCGCTTCAAATCCGATTCCTCATTTTAAGCTTGTGGCTTTCTATTTGATTCAATTCACATCAAAATCATATTTCATATATTTAGCTAATGGTACGTAGTTAGACAGATATGGTAAATCCGAAATTACGATTAAATAATCATGGTGAATACGTTTTGACATTTGTTGGGATATATATATATATATATATATATGATATATAAATGCTTTCATAGATGATGAATATTTTGAAATATTGTTTTAACAAGTTTACCACCTTTTATGAGATAAAGTTATGCTTATAATTAATGCATTTTATGATAAAGACATGTATTTTACATGTTGCATATGAAATGTCTTGTGCATGTGAAAGTATGGCTATGTTAAATACTCGACGGGGTATAAGAAATGAGGACATCTTGCAAACGGATCTTAGGGAGAAGATCATTTGTGGAACCCCAGGGGGAAGATCCTTGGCGGTACCCCGAGGATCTACACTACTAGAAAAACAGGTATCAGCGACGGTTATCAGCGACGGATCAAATCCGTCGCTAATTAGCGACGGATCAACGACGGAATAGCGACGGAATGTCCACGACCATTAGCGACGGAAAATAGCGACGGATCAGCGACGGATCAGCGACGGAATTAATTAATTAATTTTTTATTATATTTTTAAATAGTTTCGTCGCTGATCCGTCGCTGATCAGCGACGGATCAGCGACGGAATTCATTAAAAAATAATTCAAAATTGATTATTGAATTCCGTCGCTGATCCGTCGCTGATCAGCGACGGATCAGCGACGGAATTCATTAAAGAAATAATTCAAAATTAATTAAAGAATTCCGTCGCTGATCCGTCGCTGATCAGCGACGGATCAGCGACGGAATTCATTAAAGAATTGGTGAAGATGTTAAGCCAAAATCGACCACCCTCATTGTATTATGTTTTTGTTTTCATCTCAATTATGTTTGTGCATTTTTTTCTAGATTATAAACAAGCGCCTCACCTATACGTGACTTGTGCGTTTTGATCTTAAAATTTACCCATGTATTGGATTAGAGCTTGGTTTTAGGGTATTGGTTAAGAAGGGTTAAGCTACTAATTGTGTAAGGATTTTGCTTTATGATCTAATTGTATTTTTGAATTTTAGAAAATTGAGGTTGTAAAAAAAATCTTATATACATGATGTGTATTTGTACAGAAAAATATAGTTTTTAATTTTTTTTTAAAAATTGCCAAAAATCAGCGACGGATCAGCGACGAAAATTCCGTCGCTAAATGGATCCGTCGCGGATCCGTCGCTGACACGTGTCCGTCGCTGATCTGTCGCTGACACGTGTCCGTCGCTGATCCGTCGCTGACACGTGTCCGTCGCTGATCTGTCGCTGACACGTGTCCGTCGCTGATCCGTCGCTGACACGTGTCCGTCGTTGATCCGTCGCTGACACGTGTCCGTCGCTGATCCGTCGCTGACACGTGTCCGTCGTTGATCCGTCGCTGACACGTGTCCGTCGCTGATCCGTCGTTGATGCGTGCCCGTCGCTGATCCGTCGCTGACACGTGTCCGTCGCTGATCCGTCGCTGATGCTTGCCCGTCGCTGATCCGTCGCTGAAACCCTTCTGTCGCTGATCCGTCGCTGATATCCGTCGCAGATCCGTCGCTGATAGTATCAGCTACGGCCAGATCTGCGACAACCCTTCAGCGACGGATCAGCGACGGAACTTAGCAACAGCGACGGATTAGCGACGGAATAGTCCGTCGCTGATGCCCGTTTTTCTAGTAGTGCTAAGATCTTGTTGTGAATGTTTGGCATACTTACACATATGAGATATCGCACTAAAAGATTATGAGTTTTTACATAAGTAGATTTATGCATAAATATCATTACGAATAATTATGAGAAGTGTATTGAATTGTTATTCATGTAGGGGCAGACCTACGTTAGAGGTACCGGTGGCACGTGCCACCGGTCCATTCCTACGTCGTAGTGTAGAAGATTAAGGGTCGTGAGATATGCCACCGTATTAATTTGTTGTGTGCCACCATATATATTTTGAAATTGCAATAATAACATGAAGTTTCCTTGGTAGAGTTGGTAAGTTCCTTGCCTTTCATGATGGAGGTCTTGGATTCAAGCCTTGTTAGTGTCATTTTTAGTAGTTTTTTAGCTTTAATTTCATATTTATTGTGTTTATAAAAAATTGCTTGCAATAAGACTTGAACATGAGACTTTAAACTTGAAAAACAATGGAGCAACCACTAGAGCAATAAATAATTTTTGAAAAAGTTTTCTACATAAATTTCTTAAAGTCAAATTGTGCCACCGTTGGAAAATTTTTCTAGGTCCGCCCCTGTATTTATGCACTAAAAGGATAAGTTTTATAAAAGAATGGTTTACTCATGAAGCCATAACCGCTCATTAAGCTTAAAGCTTACATATTCCATATATGTATCTTAGGTAAAGACCAGAGTAAGGGGGTGTTTACTAAGCTCTTACCATCTCTTACTAGATGAGACCTCTTACTTGAACAAGTGGTTCGGTCAGAGATTGGGTGTTTACCATAACTCTGATTTCACTCTAACTACTGACCGCCCTCTGCCTACGTAAGAGATAAAATTGATTCTTACCAGCGTCAGACATGAAATTTCCTATACTTACCCCTTCCTTTTTAGTCAACAAAAAAAATACCAATAAATAAAAAACAAAAAATTAAATCGTCAATATAAAAGTGGAACTTGGTTGAAATCTCGCCACATGTACACCATTTGTCATGTCTCTAGATTTTACTTGATGGGATGTTAAGAGTTCAGCTTTCCAATTTTTTTACTTTATAATTTTCTATAATGTTTTAATCGATTTTTATAGTAATTATTAGGTTGAAGTTGGTTATAATTATTTTTGTTTCATCATAAAAAATCTTTAAATACGATACATCATTTAACGAGGTTTAAGATAAAATTATTATAGAGGGGTATAATAGTCAACTTTTACATGGTCAGCACTTAATACAAAGTATTTTGTAAACAAGAATTTTCATTAACACTTATTCTAATCAGACCTCTTTTTTCAATCAGACCTCTTATTTTAGTCAGCACTTATTTATAAATTTTAATAAACAGCCCCTAAGACGCAATAAGACCAAGTTATGGGAAACCAGGTGTCAAGCGAAGAATTCTATGAATTGCGATCTAAAGCAACCACTCTCGAGAATGCACTCGAAGCATCGCGATCTGAAGCAACCGCTCTCGAGAATGCACTCAAAATCACCGCGAAAAATGAGCAAGAATTGCTCGAATCTTTAGACTTAACAACCACTGAGAAAAAACAACTGGAAGACACCTTAAGAGAAGCAGCTGAACAGCTGGATGAAACCGAAAGGTTACTCCAAGTAGTGCGAAATGAGCTCAAAGTCTCACAGAGTCAAGTATACGAACTCGAATCAGAACTCAAAACCGCCACGAAAAAAGAGCAAGAATTGGTCGAAGCTTTAGACTTAACAACCACCGAGAAAAAACAACTGGAAGATACCTTAAGAAAATCATCAGAACAGCTGGTTGAAACCGAAAAGTTGGTTAAAGTCTCACAAGGTAAGTTAGAAGCCACCGAAACCGAGCTTGAAGCTACAAAAACGAGAGAAACCGAAGCCATACAGAAGCTGAAATCAGTGGAGGAAGAGCTAGAAGAGAAAGTAACACTCCATGAGACCCAGACTAGAGATTCAGAGCTTAAAATCCAAGAAGCAGTTGCAAAGTTTACCAGCAGAGATACAGAGGCCAAGTCATTGCTGGTGAAATCAAGAAATCTTGAAGAGCAATTGAAGGCATATGAGGTGCAGTTAGCTGAATCAGCAGGAACATGTACTTTGCTTAAAGAGGAATTAGATCAGCTTGTGGTGGTAAAAACCAACATTGAAAGTGCGAATAAAGAACTCAACGATAAGGAAATGAAAACCACGAACGAGAATAAAATGTTGGTTGCAACCATTATTCAGATCAAAGACAAGATCAATGAGCTTGAAATGTCTCTAAAGGAATCGACAACTCAGAAACTTATTGATTCAGCCATTGCTGATTTAACCGATCAGCATTCTAGAGCCTATGAGATTGGGTTTAAAGAGGGAAAGAAGTTAACAGAAGCTAATTTGAAGCTTACTCAAGCAGTTGCCATTCACGAGTCTCGACTGAATGATCTTCAGAAGAGTTTGTCTGCAGCTTTGAAGGAAAAGGATGAGACGCTAAATCAGCTTCATATCTCCAAGAAAGAAATTGAACATCTGACAGAAAAGTTTACTTCTCAAGGGCAGACGCTTCAGTCTCAGGTAACTTCCAATCACAACAAAAAACTCGATCCATCTCCATCTCCATCTCCATCTCCAACCACATGACATATATGATATATTATGTGGGTCTGAATAAGTTTTATACTACAGCCACTGTTTTTGGACTTTCTCACAAAATAGCCAATACTTACCTTTTATACGGTGTTAAAAGTTGTGGCTTACTTTTTATGTGTTAACGTAACCGAATAGAATACCGCAACTATCAAACTATTTTTGCGGTTTTTCATATGGGTGCCTGCCTTATAAATCCCATGGAATAGTGCTTTTACGACTAACACTTTCTTAACTATTTTGTGAGAAAAAGTTTGGAGTGAAACTTTCTCATGTGGTTATTTACGTTGATGACCCACATATATGCCATTTCAAAGAAAAAAGGCCTACATATATATACCGTTATAATGTGGTTCTTTTTGCATGTCTAGTAGAAGTTTTCAAAGCCGCAAAATGACGTTTTTATGTCATTTTTGGCCTAGCGACATCCGGTATAACCCATACTTCTAACAAGTCAAGGGTCAACCTCACCAAAGGTGGGGAGAAAATGGCATTTTTACGGTATCGTTGGAGATAAGATGCCTTTGAACTATCTCTAACCTACTACCAAAAGAAAAACTGCCCATAGACACGAAAAATTGCTTCATCTCCATACACGCTGTTTGAACAGAAACACAACATATGTGACGTTTCTCTACCATCACCCGAAAAATACCATTCTTTTTTGCTACGACAACCTAGCGTTTTTACAATTGGGTGGAAAAAAGAAGTTACTAAAACCATAGGTGCACTTGTTTTGATTTATAGATATCGTCATTGGTGGAAGAGAACAACATGGTGAAGGAAACACATGAAAATGCTAAGAAGGAGCTTCAGACATTTATAGCCACACTTGAAGGGGAAGTGAAAGAACACACATCTAACGAAACGTCTCTAAAAACCGAGCTTGAACATCTCAAGGCAGAGATGGAAGACAATGCTGAATTAAAGAACAACCTAAGGAATCTTGAAGAAAAACTATCAGCGGCCCAAAACACCATTGTGGAACAGGTCAGACTCACCCATGTGATTGTAGCTATGAGATGATCATTATTACCATCATATGTTATCTCAATAAAAATTAAAAAAAAATCTTACAATATATTAAACAGAAAGTGACCCATTTACAAAAGGAGTTGGAAAGAGATGCTGCTTTGAAGGAGGTTGAAGCAAAAAAAGCATCACTTTCACACTTGGAGGGGACACAAATCAAAGATCTCACTCAAAGCTCAATGCTAAACCCAAAGAAGAGGTCACGCTCTACTTCAAAGTTCTATAAGAACATACAATTATATTAATTTCGGTTATGTTTTAATCAAATCTATTGCCACATTCAAGCAACGGAAATCGTATTAAAAAAACTACGGTAACAACAAATTAATAACCTTTAAGGATACTCATGTTTTAGGAATTTAACTACAAAAGAATGATCAAGAAACTTATTAGATGACTCCGATTGTTGAAGAATTCGTTGAAAAATCAAACATTTGATCTTGCTTATTGAATTTCAAAGATCAATAGTATGAATCCCTCTATTGGCTCAGACTTAAGATCACAAAATATAAACAATTTAGAAAAACCTTCAAACCGTATCCTCTGTGATGAAGATCACGATTTCTAGAGAGGGAGTGGAGGTTGGACGTTTAAAGTGAAGTGAATAAAAGGATTGAATTGTTTTGATTACAAACATCTATTTATTATCCCTTGTATACCAATTGAATTAGATATCATAATCTTTTTATAACTTGATAACTTAATTAAAAACTATTTTAATTACTATCAAGATATTATCCTTTATCTATAATTAATGTAATTAATTATCTAATTAGTTATATTTATCATCTAATGATAAATAAATTAATCACTTAACCCCTCTAATTTCCTTATTGTTTATTTGGTCTTAAGGGCAACTCAGAAAGACCCTGCCATTATTAAAATACTACCAGTAGTTATTAATTTGGACACCATTTCCAATAGGAGCTTCAGACATCTATAGGCACACTTGAAGGGGAAGTGAAAGAACACACATCTAATGAAACGTCTCTAAAAACCGAGCTTGAACATCTCAAGGCAGAGATGGAAGAGAATGTTAAATTAAAGAACAACCTAAAGAATCTTGAAAAAGAACTACCAGCAGCCCGAAATACATCGTGGAACACGTCAGCCTCACTATATGATTCTAGCTATGATATGATCGTTGTTACCATCAAATTTAATCTAAATAATAAAAGCAAATCTTACTATGAAATAGAAAGAGACCATTCACAAAAGGAGTTGGAAAGAGATGCTACTTTGAAGGAGGTTGAAGCAAGAAAGAACCACTTTCACACATGGAGGAGACACAAATCAAAGATCTCACTCACAGGGTCAATGCTAAACCCAAAGAAGAGGTAACGCTCTATTTCTTAGTTCTATACATACATACAATTATACTGATTTCTGTTAGTTTTAATCAAATCTATTACAACATTCAAGCAACGGAAGTGTATTAAAAAAACTACGGTAACAACAAATTAATGACCTTTAAGAATACCATTTTCGAGAAATTTAACTACAAAAGAATGAAACTAATTTGATGATGCGATTGTTGAAGAATTTGGTGGAAAAATCAAACCTTTGATATTGTTTATTGAATGTCAAGATCAATAGTATGAATCCCTCTATTAAATCACACTTAAGATCACCAAATACTAACAATCTAGAAAAACTTTCATACCGTATCCTCTTGATGAAGATTACAAATTCTAGAGAGGGAGTGGAGGTTGGACTCCAAAGTGAAGAAAAGAAAAGGATTGAATTGGTTTGATCACAAACCATCTATTTATAATCTATTGTATCCCAATTGAATTAGATATGCAAATCCTTTTAGAACTTGATAACTTATTAAAAAACTATTTTAATTATTATCAAGATATTATCCTTTATCTATATATAATATAGTTAATTATCTTTTGGATATTATATAATTAATTATATTTATCATCTAATGATATATAAATTAATCACCTTAACCCCTCTATTTGTTTATTGTTTATTTGGGTCTTAAGGGCAACCTTGAAGGACCCTGCCATTATTAAAATACTATCATAGTTAATAATTTGGACACCATTTACAACAGGAGCCTCAGACATCTATAGCCACACTTGAAGGGGAAGTGAAAGAACACACATCTAACGAAACGTCTCCGAAAACCGACCCTGAACATCTCAAGGCAGAGATGGAAGAGAATGCTGAATTAAAGAACAACCAAAGAATCTTGAAGAAAAACTACAGCACCCAAAACACCATCGTGGAACAGGTAGCTCACCAATATGATTCTAGCTATGATATGATTGTTGTTACCATCATATTTAATCTCAAAAATAAAAGCAAATCTTATTATAAAATAGAAAAGACTCCATTCACAAAAGGAGTTGGAAAGAGATGTTGCTTTGAAGGAGGTTGAAGCAAAGAAAGAATCACTTTCACACATGGAGGAGACACAAATCAAAAATCTTACTCACAAGGTCAATGCTAAACCCAAAGAAGAGGTAACGCTCTACTTCTCAGTTCTATACGTACATACAACTATACTAATTTTTGTTTTGTTTTAATCAAATGTATTAGCACATTCAAGCAACGGAGGCGTATTAAAAAAAAAACTACAGTAACAACAAATTAATAACCTTTAACGATATTCATGTTTGAGAAATTTAACTACAAAAGAATGAAACTTATTGATGATGCGATTGTTCAAGAACTCGGTAGAAAAATCAAACCTTTAATATTGCTTAATGAATGTCAAAGATCAATAGTATGCATGAATCCCTCTAGTAGATCACACTTAAGATCACATACTAACAATCTAGGAAAACTTTCAAACCGTATCCTGTTTGAAGAAGATGACTATTTCTAGAGAGGGAGTGGAGGTTGGACTCCAAAAGTGAAGAAAAGTAAAGGATTGAATTGGTTTGATCACAAACCTTCTATTTATAATCTATTGTATCCCACTTGAATTAGATATGCTAATCCTTTTAGAACTTGATAACTTAATTAAAAACTATTTTAATTATTATCAAGATATTATCCTTTATCTATAATTAATCTAGTTAATTATGTTTTGGATATTCTATCTAATTAATTATATTTATCATCTAATGATAAATAAATTAATCACCTTAGCTCCTCTAATTTTTTTTATTGTTTATTTGGGTCTTAAGGGCAACCCTAAAGGACCGTGCCATTACTAAAATACTATCAGTAGTTAATAATTTGGACACCATTTACAACAGGAGCCTCAGACATCTATAGCCACACTTGAAGGGGAAGTGAAAGAACACACATCTAATGAAACGTCTCCAAAAACCGACCCTGAACATCTCAAGGCAGAGATAGAAGAGAATGCTGAATTAAAGAACAACCTAAAGAATCTTGAAGAAAAACTATCAGCAGCCCAAAACACCATTGTGGAACAGGTCAGACTCACGCATATGATTCCAGCTATGATATGATCGTTGTTACCATCATATTTAATCTCAACAATAAAAGCAAATCTGATTATGAAATAGAAAAAGACTCATTCACAAAAGGAGTTGGAAAGAGATGTTGCTTTGAAGGAGGTTGAAGCAAAGAAAGAATCACTTTCACACATGGAGGAGACACAAATCAAAAATCTCACTCACAAGGTCAATGCTAAACCCAAAGAAGAGGTAACGCTCTACTTCTCAGTTCTATACGTACATAAAACTATACTAATTTTTGTTTGGTTTTAATCAAATGTATTACCACATTCAAGCAACGGACGCGTATTCAAAAACTACAGTAATAACAAACTAATAACCTTTAATGATATTCATGTTTGAGAAATTTAACTACAAAAGAATGAAACTTATTTGATGATGCGATTGTTGAAGAACTCGGTAGAAAAATCAAACCTTTAATATTGCTTATTGAATGTCAAGGATCAATAGTATGCATGAATCCCTCTAGTAGATCACACTTAAGATCACCAAATACTAACAATCTAGGAAAACTTTCAAACCGTATCCTGTTTGATGAAGATGACTATTTCTAGAGAGGGAGTGGATGTTGGACTCCAAAAGTGAAGAAAAGTAAAGGATTGAATTGGTTTGATCACAAACCATCTATTTATAATCTATTGTATCCCACTTGAATTAGATATGCTAATCCTTTTAGAACTTGATAACTTAATTAAAAACTATTTTAATTACTATCAAGATATTATCCTTTATCTATAATTAATCTAGTTAATTATGTTTTGGATATTATCTAATTAATTATATTTATCGTCTAAAGATAAATAAATTAATCACCTTAACCCCTCTAATTTTTTTATTGTTTATTTGGGTCTTAAGGGCAACCTTGAAGGACCCTGCCATTATTAAAATACTATCAGTAGTTAATAATTTGGACACCATTTACAACAGGAGCCTCAGACATCTATAGCCACACTTGAAGGGGAAGTGAAAGAACACACATCTAACGAAACGTCTCCAAAAACCGACCCTGAACATCTCAAGGCAGAGATGGAAGAGAATGCTGAATTAAAGAACAACCAAAAGAATCTTGAAGAAAAACTACCAGCATCCCAAAACACCATCGTGGAACAGGTCAGCCTCACCAATATGATTCTAGCTATGATATGATCGTTGTTACCATCATATTTAATCTAAAAAATAAAAGCAAATCTTATTATGAAATAGAAAGAGACCCATTCACAAAAGGAGTTGGAAAGAGACGATGCTTTGAAGGAGGTTGAAGCAAAGAAAGAATCACTTTCACAGACGGAGGAGACACAAATCAAAGATCCCACTCACAAGGTCAATGCTAAACCCAAAGAAGAGGTAACGCTCTACTTCTCAGTTGTATATGTACATACAATTATACTAATTTCTGTTACGTTTTAATCAAATCTATTACAACATTCAAGCAACGGAAGCGTATTAAAAAACTACGGTAACAACAAATTAATAACCTCTAAGGATAGTCATGTTTGAGCAATTTAACTACAAAAGAATGTTCAGGAAACTTATTTGCTGATAGAGATTGTTGAAGAACTCGATGGAAAAATAAGACTTTTAATATTGTTTATTGAATGTCAAAGATCAATACTATGAATCCCTAAAGTGGATAACACTTAAGATCACCAAATACTAACAATCTAGAAAAACCTTCAATCCGTATCCTCTTTGATGAAGATCACGATTTCTAGAGAGGGAGTGGAGGTTGGAGGCCAAAAGTGATTTAAAGAAAAGAATTGAATTGGTTTGATTACAAACCATCTATTTATAATCTCTTGTATCCCAATTGAATTAGATATGCTAATCCTTTTAGAACTTGATAAATTTATTAGAAGCTATTTTAATTATTATCAAGATATTATCCTTTATCTATAATTAATCTAGTTAATTATCTTTTGGATATTATCTAATTAATTATATTTATCATCTAATGATACATAAATTAATCACTTTAACCTCTCAAATTTCCCTATTGTTTATTTGGGTCTTAAGGGCAACTCAGAAGGACCCTACTATTATTAAAATACTACCAGTCGTTAATAATTTAGACATCATTTTCAACTGGAGCTTCAGACATTTATAGCCACACTTGAAGGGGAAGTGAAAGAACACACATTTAACGAAATGTCTCTGAAAACTGACCTTGAACATCTCAAGGCAGAGATGGAAAAGAATGCTGAATTAAAGAACAACTTAAAAAGTCTTGAAAAAAAACTACCAGCAGCCCAAAACACTATCGTGGAATAGGTCAACCTCACCCATATGTTTCTATGATATTATCGTTATTACCATCATATGTAATCTCAGTAATAAAAGTAAATCTTACTATGAAACAGAAAGAGACCCATTCACAAAAGGAGTTGGAAAGAGATGCTACTTTAAAGGAGGTTGAAGCAAAGAAAACATCACTTTCATACTTGGAGGAGACACAAATAAAAGATTTCACTCAAAAGCTCAATGGTAAACCCAAAGAAGAGGTAACGCTCTACATCTAAGTTCTATACATACATACATACCATCACACACCATTATGACATCGTTATCATGCAAACAATGGCATAAAAAGTCTTGAAGGATCGATGATACTAATTTTTAAGGGTATATACAAATCATAAGATAACAAAAGATTGTTGATAAAAGTAATTAATTAGCCTTAATGATTTATTTCATTTATAAAAGTTTTCATATGGGTTAAATAATTTAGAGGCCCATAAATGTCTTTATTTTTTGTAACACAAAAATATTCTCATTTGAACCCACCTTATATATATTGAGATAACCATAAAAACTTTTACCTTAACATATTATTCACATGATTTTTACAATATGAGACTTTTGGACGTGTGTAAAATTTGTTTCACACTGTGAAACAAATATATATATATATATAGTCCCCTTATTTTGCAAACCGTGTAATTTGTGCAAACTTTGCAAACCAAGATTCCACCAATCAGAATCCATTTTTGCAATAGGTTTAGTTTAGTTTTGTAAGGATATTAATTTGAATTTGAATTTCAAATGGTTAGTTGTAACCCCCTAATTATCAACAATTAATCTTGTCCATTAATCTATCTAATCAATGGTTTATATTAGTTTGCAACCTTATTTTACAAACCGTGTGTAATTTGTTCAAACTTTGCAAACCAAGATTCCACCAATCATAATCCATTTTTGCAATAGGTTTAGTTTGTTTTTGTAAGGGTATTAATTTGAATTTGAATTTCAAATGGTTGGTTGTAACCCCCCTAATTATCAACAATTAATCTTGTCCATTAATCTATCTAATCAATGGTTTATATTAGTTTGCAAAGTTTGCACAAATTACACAGTTTGCAAAATAAGGGGACTCTAAATATATATATATATATATATTAATAATCAATATTTTAATTCCTAAAAAATCCCATAATGAATATCACCATTTCTCAAAGTTATCATAATTAATGGTTTTTAAAAGAAGTAGAATGTGTCTGGATCTTAAAAGGTGTATAATGGCAGCAGGTTGATGAGGTGAAATCAAGGGAGTTGGGATCAACACCCATGAATAGGAAGAACAAGAAAAAGGTGGAAGGTACTTCTTCATCCACAACATCAAACACACATATTGAAAGCAACGATGGTTCTTTTGGAACAAGCTTCAAGTTCATCTTGGGAGTAGCATTGGTATCAATTATCGTGGGTATAATTCATGGTACTACAAAAATTATGGGTATTAGGCGCGACAAAAGTCGCCCCTAAAGACCCAGAATGTCGCCCTTGTTACCTTTAGGGGTGACAAGCCGCCGATATCGCGTCGCCCTTATTGCCTCGTCGCTGTTGCCCAATTGTCGCCCCTATTTCATGCCACCTCTATTAATCTTTGTCGCTACTATTACTTTTTTTTTTTTAATATTTTTAAAAAAATATAGATAATCCTTTTTATAGAATCCAGATGTAACAACACTATTCAAAAATTATAAATAACCTGCATAATATATAAAACCCACAAACGATTCCAAAATCCCGAGTAGTTGGTTTAATTGTTGTTTGTTACACAAATACGTCCGTTAACACTACATAAAATTATAAAACAATAAACTATTCGTCATCATTGTTATCATCATTCTCCTTGTCCTTCTCGTTCCTTCCGTTCTCTGAACTGTTATCATTTTGGGGTGTTAATGATCAAAATATCTCTATAATTCTTGCTGTAAACGCCGGGTTACTAATAATAACTTCAAGCTCCGACTACAAAATAGATATGTACATTATTAGTAAACATACAAATTAAAACAACTAATTAATATGAGTCATTCAAGTAAATACAACCCTTTACAAGTAAATATAATCCCTAATTACCCATCATGACTCGTTACAAGTAAATATAACCCATAATTACCTATTATGACCCGTTAAAAGTAAATTAACCCATAATTACCCATATGACCTGTTACAAGTAAATATGACCTGCCATGACCAATTACAAGTAAATTATGATTAATATAGACTCATCATGATTCCAATAAAGACTTGCTACGGGTCTATAGGAGTTGGATTGCTCGAGGTGGCTAAGAGTTGAGTTTGTTGAGCAAGCTCACGTACTAAAGCATTCTGTATCTTACAAATAAGATTAAACAGGATAATATATTTCTAATTTATATATTTCTCATTTAAAGCAAATTAAAACATCAAAGGTGATTCCAAATCAACATACTTTTAATTTTAAGTAATAAACACTTACATAACGTTCTTCAATTGTTGGTTGTCGAATTGCCCATCTTGATTCACATGAGCATCATGAAAGGCTTTTACTATACTCTTTTTGTGTTTGCATATCATCAACCTAGCAAACATATATTAATGTGTGTTATTCTTGACATGGTATTAAAATGGGTTAAGTACATGGGAATGTATCGAACTTGTCACGTTTTATCATTGTATGTACTTAACTTTAAAACTTACCGATTAATGTATCGAACTTGCTAAAATTGCCATTGTATGATTTCATGACAAGTTGGATACATTTTCGTGACAAGTTGATACATTAAATGGTAGGTTTTGATAAAGTTGGATACATAAATGGCAATTTTAGCAAGTTCGGTACATTAATCGGTAAGTTTTAAAGTTGAATACATAAATGATAAAACGTGACAAGTTCGATACACTCTCATGTACTTAACCCTATTAAAATCAATCATATATGTTTGTTAATTTGTACTAGTGTTCGGCACGGTGTTAAAAAAGTTTTTAGAAAATAATATAGTTAAATGAGTCGATAATCACATATCGTAATTAGGTTAATAAAAATCAATATTGCATTTGATGTGAAGTTGTCTCACATCCTTAAATGTTTCTTTTGAGTTCTAATATGCATAATAAAGTAATAACTAATAAGTTTCATATCATCATACGTTGTAATCAACTCGAATAATAAAGAAACGTATGAGACTATTAGTTACAACATTGAGATGTTTACATAAAATATATTGAGTTATCCCAACATAATATTTATATAAAATATTTATATTCACCATGCAAGTATAATTGTGCTTCCTAGTTTTTAGAATCGTAGGATATATTTGGTAATCTAGTTACAATTACAGTGATGTATTTGTCTTCAATTTTGACTAAAACAATTTTCCAAGCCCTTTTCCTAACCCACTTAAAGAGTAAGAATAATCTTTAGTATTGTGTAACACCATTTTTCCAAAACACAATTTATAAAATAATTAAACAAAATACGCATTTAATGACAAAATCCAATCATTTAATAAAATAATAATAATGAGTATCGTTCATGTCAACCCAAAACATTCATAAACTAAAACCCAAAATTTTAGAGAAGTGGATAGTTTTAAAAACAATGTCGTCCATGGTGTGGTCGGAACTATCTCAGCAGTGGAGTCAAGCCGGGGCCTTGCCCTTATCCGTACCCAAACTAGTACCTGGAGAAAAAGGGAAACAACAACGGGTAATCGAACGCTTAGTGAGCTAACACTACATGTAACTTACACTAGCACATGCATACATATCCGTAGCAGGTACCATGTACACATCATATCATCACACATAATCATGCATTAAGACAATTGACTGACATCCATCTCATGAGAACGGAACTAACTTCCTCGCCAGCTTAGGACACGAGGCTGCCCCCGCAACTCATCAAGGGCATGTGTCTATCCCTGACTTCCCTCGACAGCTTAGGACACGAGGCTGCCCCCGCAACTCATCAAGGGCATGCGATTATCCCTGACCCGACACTACTATACTTACATACACATATGATAGTGTAAACCACATGTAATGAAAACTCACCTGGAAGTAGCTTAGCACACTCTCTGATACACGTCCAAGCTTAGGTATTCCCCTATAACATTTAAGCACAACTAAATCAAAACATTACTTAAATCGGACTCGCGAATCCTAACTCAACCCTTCTTAGGAAATGACCCAGGATGTAGTCCGATGACGCAGTGGGAAACGCGGAACGGATCGACAAACGCAAACCCGGAAAATAAACGAGAACTACAAGCGTAAAACTCAAACAAACAAAGAATAAACTCTAAATCACTCTCAAAGAGATATTGTATTAATAAAATTGAACTTGATTACAATGAAACCTAAACCATCCTATTTATAAGCTAAACAAAAGAGATAAATATGAAATGTAAATAACCTAAATCTATTCTAATAATTATTTTAGCTTGGTAAAGAAGAAAACTAGATAAAAAAGGAAACTGAATAATAGTAATCCTAATTTAATAAAATACTTAAATAAGTTGATAAAGGCTATCGATTCGGGACCGATCCTAATGATCCATCATTGCTCGCGCCGCGAATAACTATCATCGCGCACGAGGAGCGTGCTGATGTTTATTTTCTCTTTTCTTTCGATCCCTTTTTCTTTGCTCCCGGAAAGTCTCGTAAAATTCCTAATACAGTTCGAACCCGATCTGTATCAGTCACCCCCACTTGAAAAGAACTCGACCCTGAGTTCACTTCAAATTTGAGAGAATACCATTGTGATCGTTTCCATAGGAGTGACACGTTATCAAGCTCAAACGAGTAATAAGTGACAATAGTTTCAATTGACGTGTTTAAGTCTGACCTAGAACCGCGAGCGCTGCAATGATAGAAACATCATTTTTAAGATCATCGGTATTGATTTCAAAAGATGCTGGTGGTTCGAGAATGACGGGATGGTTTCTTGTAGCGGCCCAGTCACTTCGTGAATGCTTTCTTCGGGAGCTCAGTCACATCGGGAATGACTTCATCTTCAACCTTTTCTGGCAAGACTTCCTTCTTTATAGGTGGTCGTTCCTCGAAGCTATTAAGCCCTCTCATTGCAATCTTTCGGTCACCGAACAGAAAATTATGACGTTGTCTCGGCTTTTCTAAGTGAAACAATTATTGTATTGCCACGATCGGCCCAATAGAATGTGACATGCCTCCATGTCGAGAACTTCACATAGCACCTCTTCTTGGTAATGCTTACCAATCGAAATAGGTACCCAACAAGTTCGTATAATTTTCACTTGTGCGCCTTTCTTGACCGCCCGAATAGAATAGGAGATCCATGGGGTTGAGTAGGTAGTTTAAAATAATTAACTAATTTTTGCGACACGAGGTTTTTACAACTTCTGTTGTCAATAACCAAATTACCTACCTTCTTGAGCACTGAACAATGTGATCGGAAGAGACTATGGTGTTGGCTTTCTTCCATCGATGAGAATAGTACTCGTTGGAGTGCGGCATCGATCTTTTCTTCCGGGTCTTCTTCCTCCTCTTTGGATTTGGAACTCGAAAACCTAACCCGGTTACAATACCATTACGTGGCTCCATAACCGGTCCTTCAAACCTGTCTCTTCTTCAATGGTTGTCGTTGACGGAACTGGGTTGAAGCCTGTTGACAGCCGCTGTCAGATTAGCAAGAGTTGTGGATAAGGCCACATCTATCTATACTAAATCCGTTGTGGTAGTCGACTGTCAATGTGCCGTTAGTGAAAAGACAGGCAAATCCTGCTCTGATACCAACTGACGCAGTGGAAAACGCGGAACGGATCGACAAACGTCAAACCCCGAAAATAAACGAGAATTACAAGCATAAAACTCAAACAAACAAAGATATAAACTCTAAATCACTCTCAAAGAGATATTGTATTAATAAAATTGAACTTGATTTCAATGAAGCCTAAACCATCCTATTTATAAGCTAAACAAAAGAGATAAATATATGGAATGTAAATAACCTAAATCTATTCTAATAATTATTTTAGCTTGGTAAAGAAGAAAACTAGATAAAAAAGAAACTGAATAATAGTAATCCTAATTTAATAAAATACTTAAATAAGTTGATAAAGGCTATCGATTCGGGACCGATCCGATGATCCATCGGCTTGCTCGCACCGCAAATAACTATCATCGCGCCGTGAGGAGCGTGCTGATGTTTATTTTCTCTTTTCTTTCGATCCTTTTTTCTTGGCTACCGGAAGTCTCGTAAAATTCCTAATATAGTTCGAACTCGATCTGTATCATCCGATTACTCTAAAACATCACGGAACATCGTATAAGGACATCCCTAGGGGTTTATAGACTCAGAAACCTCCAGCGAGCCCTAACGGAAAAGTTCGAAAAACGAGACAGTGGGAACTTCGCGTTCGCGAAGCCTGGGGTTTCACTAACGTGAAACAACGACGAAACAGACAACCCCCACCTGACCACCCGGTCGCGGCGCGAGGGTATAGGCTCACGGCGTGAGCACCCTTTGCGGCGCGAGATCCTCACCTTCGCGGCGCGAGGCGGCGACGTGTTTTACAAAAATTCGATCCAAAGCTGTAAAATCAACCAAAATTGGGATTTTCTACCCAAGGGCTTCAAAGGAGTCGATTTCCGGAAATGAAATACGTACTAATGACTCCGAAACAACAATAACATCCCAACAACGATTATATACCCGAATCTAGCGATTAATGATCCAATGATTATTCAAATCGAACCCTAATCGCTAGGAAAACCAATATAACGGAAGACCTACAACAAAACATTACAATCCAACGAGAATACTTACAACGCTACGATGATTCTGGATTGTAGGCGACAAAGTGAAACACTCGGGCAAGATCTCTTCTTTTCTCCTCTAATCGTCTCGCTCTCTCTCTCTCTCCCTCTCTTTTCTCTTTTTAGTTTACTGATAATGAACAAATGAGGCTTCTAAGGGAAATAATAAGCATGGGCCAAGTCCATTCAATCCCCATTTAGGCCCAACTCTACTAAGGGTCCAACTAATCATCTAAGGCCCATCGTTAATTAACTCGACTTATTAACAAATAAATAATAAATAATAAAATGAAAACGGGGCGTTACAACTCTCCTCCACTTACAAGGATTTTGTCTCCGAAATTCATTCTGCGAAAAGCTCTGGGTATTTCTCCCGCATCTCATATTCTTGCTCCCAGGTCCACTCAGACCCTTTCCTATGCTGCCACTGCACCTTCACCGTCCCGATCTTCTTGTTCCGCAGCCTCTTCACCTTCCTTTCCAGCACTGCTACAGGCTTCTCCATGTAGTTCAGGCTCTCATCCACCTGAATGTCGTCCAACGGTATGTGTGCTGTTTCGTCTGCGAGGCACTTACTTAACTGGGACACGTGGAACGTGTTATGAATCTGACCAAGGACTTCTGGTAGTTCCAAGCGATAAGCCACCTTCCCAACCCGAGCAAGAACCATAAACGGTCCGATATGTCTGTTGGGGAACCGTAGGCACTAACGGTGCGCAGCGGATAACAAAAACGATTCCCAAACCCGGACCCATCTTAAACCATAACAGATACAATCAAGCGGGTATGTCGGTTTACCTTTTTGCGAATAAGCTTCCGGAAAGCTGGCAGGGGGTACACCGCTACTGACACCACGTGAGAGGGTTGCTAGACCACCGTAACTGATCGGAAAAAGTTCCGACCGATGTGAGAGAGAGAGAGATCGACGGTTATGAGAGAAAGAGAGAGCGAGGGTTTTTCGTGGGATTGATCAACTGATTTTTTTCAAAGCCTTAACCCTCTTATTTATAGGATAAAATAAGGCAGTGATTTAACCTGATTATAATTCCCTTTATGGTTATCCAGAATTAATTCCTTAAATAATTAATTAATTCTTCAATTAATTAATCCTTTAATTAATTCACTGATTAACTAGTAAATAATTATTTAACTAATAATTATTTAATTCT
The DNA here is from genome assembly GCA_030169165.1 of Centaurea solstitialis. Lineage (NCBI taxonomy): Eukaryota > Viridiplantae > Streptophyta > Magnoliopsida > Asterales > Asteraceae > Centaurea > Centaurea solstitialis. The sequence goes on from CM058042.1 coordinate 68,065,908, forward strand.
CTTTCTTTTTCTCATCTCTTTCACAAATTCTCTTTTAGGTGTGCAGCGGTGTGACCTACTAGTGTCTTATAACATTGGACACGGTAATCTCTTTCACAAATTCCTTTTGCACACGATATTTCTAAAGTGACTTAAGACATGGAGTGGAGGATTCATTTCTTAAGATCAAGTATTTCTTGACTCTGATTTCGATTGCCTGCAGTAACGGATATTACTAAATAACCCCTGTTATTCTATCCGAGCGTGGCCACGCGTTTTCTGCCAATCTTAATCGTCAAGGGGCCCGGAAATATCTCTCTTTTGAAAGAGGTGCAAATCCCTTCTTGACTACTTGCATTTGGATCCACGGCTTCCGCTGCATCTAGTCACGTCCCGTATGGCCACCCTGTATGGTGCAGCGTTAGTACGTGCTAAGAGTACAGTAGTCCTCGTGTTCCCAAACCAAGTATCTCAGGTCTAAGGACAACCTATCAAGTCAGTGCCTATGACTGAGGCTCCATGAAGCAGACTTGATTACTGGTCACTTCCAATACCCAAACACTCTGATGAGTATCTATAAATACTTGGTCACATCACTTGTGCTTTTATTCTTTACTTTGAATAAATCATCAAGTATTTATAATAGCGTTAAACTCCCTATTGAAATTCCCATTTCAATAAGTGGCTACGGAAATTTAGATTTCATACAAAACTTTGTAAAATCACGGATATGTTAAATATGCAAAAAATAGTTAATTTAGAACAATCATGAAAATAAAACCTCCATTTATTTCCAACACACTGTGAAATAAAAACTTTACATGATTACATTGTTTCTAAATTATACTATAGTAATAATTAAAAACTAAGTACTAGCTACTGGCTTCCAGGTACTGCATCCCAATGGAATTCGCATGTGCCTCATGCTTTACCCTTGCTAGTGGCTTTGTCAGCGGATCTGCGACATTGTCCTCTGTTGGAATCTTGCATATTCTCACATCTCCTCTTCCAATGATTTCTCGGATGAGGTGATACTTTCTGAGCACATGTCTTGACTTGTGATGCTCTCTGGGTTCCTTTGCTTGCGCCACGGCTCCCGAGTTATCACAGAATATATCGATCGGTCTCGAGATACTGGCAACCACTTTGAGATCCGATAGAAAATTCCTTAGCCAGACAGCTTCCTTTGCCGCATCAGATGCTGCAATGTACTCTGCTTCTGTAGTTGAGTCTGCAATCGTGTCCTGCTTCGAGCTCTTCCATGAGATCGCACCTCCGTTTAGGGTAAAGACATACCCCGACTGTGACCTGAAGTCATCTCTGTCGGTCTGGAAACTAGCGTCAGAGTATCCTGTGACACTAATTTCATCCTCAGAACCTCCAAAGACCAAGAACATTTCTTTCGTTCTTCTTAGATATTTAAGAATGTTCTTGACAGCTACCCAATGGGGCTCACCCGGATTCTGTTGGTATCTGCTCGTAACACTTACTGAGTAAGCAACATCGGGCCTAGTACATAGCATGGCATACATAATCGATCCAATTGCAGAAGCATATGGGACCGATTTCATCTTGTCCTGATCTTCACTAGAAACAGGACACTGTGTTTTACTTAACACTATGCCATGTTGCATTGGAATGAATCCTTTCTTGGATTCATCCATCCTGAATCTCTTCAGTACTTTGTCAATGTATGTACTCTGACTAAGTCCGATAAGCCGCTTAGATCTGTTTCTGTAGATCTTTATACCTAGTATATAAGCGGCTTCTCCAAGGTCTTTCATCTGGAAACATTTACTTAACCATTCCTTAACACTCTGTAAAGTTGGTACATCGTTTCCTATGAGTAGTATGTCATCTACATACAAGACCAGGAAGGTTACTATGCTCCCACTGAACTTAGTGTAAACACATGGCTCGAACTCACTTTTAGCGAAGCCAAACTCTTTGATTCGCTCATCAAAGTGTAAGTTCCAGCTTCGAGATGCTTGCTTCAATCCATAAATAGATTTTAGCAGCTTACACACCTTATTAGGATTCTTAGGATCTTCAAACCCCTCTGGTTGTTCCATATAGACGTCTTCTGTTAACTTTCCATTTAGAAAGGCTGTCTTGACGTCCATCTGCCAAATCTCGTAGTTAAAGTACGCTGAGATGGCCATAAGAATCCTAATTGATTTTAACATAGCCACTGGTGAAAAGGTTTCATCATAGTCAATGCCATGAGTTTGCGTGAATCCTTTTGCAACCAGTCTGGCTTTGAAGGTGTGTACGTTCCCATCCATGTCGGTTTTCTTCTTGAAAACCCATTTGCGTCCAACAGCCTTACAGTGTTGTGGCAAATCAGTCAACTCCCAAACTTGGTTGTCGTACATGGATTGCATCTCGGCCCTCATGGCTTCCTGCCATTGCTCAGACTCACTACCTGATACAGCTTCTCCATAGGATGTTGGTTCATTTAAGTCTCCACTGTCTTGAGAGACTAGGAACCCAAGATACCTATCTGGTTCTTGTCTTACCCTACTGGATCTGCGAAGGTCCTGTGTTTGCACTTCCTCAATCGGCTCTGATTGAGGTTCAACATTATTATGTTGAATTTCTGGCTCAACAACTGGTGTAGTGCTTTCTTCGTCTACTACCTGTAGATCTACATCCTTTCTGGTGTTCTCTAAACTGAGAAACTTTTCTTCCAGAAATTTTCCATTTCGAGCAACAAATACTTTGTTCTCATCAGGGTTGTAGAAATAATATCCCACGGTGGTCTTGGGATATCCAACGAAGAAACACTTGTCGGATTTGGGTTTGAGTTTTTCTGAGGTAGGTCGTTTGACGTAGACCTCACAACCCCAAATTTTCAGAAAAGATATGTTGGGTTTCTTACCCTTCCATAACTCATATGGAGTCTTTTCTACCGACTTTGTTGGCGCTCTGTTCAGTATGTGTGCTGCTGTTTCGAGCGCATGTCCCCGGAATGATATTGGCAGCGAAGAATGACACATCATCGTTCGTACCATGTCAAGCAAAGTACGATTTCTCCTTTTGATACACCGTTCATCTGAGGTGTATACGGAGGTGTAAGTTGGGATACAATCCCACACTCCATCAGATGATTGTCAAACTCATCACTGAGATATTCGCCACCACGATCTGACCGTAAGAACTTGATCCTCTTGTCAAGTAGATTCTGTACTTCATTCTGATATTCCTTGAATTTCTCAAAGGTTTCAGATTTATGTCTCATCAAGTAGACATAACCATACCTACTGAAGTCGTCAGTGAAGGTAATGAAGTACCGGTATCCTCCTCTTGCTACATGACTGAAAGGTCCACATACATCTGTGTGGATTATTTCAAGCAAGTCAGTAGCCCTTTCATTCTCACTGTTGAAAGGTTGCTTTGTCATTTTGCCAGATAAACAAGATTCGCAATTATCAAAAGGTTTATAGTCGAAATTGCCAAGAAAACCTCCTTTTAGGAGTAGTTCAACGCGTTTCTTGTTTATATGGCCTAAACGACAATGCCAGAGGTAAGTCTGATCCTCAATATCCTTGGATCGCTTACTTATATGATAGATTTCACTATTGTTGTCTTTAAGATTTACAGTGTATAGACCATCTACGGGTGTAGCTTTAAAATAGAAAATATTATCTTTAAAGACTGAAATCATTTTATAAGAATATTTATAATAAAAGCCTTGGTCTACCAATAAATCAAAAGACAATACATTCTTAATCATATTTGGAATATAATAACAATTATCCAGTTCCAAAACTAGACCCGAGGGTAAACTAAGACTATAAGATCCCACGGCTTCAGCAATCAACGGAGTGCCTTCGCCAACTCGTAGGTTCGAACGGTCCTTCCTCAGAGTCTTCCTTCTAGTGAATCCCTGTAAATGATTACAAATGTGGTTACCACTGCCTGTATCAATTACCCATGATTCATAAGAAGTGATTAAGCAATCTATCATAAAGATACCTGGAGCATCGGGTAAACCGATCTCTATCTGGTCGATATTCATCGAGTGCTCGCAAATATCCTCGCTGCCGCACTCTGGGCAACTCAGATCTCCCAGCTCATCAATTATATCAGTGTCCATGAGATTCGCAGGTTCGGGTACTGGCTCTAGACTGGCCAGTATGTCTTCATGAACTTTATCCACGTCGTTCTTTGGTTCCTTCATGTAGGCACTAGCTGTGTCCTGAACTTCCTTTGTGAGGGAGAACCACATGAGGTACACTAACTCTTCCTGAGTCATCTTGTACCCCAGACGTGATAAACATTTAAAAAGCCTTCTCATTTCAATAAGATGGTTTTTAACTGACTGACCCTTATGTAGCTTCAGGGAGAGAATCTCTTGCATGATCAAAAGCTTGCCCGTGTACTTGTAGAAACCTAACTGGTTTTCTACATTCCTTACGACCTCGTGACAGAATTTCACTCTTAAGTCTCCCGTGAACTCGGGTGACATAGAGAAAACTAGAATGGACATTACATCCGATTCATCTGCCATGAATCTGAAATATTCAGCAAATTCCTCTTCTGGGGCATTGCTTTTGGGTCGTGACATGGGCTTATTGATCACATAAAGCTTACCCTGGGCACTCAAAACATTCTGTAAATGCAACTTCCAAACTGGAAAGTTCTGGCCCGTAAGCTTCCACTTGCCCGTAATAAGGCGAAGTGATTCCTCAGGTGAATAAAACGGAATGCTAATTGGAGACATCTACAGAAGAATATAAATTCCAATTTAGTTCATAATTATATAATTCTAATAAATTATTACCCTTAAAATAAATTTATTAGACTAGAATCCATATTTCACATGTGTCGGGAAGCATGTGATCATGTCAAACCGACTCATGCGATCTATGGTAGGTATATCCTATACCAATCGTATTCCTGTCTGAAAATACGACTTCTAGATCGTCGGGACATCGGATATTAAAAATCCGTGCATATTTAGTCCCTCTAGTGCATTTTGGCCTGGTACCACCCAGTGAATAAATAATTACCAAAATAGATTGCACCACCCGGGACCTGGACAAACTCTGGCCGGTACCACCCGGAGATAATTCGCAGAGTTTTATCTCCCTCTAGTTTCGGTTTGAACACGGACGTTCATAGTGTGTGCACTTACAACGCCCTATGTACCTTACACCGGAGGTGTCCCTAAAGTGGGTTGCACTTACTAATCTATGATTTTAACAAGGGTCAAAATTGCCAGTTTTTCAAAAACTTTGGATTTAAACACAAACTGTATTTTATCCAATTTAAAACTTTTATATTTAATTTAAAAGACGTGACTACGTAATACAATTAAATATAAACAACCACGCAGACTGAATAATCATAAACAACCACGCAGTTTAAATAACATGTCATAGTCAAAAACCCTTAACTATTGTCGTTTTGTGAGCCAACACAAAACGACGGTCCAATTCCTAAGGGACAAAAAAAAACTTCTCGGTGCTCCCACTGGCTCCAAGCTCCATGTTTGTCTCCTTGGCTCCGTCTTCAGTTCTTATTTACTAATTTTAAGATTACATATGATCGGGTTGTAAATGGCACGCAGGCCTCCCGTACCCAAAAAAAAATACAATAACAATGATATAAAGACGAAACACAAACACTGGTCTAGGGCTTGGCTATGACATTCGCAACTAACAGTTTAAACAAAACAGTTAAACTAAAAATATATACAGTTACGATAAACCAGAATTATAAAACCTAACTGATTTTATAATTACTTAATATTAATTTTAATTTTATAGGATAAAAGTAAAAATTAATTTTATCTGGGGTTTTAGCCTATCGGGCAAAACGACCCTATCCACACGAAAAACTTATCCGATATCATTACTGATAGCAACAAAATAACAAACGGTTACCATTGTTACTACCGGCGATCAACGACAACGCAGCCGAAGCTACCATTGCCGCCGATCGTCGGCAATCTTCCCGAAACCGCCACCGGTGGCAGCAGCGATAACCAAGGTCACCATCACCGCCACCGCTAGGCCGTTCGACGACAACAGCAGCCGAGGCTGCCATCGCCGCCGTGGCCGACGGCTCCATCACCAACAACAAACGCCGTCACCACCGTTCGGTGGTGCGGCTTGCGATCGCGGAAACAATCAGCCACCGCCACCGCCTTGGCTCGGCCTTAGGGCAGCCGGCGTGTGGCCTGGTGGTTCGTGGCTTATCTGGCGACAAAACGGCCAAAGCCGTTGCCACCACTGCGCTGCCGTCGCCACCGCTGGGCAACAACAGCGCCACCACCATTCGGTGGTTTGGCGATTCGTGTAACCGATCACCGCCGCCGCCCTGGCGTGGCCGTAAGGCAGCCGGCGGCTTGGCGGGACAAACAACCACGCTACCGCCATCGATCCGCCACTAAGGGCTGTCGACCGGCGGTCTGATCTCGTCGGCGACAACAGCGGCTTTTAACGCCACCACCATCGCCTTGTGCGATCGAAAGATACGGCCACCGCCGCCGCCTAGCGAGGCAGCCGGCGGTCTTGGTGGTTTTGCGGTGCAACCGCCGGCGAACAGCGGCGCTAAAGCCACCATCGCCACCACCATGGCCCTTAATCGATCCGGTGGTTTGATTCGGCTAACTGCCGTCGTTCCACCGTCGATTAACATGGTTCGTGTGATAAACGATAAAAATCCAATTTTTAAATATAAACAGGTAAAAATCGAATTTTTAACAAAACCATAACCCAAAAACAGTTTATCGCAAACAACAGTTTAATCCTGATCTGTAGGTTTAAGAAGTGGCTCTGATACCACTGTTGGGGAACCGTAGGCACTAACGGTGCGCAGCGGATAACAAAAACGATTCCCAAACCCGGACCCATCTTAAACCATAACAGATACAATCAAGCGGGTATGTCGGTTTACCTTTTTGCGAATAAGCTTCCGGAAAGCTGGCAGGGGGTACACCGCTACTGACACCACGTGAGAGGGTTGCTAGACCACCGTAACTGATCGGAAAAAGTTCCGACCGATGTGAGAGAGAGAGAGATTGACGGTTATGAGAGAAAGAGAGAGCGAGGGTTTTTCGTGGGATTGATCAACTGATTTTTTTCAAAGCCTTAACCCTCTTATTTATAGGATAAAATAAGGCAGTGATTTAACCTGATTATAATTCCCTTTATGGTTATCCAGAATTAATTCCTTAAATAATTAATTAATTCTTCAATTAATTAATCCTTTAATTAATTCACTGATTAACTAGTAAATAATTATTTAACTAATAATTATTTAATTCTCTTTCTTTTTCTCATCTCTTTCACAAATTCTCTTTTAGGTGTGCAGCGGTGTGACCTACTAGTGTCTTATAACATTGGACACGGTAATCTCTTTCACAAATTCCTTTTGCACACGATATTTCTAAAGTGACTTAAGACATGGAGTGGAGGATTCATTTCTTAAGATCAAGTATTTCTTGACTCTGATTTCGATTGCCTGCAGTAACGGATATTACTAAATAACCCCTGTTATTCTATCCGAGCGTGGCCACGCGTTTTCTGCCAATCTTAATCGTCAAGGGGCCCGGAAATATCTCTCTTTTGAAAGAGGTGCAAATCCCTTCTTGACTACTTGCATTTGGATCCACGGCTTCCGCTGCATCTAGTCACGTCCCGTATGGCCACCCTGTATGGTGCAGCGTTAGTACGTGCTAAGAGTACAGTAGTCCTCGTGTTCCCAAACCAAGTATCTCAGGTCTAAGGACAACCTATCAAGTCAGTGCCTATGACTGAGGCTCCATGAAGCAGACTTGATTACTGGTCACTTCCAATACCCAAACACTCTGATGAGTATCTATAAATACTTGGTCACATCACTTGTGCTTTTATTCTTTACTTTGAATAAATCATCAAGTATTTATAATAGCGTTAAACTCCCTATTGAAATTCCCATTTCAATAAGTGGCTACGGAAATTTAGATTTCATACAAAACTTTGTAAAATCACGGATATGTTAAATATGCAAAAAATAGTTAATTTAGAACAATCATGAAAATAAAACCTCCATTTATTTCCAACACACTGTGAAATAAAAACTTTACATGATTACATTGTTTCTAAATTATACTATAGTAATAATTAAAAACTAAGTACTAGCTACTGGCTTCCAGGTACTGCATCCCAATGGAATTCGCATGTGCCTCATGCTTTACCCTTGCTAGTGGCTTTGTCAGCGGATCTGCGACATTGTCCTCTGTTGGAATCTTGCATATTCTCACATCTCCTCTTCCAATGATTTCTCGGATGAGGTGATACTTTCTGAGCACATGTCTTGACTTGTGATGCTCTCTGGGTTCCTTTGCTTGCGCCACGGCTCCCGAGTTATCACAGAATATATCGATCGGTCTCGAGATACTGGCAACCACTTTGAGATCCGATAGAAAATTCCTTAGCCAGACAGCTTCCTTTGCCGCATCAGATGCTGCAATGTACTCTGCTTCTGTAGTTGAGTCTGCAATCGTGTCCTGCTTCGAGCTCTTCCATGAGATCGCACCTCCGTTTAGGGTAAAGACATACCCCGACTGTGACCTGAAGTCATCTCTGTCGGTCTGGAAACTAGCGTCAGAGTATCCTGTGACACTAATTTCATCCTCAGAACCTCCAAAGACCAAGAACATTTCTTTCGTTCTTCTTAGATATTTAAGAATGTTCTTGACAGCTACCCAATGGGGCTCACCCGGATTCTGTTGGTATCTGCTCGTAACACTTACTGAGTAAGCAACATCGGGCCTAGTACATAGCATGGCATACATAATCGATCCAATTGCAGAAGCATATGGGACCGATTTCATCTTGTCCTGATCTTCACTAGAAACAGGACACTGTGTTTTACTTAACACTATGCCATGTTGCATTGGAATGAATCCTTTCTTGGATTCATCCATCCTGAATCTCTTCAGTACTTTGTCAATGTATGTACTCTGACTAAGTCCGATAAGCCGCTTAGATCTGTTTCTGTAGATCTTTATACCTAGTATATAAGCGGCTTCTCCAAGGTCTTTCATCTGGAAACATTTACTTAACCATTCCTTAACACTCTGTAAAGTTGGTACATCGTTTCCTATGAGTAGTATGTCATCTACATACAAGACCAGGAAGGTTACTATGCTCCCACTGAACTTAGTGTAAACACATGGCTCGAACTCACTTTTAGCGAAGCCAAACTCTTTGATTCGCTCATCAAAGTGTAAGTTCCAGCTTCGAGATGCTTGCTTCAATCCATAAATAGATTTTAGCAGCTTACACACCTTATTAGGATTCTTAGGATCTTCAAACCCCTCTGGTTGTTCCATATAGACGTCTTCTGTTAACTTTCCATTTAGAAAGGCTGTCTTGACGTCCATCTGCCAAATCTCGTAGTTAAAGTACGCTGAGATGGCCATAAGAATCCTAATTGATTTTAACATAGCCACTGGTGAAAAGGTTTCATCATAGTCAATGCCATGAGTTTGCGTGAATCCTTTTGCAACCAGTCTGGCTTTGAAGGTGTGTACGTTCCCATCCATGTCGGTTTTCTTCTTGAAAACCCATTTGCGTCCAACAGCCTTACAGTGTTGTGGCAAATCAGTCAACTCCCAAACTTGGTTGTCGTACATGGATTGCATCTCGGCCCTCATGGCTTCCTGCCATTGCTCAGACTCACTACCTGATACAGCTTCTCCATAGGATGTTGGTTCATTTAAGTCTCCACTGTCTTGAGAGACTAGGAACCCAAGATACCTATCTGGTTCTTGTCTTACCCTACTGGATCTGCGAAGGTCCTGTGTTTGCACTTCCTCAATCGGCTCTGATTGAGGTTCAACATTATTATGTTGAATTTCTGGCTCAACAACTGGTGTAGTGCTTTCTTCGTCTACTACCTGTAGATCTACATCCTTTCTGGTGTTCTCTAAACTGAGAAACTTTTCTTCCAGAAATTTTCCATTTCGAGCAACAAATACTTTGTTCTCATCAGGGTTGTAGAAATAATATCCCACGGTGGTCTTGGGATATCCAACGAAGAAACACTTGTCGGATTTGGGTTTGAGTTTTTCTGAGGTAGGTCGTTTGACGTAGACCTCACAACCCCAAATTTTCAGAAAAGATATGTTGGGTTTCTTACCCTTCCATAACTCATATGGAGTCTTTTCTACCGACTTTGTTGGCGCTCTGTTCAGTATGTGTGCTGCTGTTTCGAGCGCATGTCCCCGGAATGATATTGGCAGCGAAGAATGACACATCATCGTTCGTACCATGTCAAGCAAAGTACGATTTCTCCTTTTTGATACACCGTTCATCTGAGGTGTATACGGAGGTGTAAGTTGGGATACAATCCCACACTCCATCAGATGATTGTCAAACTCATCACTGAGATATTCGCCACCACGATCTGACCGTAAGAACTTGATCCTCTTGTCAAGTAGATTCTGTACTTCATTCTGATATTCCTTGAATTTCTCAAAGGTTTCAGATTTATGTCTCATCAAGTAGACATAACCATACCTACTGAAGTCGTCAGTGAAGGTAATGAAGTACCGGTATCCTCCTCTTGCTACATGACTGAAAGGTCCACATACATCTGTGTGGATTATTTCAAGCAAGTCAGTAGCCCTTTCATTCTCACTGTTGAAAGGTTGCTTTGTCATTTTGCCAGATAAACAAGATTCGCAATTATCAAAAGGTTTATAGTCGAAATTGCCAAGAAAACCTCCTTTTAGGAGTAGTTCAACGCGTTTCTTGTTTATATGGCCTAAACGACAATGCCAGAGGTAAGTCTGATCCTCAATATCCTTGGATCGCTTACTTATATGATAGATTTCACTATTGTTGTCTTTAAGATTTACAGTGTATAGACCATCTACGGGTGTAGCTTTAAAATAGAAAATATTATCTTTAAAGACTGAAATCATTTTATAAGAATATTTATAATAAAAGCCTTGGTCTACCAATAAATCAAAAGACAATACATTCTTAATCATATTTGGAATATAATAACAATTATCCAGTTCCAAAACTAGACCCGAGGGTAAACTAAGACTATAAGATCCCACGGCTTCAGCAATCAACGGAGTGCCTTCGCCAACTCGTAGGTTCGAACGGTCCTTCCTCAGAGTCTTCCTTCTAGTGAATCCCTGTAAATGATTACAAATGTGGTTACCACTGCCTGTATCAATTACCCATGATTCATAAGAAGTGATTAAGCAATCTATCATAAAGATACCTGGAGCATCGGGTAAACCGATCTCTATCTGGTCGATATTCATCGAGTGCTCGCAAATATCCTCGCTGCCGCACTCTGGGCAACTCAGATCTCCCAGCTCATCAATTATATCAGTGTCCATGAGATTCGCAGGTTCGGGTACTGGCTCTAGACTGGCCAGTATGTCTTCATGAACTTTATCCACGTCGTTCTTTGGTTCCTTCATGTAGGCACTAGCTGTGTCCTGAACTTCCTTTGTGAGGGAGAACCACATGAGGTACACTAACTCTTCCTGAGTCATCTTGTACCCCAGACGTGATAAACATTTAAAAAGCCTTCTCATTTCAATAAGATGGTTTTTAACTGACTGACCCTTATGTAGCTTCAGGGAGAGAATCTCTTGCATGATCAAAAGCTTGCCCGTGTACTTGTAGAAACCTAACTGGTTTTCTACATTCCTTACGACCTCGTGACAGAATTTCACTCTTAAGTCTCCCGTGAACTCGGGTGACATAGAGAAAACTAGAATGGACATTACATCCGATTCATCTGCCATGAATCTGAAATATTCAGCAAATTCCTCTTCTGGGGCATTGCTTTTGGGTCGTGACATGGGCTTATTGATCACATAAAGCTTACCCTGGGCACTCAAAACATTCTGTAAATGCAACTTCCAAACTGGAAAGTTCTGGCCCGTAAGCTTCCACTTGCCCGTAATAAGGCGAAGTGATTCCTCAGGTGAATAAAACGGAATGCTAATTGGAGACATCTACAGAAGAATATAAATTCCAATTTAGTTCATAATTATATAATTCTAATAAATTATTACCCTTAAAATAAATTTATTAGACTAGAATCCATATTTCACATGTGTCGGGAAGCATGTGATCATGTCAAACCGACTCATGCGATCTATGGTAGGTATATCCTATACCAATCGTATTCCTGTCTGAAAATACGACTTCTAGATCGTCGGGACATCGGATATTAAAAATCCGTGCATATTTAGTCCCTCTAGTGCATTTTGGCCTGGTACCACCCAGTGAATAAATAATTACCAAAATAGATTGCACCACCCGGGACCTGGACAAACTCTGGCCGGTACCACCCGGAGATAATTCGCAGAGTTTTATCTCCCTCTAGTTTCGGTTTGAACACGGACGTTCATAGTGCCCTATGTACCTTACACCGGAGGTGTCCCTAAAGTGGGTTGCACTTACTAATCTATGATTTTAACAAGGGTCAAAATTGCCAGTTTTTCAAAAACTTTGGATTTAAACACAAACTGTATTTTATCCAATTTAAAACTTTTATATTTAATTTAAAAGACGTGACTACGTAATACAATTAAATATAAACAACCACGCAGACTGAATAATCATAAACAACCACGCAGTTTAAATAACATGTCATAGTCAAAAACCCTTAACTATTGTCGTTTTGTGAGCCAACACAAAACGACGGTCCAATTCCTAAGGGACAAAAAAAAACTTCTCGGTGCTCCCACTGGCTCCAAGCTCCATGTTTGTCTCCTTGGCTCCGTCTTCAGTTCTTATTTACTAATTTTAAGATTACATATGATCGGGTTGTAAATGGCACGCAGGCCTCCCGTACCCAAAAAAAAAATACAATAACAATGATATAAAGACGAAACACAAACACTGGTCTAGGGCTTGGCTATGACATTCGCAACTAACAGTTTAAACAAAACAGTTAAACTAAAAATATATACAGTTACGATAAACCAGAATTATAAAACCTAACTGATTTTATAATTACTTAATATTAATTTTAATTTTATAGGATAAAAGTAAAAATTAATTTTATCTGGGGTTTTAGCCTATCGGGCAAAACGACCCTATCCACACGAAAAACTTATCCGATATCATTACTGATAGCAACAAAATAACAAACGGTTACCATTGTTACTACCGGCGATCAACGACAACGCAGCCGAAGCTACCATTGCCGCCGATCGTCGGCAATCTTCCCGAAACCGCCACCGGTGGCAGCAGCGATAACCAAGGTCACCATCACCGCCACCGCTAGGCCGTTCGACGACAACAGCAGCCGAGGCTGCCATCGCCGCCGTGGCCGACGGCTCCATCACCAACAACAAACGCCGTCACCACCGTTCGGTGGTGCGGCTTGCGATCGCGGAAACAATCAGCCACCGCCACCGCCTTGGCTCGGCCTTAGGGCAGCCGGCGTGTGGCCTGGTGGTTCGTGGCTTATCTGGCGACAAAACGGCCAAAGCCGTTGCCACCACTGCGCTGCCGTCGCCACCGCTGGGCAACAACAGCGCCACCACCATTCGGTGGTTTGGCGATTCGTGTAACCGATCACCGCCGCCGCCCTGGCGTGGCCGTAAGGCAGCCGGCGGCTTGGCGGGACAAACAACCACGCTACCGCCATCGATCCGCCACTAAGGGCTGTCGACCGGCGGTCTGATCTCGTCGGCGACAACAGCGGCTTTTAACGCCACCACCATCGCCTTGTGCGATCGAAAGATACGGCCACCGCCGCCGCCTAGCGAGGCAGCCGGCGGTCTTGGTGGTTTTGCGGTGCAACCGCCGGCGAACAGCGGCGCTAAAGCCACCATCGCCACCACCATGGCCTTAATCGATCCGGTGGTTTGATTCGGCTAACTGCCGTCGTTCCACCGTCGATTAACATGGTTCGTGTGATAAACGATAAAAATCCAACTTTTAATATAAACAGGTAAAAATCGAATTTTTAACAAAACCATAACCCAAAAACAGTTTATCGCAAACAACAGTTTAATCCCGATCTGTAGGTTTAAGAAGTGGCTCTGATACCACTGTTGGGGAACCGTAGGCACTAACGGTGCGCAGCGGATAACAAAAACGATTCCCAAACCCGGACCCATCTTAAACCATAACAGATACAATCAAGCGGGTATGTCGGTTTACCTTTTTGCGAATAAGCTTCCGGAAAGCTGGCAGGGGGTACACCGCTACTGACACCACGTGAGAGGGTTGCTAGACCACCGTAACTGATCGGAAAAAGTTCCGACCGATGTGAGAGAGAGAGAGATCGACGGTTATGAGAGAAAGAGAGAGCGAGGGTTTTTCGTGGGATTGATCAACTGATTTTTTCAAAGCCTTAACCCTCTTATTTATAGGATAAAATAAGGCAGTGATTTAACCTGATTATAATTCCCTTTATGGTTATCCAGAATTAATTCCTTAAATAATTAATTAATTCTTCAATTAATTAATCCTTTAATTAATTCACTGATTAACTAGTAAATAATTATTTAACTAATAATTATTTAATTCTCTTTCTTTTTCTCATCTCTTTCACAAATTCTCTTTTAGGTGTGCAGCGGTGTGACCTACTAGTGTCTTATAACATTGGACACGGTAACCTGTTACTGTCTCGCACATAATCCTAACAATGTCGAGGCCCGAGCTTTCCTCTCTTCCGAAACCGGATGACCCCCTTCTAGACTGAGACCTTTAGTAGAACACGGTCAGCCACCTGGAACTCCAGATCCGATCTCCTTCTGTCTGCGTAGCTCTTCTACCTACTCTGAGCCGTCTGCAACCGTTCCCTGATTCTCTGGATGTTCTCTGTAGTCTTTTGTACTACCTCGGTGCTCCTAAGAACACACTGACCGACCTCACCCCAACAGATCAAGGTTCTGCACCTCCTTCCATAGAGCATTTCGTATAGCGGCATCCCAACACTCGAGTGAAAGCTGTTGTTATACGAAAACTTAGCCAAGGGTAACTACGTATCCCAACTACCTCTAAAGGCAAGAACGCACGCTCGAAGCATGTCTTCCAACGTCTGGATTGTGCGCTCACTCTGACCGTCCGTCTGCGGATGGTAAGCGGTACTAAAATGTAACTTAGTACCTAGATCCGCATAGAACCGCTCCCAGAACCGAGAGGTACAACGAGTGTCTTGGTTTGAAATAATCGACACTGGCACTCCGTGCCTCGTCACTACCTCCTTCACGTAGATATCCGCCAACTGCTCCGACGAAAAACTTTCCCGAATGGCCAGAAAGTGGGCACTTTTGGTTAGCCGGTCAACTATCACCCAAATCGTTTCAAACTTTCGTGGGGTCTTAGGCAGTTTGGTGATTAGGTCCATGGTTTATATTCTCCCACTTCCACATCGGAACCTCCAAAGGCTGCACCTTGCCGTGAGGCTTCTGATGCTCGGCCTTGACCTTCAAACAAGTCAAACACGACTCCATATACCGAGTTACATCATGCTTCATCCCCGGCCACTAGTAGTCGGATTTAAGATCCCTGTACATCTTCGTAGCCCCAGGATGAATGGAGAATCTGGACTTGTGGGCTTCCTCCAACAGTGTCTGTTGAGCTCCACCTACGAGAGAAACCCACACCTGGTCATGCCTCATCAAAAGCTCCCTGTTATCTTTGACCATCAGCGGTAGCTGGCCTCTGACCCGTTCCTTGTTTTGGTTCTCATCCCGACTGGTTTTTTCTTGAGATTGTCGAACTAATTCTAGGAACGATGTGGTTACGGCCATCTTTAGATGTGCTATCCGCAGGGACACATTGCTTGTCTTTCGACTCAGAGCGTCCGCCACCACGTTCTCTTTACCGGGGTGATAAAGTATCTCGCAATCGTAGTCCTTAACCACGTCGAGCCATCTCCGCTGCTCATATTCAAGTTCGGCTGGTCCAGGAAATACCTCAAGCTTCTATGGTCGGTATATATGGTGCACTTTACCCAGTACAAGTAGTGCCTCCAGATTTTCAAAGAAAAGACCACCGCCGCGAGCTCGAGATCATGCGTGGGGTAATTAGCTTCATGAGGCTTCAACTGCCTTGAAGCGTAATCTATTACCCGACCTCTTTGCATAAGAACACAGCCCAAGCCAAGATGTGACGCGTCGCAATACACCGTCATATCCTCGACACCTTCGGGAAGCGTCAAAATCGGCGCCTCATACAGTTTCTGCTTCAGGGTCTCGAATGTCGCCTGATGTTCTGAACCCCAGTCATATGGTTCACTGTTCTTCGTAAGCTTCGCCAATGGCACCGCGATCTGAGAGAAGTCTTGGATAAAGCGACGGTAGTAGCCGGCTAAACCTAAGAAGCTCCTGATCTCGGTAGGAGTCTTCGGAACCTCCCAATTCATTACCGTCTCGATTTTTGACGGATCCACTTTTATGCCTTCTCGGTTAACAAGATGACCCAAGAACTGGACCTCTTGTAACCAGAATGCGCATTTGGAGAACTTGGCAAAAAGGCGTTCCTTCCTCAACACCTCAAGCACTTCTCGCAAATGTACCACATGATCCTCCCTCGTCTTCGAGTAGATCAGGATGTCATCTATGAACACTATAACTGATCTATCAAGCATCTGTCTATAGACCCAATTCATCAGATCCATAACCGCAGCTGGGGCATTAGTGAGGCCAAAGGGCATCACTAGGAACTCGTAGTGCCCGTATCTGGTTCTGAAAGCTGTCTTATGTATGTCCTCCTCCTTCACTTTGAGCTGGTGGTAGCCCGAACGAAGGTCAATTTTCGAGAACCACGCTGCCCCTGAAGCTGGTCAAACTAGTCATCAATTCTAGGCAAAGAATACCTATTCTTGATGGTTACCTTGTTGAGTTCCCGGTAGTCGATACACATACGGTGACTCCTGTCCTTCTTCTTTACAAATAAGATTGGTGCACCCCACGGTGAGCTGCTCGGTCGAATGAACCCTTTCTCCGAGAGTTTCTGCAGTTGATTAGACAGCTCCTGTAGCTCAGGTGGCGCCAAGCGGTATGGAGTCTTCGCAACTGGGGCTGATCCGGGTATCAAATCGATCCTAAACTCAACCTGCCTATCGGGCGGGATCCCCGGTAGGTCCTACGGAAATACATCGGGGAATTCGTTAACCATCGGTACTTTAGCAACTGACAGCTCTTTTCCTTTCGACCGATCAACCAGAGCATAGGCCAGATAACCGGTACCGCCGCACTGCAAATACTTCCTCGCTTTCGCAACGGAGCAAAATGCTGGCTGTTTCTTTCTTCCCTCACCGTACACAACCAGTTCTCCCCCACTAGGGTTCTGAATACGGATTAGTTACTCAGAAACGTCCACGGTAGCTCGACTCTGATACATCCAATCTACACCAACCACCACGTTGATTCCATTCATGGGAATAGGTATGAGGTTGATCTTGAATGTCACCCCGAATATCTCTATGTTACAATCCCTGGAGACGTCATCTACCACTCGTACCTCCTCGACCGCTATGTCTACCGCTAGAGGACTGGCTAGCTTGCCACATTTAAGCTGGAAGTCCTTACAGAACGAGTGGGACACGAAGGACGAAGTGGCTCCCGTGTCGAATAAAACTAACGCATGCCTTGCGTTCACAGGAAAAGTACCTAAACACAGGTTGGGTTTACATGGCATACAACTACATTATATACATCGACTCTAACATAAGCAATCAAGCAATTCTTAATAGCAACAATAAGGAGTACCTGTGACCACGTCGGGTGCTGCTTGTGCCTCCACGGCTGTAAGTTGGAAGGCTCTGCCGTGGCTCGTAGAAGACCCACCTTTCTTCCCGGTGGTGTCGTCGGTAATTCTGAAGGTGGTAGGGGCTGGCGCCTGCACTGATGCCTCGGCTAGCTTGAGGCAATTAGGCTTAATGTGCCCAGAATGGAAGCAGTGGAAACAAACCTTTGGGGCAGCTCCACAGTCTCGGCTCTTGTGGCCTGGCTTGCCATACTTGTAACACACCTGCTCTCCCAGTTGGCACTCTCCTGAGTGATTGCGCTCGCATTTGTTACATCTTGAGTACCCCTTCTTGCCATCGTTCTTCTGTCCCTTGAACCTCTTGGCCGGTACCTGAGCCTGCTCCACCTTTCTCTTCCCTCCCTGCTGCTGCTCTAGGTACAACCTCCTAGCACGCGCAACCTCAATGTAACGACCACTTTCATTTTAACATATATTTAACGGAGATAAGTAACCAAAAAGTGCGGAAGCTTTAATTAAAACATAAGCGTCACAATTGACCCAAAAACATGTCCAAAGTAAATAATTTTAAATGAACCATTCTCAAATTTATCCCATTTTTAACCAAAACATTCGAATAAAATATTTAGACTTCATTTCTAAAATCCTTTGTAAACTTCTGAACTGGACCGATCCGAGCCATCAAGCAGGCGCCTTTCCCTTAACCTTGGAAGAGGTACCTGACACTAAACCACATAAACCACAATGGGTTAAGCATAAAGCTTAGTGAGCACAAACCACAAACACACAACAATATAATACAAACCACCACGCATATGAGAACTAGGCATGCTATCACCAATGGCCTTACGGTACACGCCGGTAAGGACCACAAACATACTGATATCAGTTTAACACAGGGACAATACCCACGGTGGCCACCACCACTACAATGGGTACGCCATCACACAAACATGCTAGTCTCATAACCACATACGCATCACATGCAATTTGTACATAAAGCCACGTATAAGGGTTAATGTACTCACCTTATAGTGAAGTCCGATATCACACACTTGATATAAAACCACACGCAGAAGATCAAACACCTATAATACACATACATGGACACACATATCAAACTTGGCCCGAAATGAAAACAAAGGGGCAACCCCAATTACTCCCAAAAATTCACGGAACATCATGTATTGATATCCCCTAGGGGTTTATAAACCCGAAAACCCCAACCAAGCCCTAACGTAAAAAGTTCAAAATTCGAAACAGACAGAGCTTCGCGTTCGCGAAGACTCAGGCTTCGCGACGCGAAGCCTCGCAGCACAGCACAACACTTCTTCGCGGCGCGAGGGCCTACCCTTCGCTGCGCGAGGCACCTCCAGAACCCCAAAAATCGATTTCGACGGGGTTTCGTTCCAAGGTCGCGATTTCTACTTTTTTCATCGATTTCTAACATGAAAACTCAAATTGATGCTTACCAAAGCATCCCCAAACATTTACCTACATTCTAGCATCCAAATAACATCAATAACCACTTGATTGGTGACCCAAAGATCACCAATTTCACTACTTTCATCCCAAAACCCTAACCCTTGAAATAAGCTTACAAATATAACGATTAGACATGAACAACATCAAGATTACCTTAAGGAATCCACCAATGACGATTGCTTGCTACTTGCTACTCCAAATGAACGATTCCTCTCTTCCGAATCACCCAAAATCGCCTCCTTGCTCCCTTTCTCTCTCAAAGTCGTATAAACACAAATGAAAGGGATTTAGGGCTTCAACCCTCCTTATATACATGACCTCCAACTTTCTATAATGACAACTAAGTCCCCAAACCTGAAATTTACATAATGGACACTAACTTGACTAAATCCTGACAATAACGTTAAATAACTAACTTTGGGAAATGGGGCGTTACACTCAACCATCTGGTTGAAGCTCGTACACATTATCGTGGCCACAAACTCCCTGATATCCGGCTTAAGTACCCCCTGTAGCGGTACATCTTCATCGTCTTGTTGCTCACATAGTCAGGACAGAACAACGACCTCCAGAACCCCAAAAATCGATTTCGACGGGGTTTCGTTCCAAGATCGCGATTTCTACTTTTTTCATCGATTTCTAACATGAAAACTCAAATTGATGCTTACCAAAGCATCCCCAAACATTTACCTACATTCTAGCATCCAAATAACATCAATAACCACTTGATTGGTGACCCAAAGATCACCAATTTCACTACTTTCATCCCAAAACCCTAACCCTTGAAATAAGCTTACAAATATAACGATTAGACATGAACAACATCAAGATTACCTTAAGGAATCCACCAATGACGATTGCTTGCTACTTGCTACTCCAAATGAACGATTCCTCTCTTCCGAATCACCCAAAATCGCCTCCTTGCTCCCCTTCTCTCTCAAAGTCGTATAAACACAAATGAAAGGGATTTAGGGCTTCAACCCTCCTTATATACATGACCTCCAACTTTCTATAATGACAACTAAGTCCCCAAACCTGAAATTTACATAATGGACACTAACTTGACTAAATCCTGACAATAACGTTAAATAACTAACTTTGGGAAATGGGGCGTTACACTCAACCATCTGGTTGAAGCTCGTACACATTGTCGTGGCCACAAACTCCCTGATATCCGGCTTAAGTACCCCCTGTAGCGGTACATCTTCATCGTCTTATTGCTCACATAGTCAGGACAGAACAACGACTTCTCCAAGAATTGACTGGTCACCGTTTCGATCGTCTGAGTCAGCCTAAGGAATTCTCTGGTGATCCTCTCTTTCTCAATTCGGGGAGCAAACTGCTCCTCAAACAGTTCTTTGAACTGTTCCCATGTCATCTCGTTGAAATTCTCCTTGGTCCGACTCTTGAGAATCAAGCCCCACCAATCCTTACATGCATGGCGAAGCAGGTTCACAGCGTAAAACACCTTCGATCCTGGCAGACAGAAACTCGTGCGGAAGGCACCCTCAACCTCTGCGATCCACCTAGCGCAAGCGATAGGATCTTTCGGTCCGTCAAACTGCGGCGGCTGGCATGCCGTGAAGTCCCTATAAGTACAGGTTCGACTTTGACCTTGACTGGAGCTCCCAGTCCCTATACTTCGGGCCGTGAAGGCCGCCCCCATCCTTTGATCGAAGGTCTGAGTTAGCTCATCTTTCATTTGAGCAAATAACCCTGGCAGAATCTGTTGTAGGGTCTCAGTAACTTCTGAGGCGATGATATTCCTCAGATCGGGAGTCTCATCCTCCTCAGTGCGAGTCGATCGATTCCTTAAAGTCACCATTCTGAACGTTTAAACAAGAACTATTTTAGAAACATTACTAACAAGAGACCATTCAACTATCCCCAACTAGAGTGGTTGACTCTACTCGCTGCTAGCCATTAGTGCACATGCCATCTATAGCCCTGTTATAGATCCCTACTCTAGTGTGATCATACCATACACAAGTTACGCCTCACATGATCATTGATAACTCCAAAATTATACATGTTTTGGTCGTTCTGATTTGCATATTTTTATCCCATTTCTACCCATTTCTACCCATTTCTCGTACATTTTACTCTCAAAAATCCATATTTCTGAGTTTTGTAGGTTTTGGAGGCCGTTGAGCGAAAAAGTCCAAAAAGAAACGAAAAAACATGAAAATGATGAAAAAGTAGACAGAAGCACCTTAGCGATCGCGAAGCTCTCCTTTCGTGCCACGGAGTGGCTAAATTCTAGAAGATTCTTGCTTTGCACCCGTTTCGCGTTGGAGTTCAGAAGTTTAGCGCCGCGAAGATAGTGTCTACTCTCTTTGGAAGATTCCAGAATGAGCAGAAAAGGAAAGAGAGGGTTTCATAAGTGCTTTGCGCCGCGAAGATGCCTCTTCGCGAACGCGAAGTGGGTCGTTTCTGGTGTTATAAAGACAGGCCTTTCCCTATTGTTTTAATCATGATACAATTAAATCAGAAAATCAGAAATAGAGTCAGTAGAGTCAGTAGTAAGAGAGAGTTGTGTATGAGCCATCAGTGTGGGCTGATCCTCACCCGGAGTCGTCTAGCCGGTGTCCGATCATCCCTCGTTGCACGGTCTGCATAATGTCTTTCTTTACGTTTTCATTTTCGTTTATTAGTATGTTTAGTGAGTAGTTAGGTTTAGTACTTATTATGGTTTAATTACTCTTGTTGGATGATTTCATATTGGTTTTAATATAATAGTTCTGTTTGGTTTATTGAATGTTTATCTGTTGATTCTTATATTGGTGTTTCGACTGTGGCTACTTGAAGTCGTTGATTGGGTGTGTTTATTTTTTGACAATAAGTAGACAGACTCCGATAGGTTAATCAATCCCTCTTACCTTTCGCTCTAGTGACATGAAGAGACGTGGTAAACAGTTTACTCGGACCGAAAGTAGATTGGATTATAGGGTCCCACGAGTTAACGCTGATTAGGGTGACTTTTACTAGACTTTCTGACAATAAGTCCTTGTATTTGGGCCGGGAGACCAACCTGGTTGATAATCACAGATACGCATGTTAGGGTGCCTTAGCTTAAATTCTTACAATAACCAAATAAACTATATCTTCGTAATTTAATGAATCATCCACAAAAGGAATCTCCATAACCATAATAAGTACTTGTTTGTCTTTCATTAATTTAAATCAATCTTTGTTTGTTTCCGTCTTAGTTTAGTAATTTACTTTTTAGTTGTGTTTTAGTTAATTAAAACTCTTTTCACAAAAAACCCCCTTTTTAGTGTAGTTAGATTGATTGATTAAACTCTAAAGATTTGATTAGATAACTTGAGCGTTCCCAGTGGTAAGAACGATACCTGGTACTTTCCTACACTATATTACTCACGATCAGGTACGCTTGCCTGTGAATGTGGTAGTACTAGTTGGGTAAATAAAGGGTTAAACTTGGTTCTGTTTTTATATATATATTACCGCATCAAGTTTTTGGCACCGTTGCCGGGGAACGGTAGTTTATTTAGTTTAAATCTTTTAGTCGTTTAGTTAATCGATCCTTGTGAGAGATTCTATCTCTTGCAAGTTCTTTGCTTTTTAGTTTTAATTTTAGCTTTTAGTTTTTATATATTATCCGGCAAGTTGCCCTTGATCGTTTTGGTTGTGGTTCCAGAGATTTCACACCGGAAATTACTAGAGCCGTTTGCGGAACCCGAAAAAGAAATCAAAAAGAAAAACACCGCCCAGAGAACCGCTCCCGCCATTGCGGCACATCCAATCACGAAGCCCGATTTGGAGAAAGAGATCAAGGGCCAATTCCTCCACATGCTCAAGGAGTTGACTTTTGATGAAAAAACGATAGCAATCCTATCGTACACGTGGAAAGCTTCATCGACATTTGCGATCTCTTCAAAACCGGAAACGCCGCGGATGATGCAATTCGTCTAAGGTTGTTCTCGTTCACCCTCATTGGAGAAGCAAAAGCATGGCTCCGTTCACTTGAGCCAAGTTCTATCACTACATGGGAGGAGTTACGTTCCAAATTCATGTCCTGTTTCTTCCCGCCATCAAAGATCGAGAAACTTCATGCCGACATTTGCACCTTTTGTCAAGACGACGATGAGACTATATCCAAAGCTTGGGAGAGATTTAAGCATCTCATGAATTCGTGTTCGAGTCACGGGTTGAGCAAAAGCGAGCAAGTTCAAACATTCTATAGTGGGCTCAACTACCCGTCTCGTTGCACTTTGGATTCGTCTGCCGGGGGCGTATTCATGTATAAGACTCCCACGCAAGGATATACACTCCTTGAAGAAATGTTGATTCATAACATCGATTGGAGGTCGGATAAGCGCTTACATGTTCCTATGTTCACCGGAAAAGTCTCCGACTTCGATCCAACCGATGAGATTGCCGCCATGAAGAATAAACAGGTAAGATTTGAGAAAAATATAGATGAACTAACTAAGTCTATCCATGCTTTGCAGGTTGGTTGTGAGGAATGCAATGGACCTCATCTCACGAAAGATTGCCCGAAAAAACCAATGATGACACCCGAAGAGGTCAACTTTCACAACCGAGGAGATTATCAAGGGAGGTGGAACAACAATCGCAACTTCAATCAAAGACCTCCCGGATTCTTCGCCCCAAACCAACAAAACCAACAAAGGGCGAAAGGCGAATCGCGTGCATTTCTTGAGGAGCTAGTCTCCCAATTCATTGGTTCTCAAAAGAAGATCAATGAAGAGGTAAGGTCATACCTACGTAATCAACAAAGTGTAATCCAAAATTTGGGAATGCAGGTTGGGCGAATCTCACAAACACTAAGCGGAAGGACACAAGGAGAGCTTCCAACACAAACGTAAGTCAACCCAAAGGTGGAAGCTACAAAAATGGTGATGATGGTTGATGGTGCACCAAAGAAATTATAGACCGCTATCTATACAAAGAAGTATGTACCTTCGGATAGCGATAACGAACCGGATTATGCCACAGACTATGATTCCGATCTTCCGGAGGGTCTTACTTTCACTCTCGATGATTTGGCGCTCCGTGACCCAATCTACTTGGACGATGAGGATGAAAAGGATGAGGAGGAACACAAGCAAGGAGGTTATGCGGAACTCATGATCCCACCAAAAGACAAAAGGAAAGGAAAGCTAGAAGAGAAGGATGAAATAGAGAATGTGTCAAAGTGCACCTACGTTTTGCCAATCAAAGGAGATCAGGGAGTTACAGTTTACCTATTTCAATTCATGGAAAATTTAATGGTCTTGCTTTGATTGATACAGGTGCCGCACTTAACATGATGCCTGTTGGTTATTGCAGGAAAAGCGAAATCAAAAAGCTAGTACCACCGGCATATCAATATAAGGGCATAAATGGATACATAACAAAGCCACTTGGAATTGCGGAAGGTGTAAAAGTTCGTATCGGGAACTTCATTTACCCCACGGACTTTATTGTGGCCGACCTTCCAAAGGACACTGAAATTCCAATCATTCTTGGAAGGGCGTTCTTCCACACGGCACAAGTTAATGTGGATATGTGCAACCAAGTGACTAGTATGGGATATTGTGACAACCCTCCAACTCTCACCTCAGGTCAGTAATGGTTCTAGCCGACAATCCTGGACAGAACAGGGTTCTGTACTGTTATGATACCAATAAAATATGCCCTATGAGTAATTTTGATAATTTACAACTCAATAAAATGCTTATGGCATTTTTAAGCTGATACTGAGTTCGATACGAAAAACCGACAAACTGTTAGTGGCAGGTTCCGATTCCGACGATCAGACTCGTAAATCAGGTCATAAAATGATCAAAAATACTAAAAGTATAAAAAAATTTAGTGGGTTCCTTTAATAAAATCTAAAAACTACTTCTCGTTACGCAAAAACTGCAAAAAAACACACGTTTTTGGTAACGGTTTCCAATTTTAGCAGCTTTAATCTACCAACACTATTATATATATATATATATAAACACATCTAGCTAAAATAAATTCAGCCATATTATTTGAATTATTGAAGGCTTCTAGAAACTTGATTTAATTTAAAGTAAAAAGACAAGAAAATCTTCATCAACCAATACAACACACACTATACCTCACTTCACTCAACTCTCACCTCACTCTCTCTCCCTCTCTTTGGCCGGCCACCACCACCCCACCCTTACCCTCTCATTTTTTTTGTATAAAACCCACCTATACCCCTTATTTCATCTCACATTTCTTCAACATCTCTCTCTCTAAATTCTCTCACTACAAAACTCTCTCTAAAACTCTTGAAGATCTTCAAATCTTCAAGAGTATTCAAGGTAATATCTCTTCAAAACCATCATCCTTTTCATCTCATCCTTCTTCCCCAATGTTGCTAGATGAGAATACCATGCATTTATGCAAGGGAAATCATCAAGGATCAACCAAAATTGGGATGTATGGATGATTAACATATTTTTTCTTAACAACTTTGGTGGTTCATTCTTCATAAGAGGATGAAACCCCTTTTATTTCTTCTGATTATCACTTACAAATGTGATAAGAGTGGTAAATCCCTCATCACAAGTTTCTAGTTTATGCATGTTGTTGATTATTCATTATGAATATTGATCTTTCAATGCACCTTTGTTCCTTTGTAATGCTTTTCGTTTCATGTTTTTCTACTTGATTTATGCTCATCTACCATCATGCATGTTGTAAAGATGATACATCTCATGGCCAACAACCATTTTGAGCTTGGATCATTCAAAGAACCAAGTAAAAAGTGAGTAAATGGCTATGTGTTTGCATCATAGTTGTTTGGATGGTAAAATGAGTCTTGCATGTGTAAGAAAAAGACTAAAAGAACCAAAAATCCTTCTAAATATCTGGTAATATGTATTGGAAAAGAAAAACCAACATAATGGGGACAAAATCAAGGAATAACTTTGAGTATACACAAACCACATGTAAATTCGGCGATCAGCTTTTGGCAGATTCTAACCTTGACTTTGGGAGACCATATCTTACTCATAAAGAGTCCAAATAACGTGATTCTTTTTTTAATCAAGTTCATTGAGTTAACTTTCAAACTCCAAGATTTGGACCCCCAGACAGTTCGTACAAAAAGATTGCGCAACATCTTAAGCTACTGTCGAGACCTTTACGAACCTACTGTTGGAAGACCTAAGATTTTCTAAAAATCTTGAAATTTGGTCAGTAAGTAGTATACTCATTGTACTAAAACATATAAAAATTTCGTGATTTTTTGAGTTGAACAAGAAACCCAAATGGGTGTCCCAAAACAGCCTTAGAATCTGCCAGATTTGTATAAAGTTGTCAAACCTTTACTTTATTTATGTAACACCCAATTTCAAAAGAACAGCCTCATTATAAAAGAATATCTAATTTACGGTTTAATTAAAAATATAATTTTAAATCAAAAAATTCAAACCAATACTTAGTCAAATGTTAACAAAACCACGGTTTTTAACGAATAAATAAATAAATAACGTCAAGGTCAAGTGCCGTCGGATCATCGAACTCGGAGTCACGCTGGAGCCTTGCCCTTATCCTTGCCTGATTCAGATCCTAAAAAAAAGAAACAACTAACGGGGTAAGCGAAAACGCTTAGTGAGCTAGCACCACGCATAAAGTACAATATAGCATGCGGCATATCAAAATAGGTATCCACATAATCACAATAACACATCGAGCACATCATCACATAAACAAACCCGACTCTCATGAGGTCATAAAACTCCCGTCAGTTTGGACACGGGTCGGCCCCCACAACTCACCAAGGGCATGTGGATTCCCTTTCTCCCGTCAGTTAGGACATGGGTCGGCCCCCACAACTCATCAAGGGCATGTGGTTCCCTATCCACGCTATAAAGTATATGCAACAAACCACACCGTAATTTACAGATAGTGTAACTCACCTTAATGGCAGAAACGTCAAAGCACGAACAAATCACAGCAAACCTGGAATAATTTTTAACAATTATAATTATTACTAATATTCCCATACAATCCCTATAATTATCTAATTAATCCAACCCTTAAGTTAACCCAACAACTTTATAAAAGGGTTAAGTGAAGAAAAACCTATACGAAAACCGCGGACGCCAAGCGAGTCTAAACGGTTTAAACGCGACCCGACTCGTGCCGCTCTTAACGACGGACAACGGTTAACCCCGACGACATTTAGCCAGTCTAACAACCCTAGGCTAACCCGAATTAAACCTAGATAAATATATTTATGTATATATATATATATAGTTTTTCTTTTAAAATATTAATAATTATATGTGTATATATATTTAATGAAAACAAAAGAAAAAGCTGACAACATCAACTTCAACATCATCATCCTCGTACTTAATTTTATATGTATATATATTATAGAAAGAAAAACTTATAATTAACAACAGCAAACATCATCATCGTCATTGTATTATATATATATATGTAACTTATGAAACAACAGCAACAACAAACTTCACCTACGACTTCGCCGGCCACCCTCGCCGGCTGTCGTCGGCGATAAACTCAGAACCACCGCCACCGCACTCAATCACGTCGCTCACAGCTGCCAAAGTCGAACCACCAACCAGTGGCAGCCGACTATCGCTACAACGACACCAAGTTAGAAAGCTGACCGGGGCACTGGTCTAACCGGCAGTCGCCTATCGCCGCCACGTAACGCGTCACGGCAGGCAGCCACCACCGCTAGGGGTGTTTAAAAAAACTGAAAAACCGAGTAACCGACTTGCCCCGCACGAACCGTAACCGGAAAAACCGATATCCGCAAAACCCGTAACCCGAAAAACCCGAAAAGTCGGGTACCCGTTAAACGCGGGGCGGGTTCAGATTTTAAAATTCGGTATCCGCGGGTACCCCCCCCCCCCCCCGCATGCTTTTAACTTATTTAAAAATATATATTTATGAATATGTAATAACAAAAGTAATTCTTTTTTGAATATAAGAAAAACCATTTGACGTCAATCCCTCAAAACCCTTCCTAAACTTACCTCTAGCCGCTCCCCTCCCCTAATTCTTTTTTTTGTTTCGATATGGAGTGTTTGAATAATGAACCGTTGAACTTTGGTATGTAGTCCGACTCATGAACTATTGAACTTAGGTGTTTTGTGTTTAAATCTATAAACTTCTTCTTGAAAAAAAATAGTAAATACGAAAAACAGATCGATTTTCGGGTAACCGCAACCCGCACCGCGGATACCCGCCTCCCTCGGGTACCCGCAGAGCGGGTACCCGCAGCCTGCGGGTCGGTTTCGGTTATTAAAACAAGGTACCCGCCCCGCAATTTGCGGTTCACAAAATCCTACTACCCGCCCCGACCCGCCCCGTGAACACCCCTAACCACCGTACACACTAACCCACAGACACAACGGTGCGTCGCCGGTGTCGAGAACACAACGGCCTAGTCGCCGGTCAAGGCCGTCGCTGCCGCGACCCCGCACGCTACCCCTACCGTTCCCGGCAACCGCCGGTACGGTGGAGGTCAACTGCACTCCCGATCCCGCCGGCGAACACATCCACGCCGGCCAGGAGCGTAAAACCACCGCCAGATGACAACACACACCCACACACCCTTACCGGCGGTCTTCGCCGTCGTCCAGAACCCGCTCGTCCGGCGACCAGTCTCGCTGCCGCCAGCTGCCTATAGCGGTTCTAGCGGCGTTATCACACCGCCGCGTGTCATCACCACTCCTCAGTCGTCGGGAAAGAAGAGTAGAACAGAACTCAGACCACTATAAACAATAAAAGGGAAGGGGGTTTACCTATGTGCACGGAACCGAGTATCACCCTCTCACGTCGATCTCTCAACTCCGACGAAGGTTTTCCGGCGACTCCCGCTTTTCCGGCAGCCTTTTCTTTTTCTCTCTCCTCTCACAATTGACTTCTCAACAACTTTGAAAGATGATAGGAATAGAAGCCTACAAGTGGGGTATTTAATCTAGACCTATTCTTATCCTAGTCCAACTAGGTTACTTCCCAATATTTATCAGATAAAGTAAACAATTAACAATATCACTAAATAAAATAATAAGGATAAAGATACTAATTTTTATACTTTTACCTTATTTTTTTTATTCTCTTTTTTTTATTCTAAGAAAAATGGGTCGTTACAATTTATTTCTTCTCTTTCTCCAAATTCTTTATGTGGAATAATTCTTAAAACACCCAAAGGCTTTTGGAAGGATAATTTGTGGAAAATCCCACTGATCTAACACATGCATGACCATTTACCAAACACACACTCTTGATGTGATCTCGAAAAATCCATATTTTCGATGAATCGCTAAACACGCTAAGAAATCGTGTGCATGCAAGATAAATTCTTGTCGGATCTTAAAGTCTAAATCAGTTAGGGAACTCATTAAAATACATTATTTTACTAGGGTCGGGAATCGGTGAGACCTTGCCAACTGAGAAATCTCGAACTCGTGAACTCAATGAGTTTATCATGGCCCCTTTTTATGATTTTATGCTTTGGGGTGAAAAGCATGATTATACTACTACCGGATGATTGGAATGTTTTTGAAATGATTATTGCAAACAATTTATTGTGAAATGTTTTTGTGGCTACGGTATGCATGCTTAACTTGGATTGAATGAGTGAATTATCGCATAAAAGTCCTCATACTTTTGTACACTACTAATTTAATTCACGATGTGAACCGGATAATCATTGGTAGCGCTATCGGGTTGACACCCCCGCCTCTCGTCACCCCGCTTGCAACGGGAGCACTAATGGCGAGTTGTGTATAATTATCTATTTTGTTTGTTTGTTGTTGTGTCATGTTTGCGATAATGCATGACGTTGCGAGGCTGGTTTCGTCATAGGGTATTAGTAATGCCTCATTATTCTATTGTTTAAGTATTGCGTTACAAATACCATATGCCAAGTTATTGTGATTGTGGATTTTGCGAAATCCGTATGTATTGGGAAAGATGCGTCTTTCCGCTTGCTTTGAACTATCTCCGGTATTATTTTTATTGTAACTATATTGTGGTAGAAAAAACCCGTGAACTCACTAACTATGACGATAGTTGACCTTTTAAACTCTCATGCTTTTTAGACGAACCGAAGTAAGAAGATTATGGTGCACGTGTGTTTCACCGTTTTGCATGTAAAGATCAAATTTCCTTTCCGTTGTATTTTGAATTTCGTTTTATTTGTACTCAAAATCTAGTAGTGATGTATGAATTGTAAACATCTAAATTTGATTTTGATATGCTATGGTGTGTTTTATTGTCTTATGCTTTGTGCCATGCTACTTTGCGCTGTAACACCTCGTGTTTCCGCTTTAGCGGGGTGTGACAATAGAATCCCAAGAGGGAGCTCCCACGAACAAAGGTTGTGTCTATAATTGAAGAATCCTCAGATAGAGGTACGCTTTTGTGGACTCAGAACCTCCATATGATCCAATTCTCACAGGGATGCCAGACCTGGAAGGAAAATATTAATTCACATTGAAGACAAAGCCAATAGAACAAGTCTTTTCACGTCATTGCATTACAGGATTGCACACAATCTCTCTACGCACTATGTTGAAAAAGTCAATCCTGTATGCTCAATACATTGTCAAAAGAGAATATGGCAATTTATACGAGTTCACGGATATTGATTTACACAATCTTTGTGTATACGATCTTCTCTTTCTACACAAAATTATGGGCAAATACATGGAGCTGCGAAAGAGCTATGCTGTATCTCAGAGAAGACTCATAGAGGTGATGCGAGCCCAGTCATGTATCACAGCCAGAAGGACTTCGATATGGCCATTCGACTTGCTCAAATAAAGATTCGAATTTCTCCACCCAGAAATAGACCATGCTAGATTACAAGGTGTCATCCCAACACTATCGTACATCAGCCTATCTATAGGTTTGTCTATGCCGATAAAGATGAAATCCAAAGGTTCATCGGTCCTTCTGAAACTCACAAGTATTCTACAGGTCTGTTGCAGCAGAGGCTCACAGAGGACGCATCCACAAAAACGAAGCTGAGCAGATTTTCCAAGCCATTCAAGTCCAGGCTTCTCATAGAAAGTTCATATACCGAATGTATATAGTTGTCAAAACAGACGTACCATACGTTGTATATGACTTTCTCAATTCTGTAGTAGAGTAAACAATGTACTTTCCTTTTTTCCTTCTGTAATGTAATTTGTCTCTTTCCAGAGGTAGAGAATTACTCTCCTCTTGGTTTATTCTGTCAAAGTAATGCATTCCACTTTGCATATTTCCTTTTTCAATACTTAGGGAGGAAATGTTAGCTCCAGAAGTTCACGTTGTAAAAGTATAGAAAAAGGATGCAAGTAAGATCTGACAGAAGGATTTCTCCACAGATGACTGCAGAGGATGAGTGACAGAAGTCACCTACGAGTACAAGTCAAATGCAGCCGAGCCTCTGAGATGTCTTACAGAGGATCTGCAGAATCCTTCCTCTGTGAGAAATTTGTTTCAACAAACTTCAAAGGGCAGATATTTACACGTGCTACTCACGTGATCTTACTTCACCGACTTTCATTTAACGTTCAAGATTGGGCCACATGTCAAGATCTTATGTTAGTTAGGATTTCTTGTTTAGTATAAACAGTCGTGTATCCCTTTGTATTTTGTATGCTTTCATTCACTGTAATTGTTGATTTTCAATAGAAATACATTTGAAGCAATTCTCTCATCTTCATCTTCTTCATATTACACATAGTACTGCGTGTTCTTGGTGTTTCTATTCTCTAACAGTTTATACATTCTATTATAAACTGTTTGGTAGATCATCTTTCTCATTTTACTCATTCATTTAGTCTTCCGTTGTTCTTAATTGTTCATTTGAGTAAAATTGAGTTACAATCAATATCATCACACTGATTTGGGATTTAACAAAGAGTATGGGATGTTCACATTTTTTCATGATGATTAGAGGTCTATAACTTGTGTGTAGCCAGATTCTCAAGGAGCAAGAAAAGGATGTATATGCATGAGGTGAATTTGTTTTCAGATGGAACCTTGAAGATTGTACTTAATGCTCTGAAGAAGAGACTTCAGTTGGATAAGATGACTTTCAGTGTGATGGAAGCTTCTGAATGACATTTGGTTGAATATTTTGTGAATGAGATAGAAGAAAAGTTGAAGGTGAGAGATGATTTGAGAATTAAAGAGATGAAATTTAAGCTCAGAAGACAATTTCCAAATTAGAATTTATTTTCCTTTTGTCAAGTCCTTTCTTTGTTATAGAAAGGGAAGATTGTTAGTGCAAGAGTTTATAACAAAGTTGAGGGACTGAATGTGTAACCTTTCATTTCTTATGGTAGGGTATAAATTCCCTATGCCTTCTATTGTAATGTTTAATTCACTTTTTACAAAGTGAGATCTATGACTAGTTTCTCTCTCTACTCTTTATTACTCTCTCATGATTCCACATATGATTTGATGTTAGATTGAGTAGATTGATTTGGACATTAACAATCTTCATTGTAAAACTTAGAGTGAGAGCTTAGAGAGACAATCTAGAGAGAGAAAGTCTTTGTAAAGAAATATTTATATCAATACACATATAATTTGATCTTCTCATTCTATTTTGTGATTTAATTCACTATTACCTATTCATTTTGGACTTGACATTTTCAAACTCCATAAACGTAACTTCTTACTAGGACACCAAATGAGTGTTAGCCTAGTGGTAAGGCTTGGGCAGTACATAGTGGTGAACCTGAGTTCGAGCCCTGGGGGACGCATTCTGGAGGTACGGGGGCTTCAACCCCGGGGTGCATGCTTTAGCAGTCGAGCTTCGACCCAAAATTGCCGAGGATTAGTCTGGGCCCAATGTGGTCTGGGATACCTCTTCCAAAAAAAAAACTTCTTACTAGGACATGTGTCACAAAATTCCAATAGACGTGTCCAAGTTGGTCATTATCCAATCAGCTATCCTCTCATATGCGTAGTCTCCCTTCACCGATTCACAAATAAAGCTCTAACAGTTTTTCCCAGCAAAGTTTAATGACCTATTGGATTTTATTGAGAAAGCCAACTAGCTCATGAATTTTGCAAGCTGTATTCATTGTCCACATACCAAATTTAAACTTTCGATCTTCTTTTCACTACGACTTCCTCCATCTCTAAAGCAGCATTCCCTAATCTTCTCTATTTATGGAATGAAAAGCAACAAAAAGTAAATTCTCATATCTATTGTATATGTAAGAAAGAGATACTCATCAACACGTAGCAGAAGAAAAGGGGAAATCCTTACTTCTTAACCTTTAATCTTAGCGTTTACTTTTATTTCTTTTTCTGAATCAGGAATAAGAAAAGCGGTGCAATGATGGATGTGCGGCAAATTATGGGAGCGGTTCTTACGTTTTCCATGTTTGTGATGCTTGGCAACATGATCAAAAGGGATCACTTTGATGGTGATGTTTTGGTAAGTGTATCAGAGAATCATAGCTTCCATTAAATGTTAATGATATCCTAAACTTCAAGAATTTTCAATAGTATCTATGTATTTTCTCACAAGTGACTTAAAATCTAACACAAACATATGTATATCTATTAATTGTGGTGTTGTTGATCATGTCTTCCAATTCTTCATACAAAATTTTCCCCAAATTGTCTACTAGGGCTAAAACCACTTCCCACTAACCTTTTTTTTATTCTTTAAGGCAATTGTAGGTGAAGTAAATCACTTAAAATTAACACGATTTTTTGCATATTTATGATGAAAACGTATCCATATATCATTTCAGTTCATGTTGAAATAGGAACATATATTATTTACATAATTATATTATTATAATCACATCAATAAGTATTTTATTAAAATTTAATAGATAAAATAACATAAAACATTTATAAATAGCTTAGATGATTAATATGCTCTCTGTCTAATGAATATCCACATAATATTAGTTAATTTAATTAAAATAAACTTATGCAAATTGCAATAATTATGAAAACATAAATATAGGATCAACATTATTTTTTAAATATAACTAAAGGACATATTTTTTTAATCGCTAACTAATTGTTTTATTAGTCAATAGTGTTGTGACAGATTGGTTATCGTTCGAGGTAGGGGTGAGCACCGGAACCGGGTACCCGACTTTGGAACCGGAACCGCTTCGAAACCGCCGGTTCCAGAACCGGAACCGATGTGAGTGGTTCCGGTTCCGTTCCTAAAATACGGAACCGATCGGGACCGGTTCCGGTTCCGGTTCTCATTTTCTTGGAACCGCTAACCGCCGGGTACCCGGAACCGGTTCCGTTACATTCATAAAATATATATATATATACATATATATATATATATATATATATATATATATCTACACATGTTTATTATGTTTAATTGAACAAAAATTGAAATTATTATCTTAACTTTTTACGGTTTCACACTTACATATATACACATACAACCACTTTCTTCACTCAACTTATTTAGTCTTTTTTTTCGATACCTTTTATATCATATTTATCATCACACGCTGTATTTTTTGGTTTTTTTCATTTAAAAAAAACGTTCGTAATTGTTTATATAATTATTAGCTTTTAGTTTATCGGATAGTTTTTCATCGTTTGTTGTATTTGTTTCGTTACGTTAGGACTATATAATAATTAATAATTACTTTTCATAGTATAAATGACAAAAAAATATTTTAAAAAGTTGGACGCCGGGTACCCGGGTTCGGAACCGGAACCGGCGGTTCCGGGACCGGTTCCCAAATATAAAGAACCGGTGCAACCGGTTCCGGTTCCGGTTCCTTCATCCTAGGAACCGCCGGTTCCGGTTCCGGTTCCGGTTCCATGAATTTTAGCCGGGTACCCGGTTTTGCTCACCCCTAGTTCGAGGGGTTCATAGCGCTCTAATTGAGTTCAAGCCTTTATGTGCCATGTTTGTGGACATTTAAGTGGGGCCATGTTTAATCCCCAAAATTGCCGGGGATTAGTCGGGCTTTGGCTCGGACACCCTTCCAAAAAAAAACTAATTGTTTTATTATTTTAAGTTTTTATTTGGGCATTATTCCGTTTATGTTTTTTTAAACAGAATTTGTTCATTTTGTTGTCAAAGTTTTAAAGTATCATTTTATAATAACAAAATACAACAATTTTGTTGACTAACAACATTAAAATTTCAAGAATCCGTAATAATCATGATACGAAAAAATTTGAAAAAGAAATAATACTATAACTTTGATGCTAATTGCAAAGTATTTGTTATATTCCCTAAACGGTGTTCAAAAGAAACTTTAACAAAAAATTTAATATATTATAATTGTTAATAATTTATTTAAAAGATTTTTCAAATATGACAAAAGAGAATAATTTTGCAGTAATAAATAAATTATAGCGTAGGCAAAAATTAAAAAATGTCATTTAGGCAGTAATAATGATATGTTACATTATATTTTCTTCTCTGTTTTTTGCAGCTTGATGTCCCAGTGACATCAAATGTGGAACAAGACGTCTTTAAAATTACAAAGCACAGCCTGATTCAACTTACTGATGAAACGCTCAAAAAAGACGACCAGAGGCTAAAGCTTTGTTGGAACAATTCTATGCTATGTAAGTAGTTATATATAAGTTTGGTTGCGAACTCAAATCCAATTCCGAACGTGAGCACAACCGAGAATGTGCCACGTGTTCTATTTGGTCTGAATAATACAGAATTATTCAAACTGAACGTTATGCATTATTCATGGTGAATAATACGTACGGCATTCAGACTGAATCATACTAAATGCAGTATTCTTCAGGCTGAATTTAGTGTGAATGATGTATTTTTCACTACGAATAAAGCATGAACATAACCATTTATTTTTCATGGTGTGCTCTCGAACATGATTAGGTTTGAGTTTCCATTTGAACCCTCCCCCATATATGTATTTATAAGGTTTAGTTTACGTGAGACCAACGTGTTTTTATGAGACTGGGGAGACCACGTTTTTACACTAGAAAAGTTCACAGCAAAACCTTGTGAAGGTAAAAGAAAATCCGAACCCTCACAACATTTGAACCTTCACAACAAAAGCACTGTGAAGGTTACATGATAGTGTTTTGCTGTGAAATTTCAAGTGTAAAAACTTAGTCACACGAAACACCTTGATCTCACGTGATCCCAAGTCTATGTATATATATAGGCTTAATAGTAAGCAATGTATATAAAAAACCATTCCCCTTTATATATGAAATGAGCTTATGATCATGGTGTTCGATTACGGTAGCAAAAGGAACTACACACAAATCGGAAGGTTTCATCATGTTCTCGTTAACAGACGGCCCCGAGTATCACGTCTCACAGGTTCCATCTCCCTCCTCCTTTCCAGTCAAAATTTTCCATTTTATATTGGTTATATTTGATAAACTAAGTTGATACACTTATTGTTAACTAAAAAAACTTACTTTTAGTTAATAAGCTAATTGTTAGTTGAGTTATGTTAGATAAAAATAAGATTGACAATGCATAATATAAGAAACCCAGAAGTTAAAAAGCTAGCTTATTGTTTATGTTTTTACAGAAAAATAAGCTCCATTGTTTGCTATAACTCACATTAAATTATTCACACAGGTTGCTAATGCTGTGCTAGTTGCTAAACATCTTGGAGCAACACTTGTCCTCCCTCAGATCATTGGGAGCAAAGGTGAAAGAAGGTTAGTTAGATCATCAACTCTAATTAGGTTGAACCATCGAACCAATCGGTCGATTTGGTTCGTGGGTCTGGATTTACGGTTGGACTGACTACAATCTTTCAGGGGTTTTGACGAGATTTACGATGCTGAGAAATTCATAACAAGCATGAGCGGTATAGTTCATGTAGAAACTCGTAAACATCCAGAACCGAAACTCGTTAACGTAAGAGTCCCTTACAACGTGAACCGCGACTACATCCTGACGAATATCAAACCCATATTTCATACCGCACGATACTTGCGGATTATAACCTATTTTCCATGGTTATCCACGAACCAAAGGAAGGTCGACAAGGATATGAACCCGTATTCATGTTGGGCCACGTTCGAGGCTCTCCATTTGAAGCCCGAACTACAACAAGTTGTGGACTCGATCGTTGGTAAGCTAAGGGACCGAGGATCCAACGTCAATTCGTCGCCATCGACTATAAGGGCGAGATGGAAATCGCAGAATTTCTACACTGGGTCGGTTATCAAAAAGATACGACAATCTACGTGGCTAAGTCAAGATCAGAAAATGGGGTTAACGCGCTAAAACATTTATATCCCAACACGTTCACAAAGGTACAAGAGCTTCCTTTTCTTTACTTGTGAATTACCCTTCCAATAATGTTATATATTTTACAACCACAAGGTTGTGGTGTAGTAGTCAAGGGAATGTGGTGGAATATCTCATTTATCCAGGATTCTATTCTAGGCGTGCACAATAATTTGCCAAGAGTAGTCAGGGTCTATCCTAGAACACCTTTCCAGAAAAATGTTAAATACTTTACTTTTGAAACTTGAAAACAGGACGACTTTATAATGCAAGAAACAGAGAGATCAGAACTGGAAGGGGAGCTCATCGACTTCAAATTATGTTCGATTAGCGACGTCTTTGTGCCAGCAAAGTCGGGTCTATTTTACACAAACGTTGTTGCCAACAGAATCGCAAATAGGAAGACGGAAGTTTATGTGCCAGCTGAAATAACATCAACGTTAGCACTATCAAAGAGGAGTCATCCAGCATACGCTTGTTTTTGTCCGTAAACAAAAGTATGGAAATCTAAAATAAATGCAGACTGGCTCTATTTGGTTTAAGCAAAGTTAAAATAAAGCGACTATGTTTAATGTATATTTACCCAAACTGTGCTTATATGTTATATTTAAGTGGCCATGCTTTCATATAACACTTAACAACATACCCAGACGCAAAGCAATTATTCCAAGTAACATAAGATCTATAATAATAATAATGGTACAACCAGAAAAACAAACCGAAGACAGAATATATATCGGAACCTAAATTCCGAATATGTACAAAATCAAATTTACAAACATACAATTTATAAGCGAGTGAATCATATATGAAGGAGGTCGCTTTACATGATTCAGTTAAAAGCCTATGGTGATGGTATCGTTAAAATAAAAGCACGATTAATGTGTTCATGTACAACTTCTTGTCTGCAAAAACCAACACACCCCCTAACAAAACCTCAAACCGTTCAACCGTCGTCCTTATCTCCTCTTGATCAATCTGAACAACCGTCATAAATATGTTATACCCCATTGCCTTTCAAAAAAAACTACCCAAATAACGACCTATTGTTTCAACGAGGCTAATATATCCCACAGGTAGAGATGATGACATTTACGTCAAAAAGTAGAGCAGCTATTTCCATATGAAATGTGAAGAAAAAAAGGAGAAAGATGTACCTTCTATATTTCTGCGATTAGATGGTCTGCATGACGAAATAATACTAGAAAAGTATTCACTGAAGGGCCTCTCCGAAACAGGTATCAATTTCCCGACAACCGCAAGAGGCCAACTGCTCATAGTAACCAATAACAACATTACCATTTACCCAAAAATATCTTTTAATAATAAAATGCATAATATAAAACAACCAACCAACCAAACCTGATAATGCCGATTCCGAGAGAGACAAGCCACAATTGCCAACTCAGCCTAACAGTCGTCGTAAACTTTCCCAAGAACATGATTATGATGACCTGAATGCAAGATAAGTCATATGGGTTAAGTCTATGGTAATTTGTGAGACCAAGCTGTTTCCGTGAGACCGGCGAGACCAACATATTTTACATGAAACTTCACATCAAAACATTTGTAAGAAAAAGTCATATATTATATATAGGGGAAGGTTCAAATAAGAAGCATGTCAATTTAAGAAAAAGTGAGGAGCAATCTCAGCCACTCATCTTGCGGTTACGGTGGACGTGATCACGGAGGATTGACGCGATTCATGGGAGGGTAGAGATTATTAAAGGGGGGACCGGTCAACTAGGATCAGTGGCGGAGCCAGGATTTCGGTTCAGGAGGAGCATCAATTACGAATAAAATAAATGTTAAAGAAGTAAATATTAAGTTAAAAATAGCAAAAACGACATTATATTCTTCAAACACCATCCTGTACAATTTCATCAATTACTCGACGATATTTCCTTTTCTAAACACCATTATCTACCTCAACAAAAATATTGACTTTTAAATGTTGCAAAATTGCTATTCTTATTCGGTATAGATGGTAAATAAATTGTTCTTTTCTTTATTAAATACTTATCCATGACGACTATTAAATATTAGACTCTTTAATATATTAGAAAAACGCTAAAATCAAACATTTAACAACATATAAATCAACATTAAAATTGAATAAATTAAATCATCAAAATTAAATAACTAATTACAAGACCAAGGGAGAATAAATTGATTATTACCAGACAACAATAAAAACTTGAAAAATGCAAAACAACAACCAAGAAGTGGAGGCTGTAAATCAAATCAATGGCTTTATAAACAAAACAAATTTTCTTTTATCCCTTAAAAAATGTATCAATATATTATTTTTATATGAAAAAAATTACAAAATTTGAGGGTTAGCAATTGCTAACCCTAGTGATCATGTGGTTCCGCCCTTGACCAGGATGCCCGAAACGCCTAATACTAAGCCGATCCCGTTTCGGAAACCTGTAGGAAACCGAAACACCTAAGAAACGCCCCGAAACGTTTCTTCTTCACCAGAAACATTTCTTCTTCACCAGAAACGTTTCTGGTGAAGTTTCGGGGGAGTTTCGGCAAAGTTTCGGTCAAGTTTCGGGCTTTTTAACTCCAAAAAACTGAAGAAGGCTAACGGGCTTGGGCTAAACTGATCGTATTCCATTCCTAATCGGCTAATCCCTATTAATTCCATTCCATCATTATCAATCGACCATTCAAATCAGTCCTAAACTCCAAATCGATTCATTCATACTCTATATCAAAGTCGATCATCATATATTTTTGGAGTTTACACTTTACATCAATATATATCTATTTTGGTTGGATTTTCATTAACACATATTTTTTTATATTTTATATTTGTTGTTTCTTTGCCGTATCCGTATCTTGAATTTTTGAGATTTGCCGTTTCCCGTTTCCGTTAC
This sequence comes from Centaurea solstitialis, assembly GCA_030169165.1. Classification (NCBI taxonomy): domain Eukaryota; kingdom Viridiplantae; phylum Streptophyta; class Magnoliopsida; order Asterales; family Asteraceae; genus Centaurea; species Centaurea solstitialis. Next base: position 68,106,182 of record CM058042.1, read on the forward strand.
GTATCCGTTTCCCGTTGTCGTTTCCGTGCAACCTAGCCGGTCAAAGCCGCCTTTGTTGACCGAGATGAGTGGCTGAGATTGCTCCTCACATTTTCTTAAATTGATATGTTTCTCATTTGAACCTCCCTCTATATATATATATATATATATATATATATGTGTGTATATATAAGAGAGAGAGGAAAGTTCAAATGTGAACCACTTTTTGGTTGAGAACGTGAGAACAGCCGAGAGCACGACACGTGGCGGATGACTAGTCAATAAAGGCGGCTTTGAGTGTGGTCCCCTCTTTTAATTCAATGCCCTCCCATGAATCGCGTCTAGTCATCCGCCGTGGACGCGACGTGGCGCCTAGTCATCCGCCATGTGTCGCGCTCTCGGTTGTCCTCACGTTCACAACCAAAAAGTGGTTCACATTTGAACCCACCCCTATATATACAGGGGTCGTATCTAATAAAAACCGGATGATTCTTACTAACTTTGAGAACCAATCTACATCATCCATCTTTTCAATCTACGGCCATGATTAAAGGAGCGGTTAATTAGGCATCCAAGGTATAACCACTCCGTAACAGCTCCTTCAATCATGGTCGTAGATTGAAAAAATAGATGGTTTAGATTTGGTTTCCATAGTTTATAAGAAATGATTGGTTTGCACTTGATACTTCTATATATATAATACACACACACACACACACATACATAGGGCTAGGTTCAAATGGAAACTCATCTTTCATTGCGAATGTTACAGCTCTGAATTATATTGAATGTTGTATTATTATGTCTGAATAATACATGATTATTCAGTTTGAATATGCCATGTGGCGTGCTGTCGGCTGCCCTTCACGTTTGCAATGAAATTTGGGTTCACAGCCGAACTTTCGGTGTGTGTGTGTGTGTATACATGATTATGATGACTTGAATGCAAGATAAGTCGTATATTACAACAATTCATATATATATATAAACCATACCAATTTGTAGGAACAAAGAAACCAACTTCTAGCCACATACTTGATAAAAAGAAATTGTATTATTGGATGGCATTATGGTCATTAATAGATGCTGAAATGTACTATCAAGGGTAAATTCTTTTAGGGGTAAAATTGGTATGATCAATAGTATTAATATACAAATTATGTAAAATCAATTGATAATATATTAAAATGTTATATTATATTATAATTACAATTATATTACATATGATTTTACATTTCTCTTTGTACAAAACTACATATGATCTTACATTAACATTTGTATAAAATCATATATGATACTAAAATCATATGTTATTTTGTTTACATATTTAACATTGTAATCATGTGTGAATATCATTTTTATATGATTTTACATTTACATTTGTACATAATCACATATGATTTTACACTAACAATTGTACAAAATCATATATGATATTGAAATCATATGTAATTTTGTTTACATGTTTAGGATCGTAATCATGTGTGAATATCATTTGTATAAAATCATATATGATTTTACATTTACATGGGTACAAAATCACATATGATTTTACATTAACATTTGTAAAAATCATATATCACACTGAAATCATATGTGATTTTGTTTACATATTTAGCATTGTAATCATGTGTAATATCATTTCTATAAAATCATATATGGTTTTACATTTACATTTATACAAAATCATATTACATTTGTACAAAATCACATAGAATTTTACATTAACATTTGTACAAAATCATATATGATACTGAAATCATTTGTGACTTTGTTGACATAATTGGCATTATAATTTATCTTGATCTTATATTTATTTAAACAATGTGGCTCTATTTTAATTCATGGAAATTAGTAGGAGTTTAAATTTTGTAAAAATATTGGTTAGATCTTAATCTTATATTTATGAAATATATATAACATTTAAAATGTGTGAATATCATTTGTATAAAATCATATATGATTTTACATTTACATTTATACAAAATCACATATGATATTACATAATATGAATTGGGTGAAATAATGGAGCTCTATATGAATTCTTGAAAAAAATGAGGGAAGTCAAATTTGGTAAGATATTTTATGTTTAAAAGTACAATAATTAATCATATATATAATCAATGTATGAATGAATAGTGTATTATCAAAAGTATTACTTTCCTGAAAATACCCTTCAAGTAAATAAATTAATATTGATTTACTTTTGGGTTTACTAAATAAAGATATGTGGCTAGTATTTGTTCCTTTGTTCCTACAAATTGCAAAGGTTCTTGTTTGAACCTAATTCTATATATATACACACATAGGGCCAGGTTCAAATGGAAACTCATCTTTCATTGCGAATGTTGTATTATTTTGTCTGAATAATACATGATTATTCAGTCTGAATATGCCACGTGGTGTACTCTCGGCTGCCCTCAGTTTGCAATGAAATTTGAGTTCATAGCCGAACTTTCGTGTGTGTGTGTGTGTGGGTGTGTGTGTGTGTGTATAGAGAGAGAGAGAGAGAGAGAGAGAGATCTCACTTGAAGTAGAACAGTAAAGCCAATGATTCCCATAAAAAAACGGTTTTTGGTAACTCCTCTGAAAACGTTCATCTCTCAGGCTTGCGAGCATTAAACTCATTGAATATCTGCATGCAACTAGATTGGTGAGCAACTTACTCTCAGAGTGAGCAACATAGAAGGTTAAAGTGATCATCACCTGAGAAAAGACAAAAGCGTTGAAAATAAGTGTGTTCTTGGTTTTCTTAGCATGCTCGTTGCTCTCATGCTCCAGATTCAGAATCTTTATGCCTTCAAAGTTGAGTACAATGAGGACCATCACTTGGTATAGAGCCTGTAGTTTCACAACCATTCATTCACATAGCATTAGAATATGGGATCAGTATCTAAATACTCGATAAGAGAAACATATATATATATATATACCTGTATTAACAAATTTCTCCACATAATGTTTGTTATTAGAGGTTCCCTGAAACAAAAGAAGACCAATTTTAATCCAAACAACATGAAAGAAAGAATATTTGATTGATGATTAAGAACAAGTGTTACCTTCGGCCAACTGGAGTTCTATCCATGAGATGATCTGTTGGAGGTTCAGTGGCCAGAGCAAGTGCTCCGAGAGTGTCCATGATAAGATTCACCCAAAGTAGCTGTAAAAAAGTAAACCATCATTCACATTCAGAAACTTTAATATTCTCAAAAAGGAAAAAGGATAGATAGATAGTTCACCTGGACTGCATTTAGTGGGACATCACCCGAAGAAATTGCTGCCACAACATTAATTACAAGGGCAGCAACATTTACAGTTAGCTGAAACTGAATGAATTTCTGGATATTGGCATAAACAGATCTTCCCCATCGAACAACCTGATCAACAAAATACAGTTTGTATAGTTGCCCTTTCAAACACTTAACAACATAATTTAACAAGATAGATCATACCTTGACAACTGAAGCAAAATTGTCATCTAATATAATGATATCACTGCTCTCTTTAGCAACTTCAGTTCCTTGGATACCCATGGCAAGACCAATATCAGCCTACAAATAACAAAATTATACATTTTATATGTGGAAGAAATTGGGCATAAAAAACATGTATGTATGTAAGTAATTCTTGATTTTATGTTAACCTCATGTAATGCAGGGGCATCATTAGTTCCATCTCCAGTAACAGCAACGACATGGCCTTTCTTCCTCAGTGCTTGTACAAGTAATAGTTTATCATTCGGAGAAGACCGCCCCATCACCTGTTTCACAAAATAAAATATATACATACATACTTACCCATTTTGAATCTACAAACCACGACTTTTATTTTAGAATATATATATATATATATATCATACATACCGATATCTTCTCAGCAACTTCTAGCCTTTGTTCTTCTGATAATGCCCGGAATGCTTTTCCTTCAATTAGGTTTGGCTCTTTAGCATCTGCATTTGACTCTAGTATTCCACATTCTAGTGCTATTGCTCTTGCTGTCTGAAGATTGTCACCCGTCACCATTCTTACCTGAATACATATATAATAAAATACGATTTAACACACATTTCTTGCCGAATTAAAATTTTCATATCAAACTGATGACAGTCGACTACAACCAGAAGGTCCAAACCCGGTTAAAAAAATGATCATTAGTTAAATTCTGAGACACAAGGACTTGAGTTACCTTCACACCAGCCTTTCTGCACAGTTGAACTGCATCTCTGACATTCGGACGACAAGGATCCTACAAAGCATACCACATATTGAAACAAATTACATATCCCACTTAGTCAAAAAATAGGATAACAATCCAAAGATAACCATAAACTACACATAGGAAAAGTGCCCACGAATTAAATAAAAAATCCCAGGCATTAACTCATATAGTAGATATTCAACTCAGAAACATCTATGCCAACAACAAAAAATCTATAACTAGATTACATATATAGGAAAAAAAATCAACAAAGCTGAACAGTTAGAAACCAGATACCATCCATCTTTTTCCTTATCTTTTCCTTTGCCTTTGTTTGGAATTGCAAGAAAACTACTCAATGACCACCCAAGCAACAGTATTACAAAAATGAATTGGGTCTGAATGTTTCATCTCAGATGTGATCATGCTTCAGTAGCAACATGCTATGAACTTATACATTCAACTTGTTAATTTTCTCTTAGCTTTCACCAAGAAAGCATAAAATTTTTGTTCTATTTTATTCTTACTTTATGGTACGCTGTTCCCTCGATATCAGAGTGTTGAGCAATGTCCCACATCGGACACAAAGTGAACTTGTAATGTGCTTATAAGGGTCCTGGGCTACTCCACTCATAGCCAATTGGTTTTGAGTTGTAACCCCACAAACTTACATGGTATCAGAGCAAGGTTCACCCGTGGTTGGTCAAAAAGCCGCACGGACTCCATGTAACCCAAAAAGTATCCACGTGTTAGGCAGAAAGAACGCCACACGTGAGGGGGCGTGTTGAGCAATGTCCCACATCGGACACAAAGTGAACTTGTAATGTGCTTATAAGGGTCCTGGGCTACTCCACTCATAGCCAATTGGTTTTGAGTTGGAACCCCACAAACTTACACAGAGATTAATGTCAGAGAATTAGTTGTAGATTTAGAATAAAATAGGGATAGTTAGTACGGTTAGTCAAATGAAAATGAGAAAGTTATCTTCCCACAAAATTAGCAAAAGGATGATCACAACAATCACCTCAGCATACAGTGATGAAAACTATCACATTGGTAATATATATATATATATATATCTCGATGAAATGTATCAAGAGCCTGCAAGTACCTTCAAGCCAACTATTGCTAGCAAAACAAGATCATCCTCAGGCATTTGCCAAATCCCTAGTTCCTCTTCATCAGTTGGAACAGCTTCCCCTTTGCATGCTCGGTAGGCAATAGCAACACAACGCAAACTTCCAGCAGCCATAGATTCGATCGCTTTTTTATAATATTGCACCTGCAGAAAAGGCAAGTTGAGAGAATGCATGATTTCTAATAAAGACAAGATGGATCAGCAATAATAAGAGACATTTATCATCATGATTGTTCATCCATCAAACCTTATCTACATCCAAAGGCACCAAACTCTCATTCTCATCCATGTAGCTTGTACATGCATCTAACAAAATTTCAGCAGCTCCTTTCCAGTGTATATGAACTTCAGAATTAGGCTGGAGAAGATACAATAACAAAGACGATATATAATTCAAATATGTGAATATGTGCTTTATCTTATACGGAAATAAACATCGGAAATAAGGGCAAGGGTTCTGTGACCAATGCTGTACAAGTTGTATATATATATATATATATAGAGAGAGAGAGAGAGAGGAAAGTTCAAATGTGAACTCATCTTTCATTGTCAACGTGAGGACCACTAAAATCGCGCCACGTTCTGAATCGGCGCCTAAGCTTTATTCAGTATGAATATCATGCACTCTGACGTGCGCGCATGCAGAGTGAATAAATGCTTAGGCACAATCACTCTAAATCGCGCGTCTAAGCTTTATTCAGACTGAATAAAGCTTTTATTCAATCTGAATAATACATGAATATTCAGACTGAATATTGCCACGTGGCGCGATACTAGTGGTCCTCACGTTCACATTCACAATAAAAGATGAGTTCACATTTGAACTTGACCCTATATAAAATATATATGCTCTAAAACCAGCATGTCCAGGGATTCCGGCAGAGATTGGAAGAAAAGAAAGAAAGAAAAGACTACACCATTGACGGTCCAAAACGTAAAGAGTACAATTACCACTTTGACAGCAACACCACCTCGCTTTTTCTCTGAATTGAATGGGAATGCATGAACGATTGAAGACTCTGCCCTGACAGCATCAAAGTTCATTCCAAGCTGCATATAGCATAGAAAGCGCAAGCATCACAAGATGTGAAAGACATGTAACAAAAATAAAATCAAGAGTTATGCATGGCCACTAACATTAAACCCCCACTGAAGAATAGCCTTCTCTGTTGGCGATCCAGAGACCTCAATATTTCCACCACCCTATCATAAGTCATAAACACTTGCCTGTTAGAAATTGTCAATTCTAAAAATAGGTAAATATCACTATGCCTCAACGACACTTAAAGCATGTATCATTAAATACACAAGTGTTCAAAATATGGTTCATGCATATTATTGTACTCGATCAGTCTAGTAATTTGACCCAAGCGTAGAGCACCAACTACCATACCTACGGCATTGAATTTTTGAGTAACTGCATTATTCGGCATAGTCGTTTAGCAAGTCGATAAGAAAATAAAACAACAATGTGAACACAATCATCTATATACAGCACAGAATCATGCAACATCAAGAACAGTTCTTCAAGATATAAATCCTTCATAATCTACCTCGGGGGAAAATACGCTGCCAGTTGTATTTTGAGCTATTCCTTCAATGAGAAGAGAGACAACTCTGGATGGTAATTCTGACTTACTATTTTGTAGATCAATTTTCTTCCCGCAAATATAAGCTTCAACCACGGTCATCTGAAGAAAATAGCATAAACATGAGACGAACTGCACACATGCACACGCATGATTGAAAAAACACACGCCTTTCTTTTGCGGGTCTCAAAACTACCCATGTGTAACAAACAGAAGAGGATAACTTCCCTCACAGCTAGTCAGTTTTACATCCCAAAATGTATCCTTCTTTCCTTAATTTAAATTACAAGACTTCATACTTCTAAAATATGTTATGGAGTATCGAATGTATCTTCTATAAACCATTATATTACAATGACGTTATTTATATTAACTTTTATGTATGCAAACAAATTTTATGAATGATTTAAGACAAGCCAAAATAACTCGAGGTTGTCATCATTCATCATTGTTCTGTTGCTTAAGACATACTCGACCAATATATGTTTGCATTTATGTTTCTTTCTCTTTTGCAAATTGGAGGTCTTCTAGAAAAGAGTCTCTATGAGACAGAGGTAAGGTCGATGTGCATCTTCCTTCCTCTCCCCCCACCATCCTACCTTTGGGTAGGGTGGGATATATAGGGAATGTTTAACTAGGCAGTCAATTGCGGCGCTATTGCGGAAAATTGTGATGCCGCAATTAGCGGCGCAATTGACCAAAATTTCACAGCAATAACTGCGGCCCAAGAAGATGCAATTTGACTCCAGGCTTGCTACTTAGCGATTGCTACTTCGACAGTTCGATTGCTACTTCTACTCCACCCCAAGTCAATTATACTTAGTTTACTGATTGCTACTGATTTCAGCTACTAATTGCTACTGATTTTAGCTTCTCTTATATTTACTTATTTTAGCTACTTATCAGCTACTATTTTTACTGATTTTATGCTTTTAGCTAATTTTAAGCTGGTCTTAATTTTACTGATTTTACTTATTTTACTGAAGTTAGCTACTGATTTCAGCTACTATTTTTACGCTGTGTTCTCGAAACCTTTTTAATGAAGGAAGGGGAAGGAAAGTGAGAGAAATGAGGGGAAAGTTAAAAAAACTCGTGTTCTCGAAAAAACTTTAGGAGGGAAAGGGAAGGAAAGGAAAGGAAGGAGAAGGAAACTAAAAAAAATGTCATGTTCTCGAAATTTTTTTACGAAGGAAAGGAAGGGATTAGGAAGGAAAATAAGAATGACTTTCCTTCCAAAACTTTCCTCCCACATTTGGACGGAAAGCTGAGGAAAGAAAGTCCTTTCCTTTCTTTTCCTTTCCCTTCTTTTCTTTTTCATTCCTTTCATTTTCGAGAACACAAATAAAAAAATTACTTCCATTTCCTTTTCTTTTCCCTTCTTTTCTTTTCCTTTCATTTCTTTTCTTTTCTTTTCCTTTCCATTCCATTAATTTTTGAAGAACACAGCGTTACTGATTTTAGGCTTGATACGTATTAGGCATACAATAGAGAGAGGAGAGAGAGAAAAGTCAGGTTCATTTGCTAACCGTGTAATTTGTGTTAACCATGTTAACCATGTTAACCAAAATTTGACCAATAGGATTCCTCCTTTTTTCCCCTTTTTCGCCTATGTGGGCCACCGTTTTTAGGAATTAGTTTGAATCAATATAAATTTGGAAGTTAATCTTAGCCGTTGATAAAACCGATCAACGGTGATTGTTAGTTAACATGGTTAATACAAATTACACGAACAAATGAACTCAACCTTATATTATATTAGGGTGGTCAAATGTGAACCACTTTTTGGTTATGAACGTGAGACAATCGAGAGCGCGACACGTGGCGGATGACTAGGCGCCACGTCAAGTCCACGGCGGATGACTAGGCGCCACGTCAAGTTCACGGCGGATGACTAGACGCGATTCATGGGAGGACATTGAATTAACGAGGGGGACCACACTCAAAGGCGCCACGTGTCGCGCTCTCGGTTGTCCTCACGTTTACAACCAAAAAGTGGTTTGTATTTGAACTTTCCTCTATATATATATATATATCATTTATGAACCTAATTTTTAACCGCTATTGCACCGCTATCTCACCGCAATAACTGCTATTGCAGTTGCAGATCAAGGTCCCGACCGCAATTCACCATGCTAACTGCTTAGATGTTTAATTCGGTTTAGTTGTACACTATGCTTTAATAGTGTAATGTCATGTGGATGGATGTATGATTGAAATGGTACAGTTTTGGTCCCCTTTTTATTGCATCCCTCATCCACAAGCAGGATCTCATTCATGACCATCATATGTCTGTCTCACCTTTTTCGACCCTAGTTGCTACTCGCACAAGTCCCACAAGCCATTACCAAGATGCCAATTGCAAGCTTTTTTAACTAACCCCTACAACCACTACTCATGATCGTCTCATAATTGTTCTGCACCACATGACCCTATGAACCCTCAGATCATCTTCTATTTAGTTTTATTTCATCAAGCATATGAAGTTGGTTCCCTATTTATTTCAAGAATAATATTTATTAGATATTTTTCTTTTGCCTTAAAAAGGTCATCACTCAATGCTCATTATTTTATCTGGTTGTTCTAATTATATATAGTGACAGAAAATCAAGAACCCAAAGTCTACAATCATGATTGAACAAATTGAGCCCTACGTCCATGAACAAGGAGATCGAGCTCAAGGGCAGTAGAGATCTTCATAGTCCTTTGGACACTTACATTGAAATTAAAAAAGGCATCTCATGCTTAGCATCCCCCATATCCTTAGGCCCCAAGCCAACAAGAGAAACACTTCCATGGTTCTTTTGTATAGTTTTTAAGGATGTTACGAAACTTGATCTTTTGCCTGTAGTCATGAACTGTGTATTCCATATGTGAACAAGGCCAATCCAATGAAGTTATGACTAGTGGATTACCCTCTTAGTTGACTCTTTCTGCTCAGTCATCCTATACAGCAGCATTAACCACAGCCTATAGTGATATTTCTTGCCTACACCTTTATACCCTATATACATAGGCATGAGAGTCGACCATATACTCACCCCACTCTCCCGAAAAAGATAAAGAAAATAACCTCTAAACGAAGCATAACATCAGCTAAGAAAACAAAGACACACCAAATTTAATGTCAACGTTCCAGTTTTGTCGCTGCAGATTGTAGTAGCAGAACCCATTGTCTCACAAGCAGAAAGTCTTCTAACCTGCACATGGAGAATTACCAACAATAAAAATGCATTAGAAGAGTAATGCAGGCGGAAAGTTCCAAGATATTTTGAAGGAACGTGGTCAAATTTACCAGGGCCTTGTCCGCCATCATTTTTCGCATCGAGTATGCAAGCCTGTAATCAACCAACAAAAGCACGACATATGTAAGCGCAAACTTTATTTGAGAAACAAAGTTAACAAAACAATTGATTATATAATGGCAAACTTACGTTAATGTGACAGCTAAGGGAAGCCCTTCTGGCACCGCAACAACCACAATAGTGACCTACAGATCTTCAAGCGTTGATAAATTGGAAATGCAAAGCAAATGAAATACTCAAATACGACACCCTGTCCTTTGTATGAGTCGTCATTCGATTTTTGAATGTGAAACACAACTTCAAAACTACTAAGATTTCTTTTGAACTTCCAAAATACTAATTTAATGCCCTAATAGAACTTCTATTTCAGGGTTTGAATTTAAAGGATAGTTTGCTTGACTATCAAAACTCATCAACTAGGACACTTGTCAAGGAAGGAATTAAGTATCAATAAGATATGCTAAAGTAACATACTGCAATAGTGAAAATTTTTATTGCACCATCTACGGCATCACCAAGACTGGTTTTTCCGGCAACAAACTCTACTTTGTCTTCATCATCCTTCGAATGCCCAGAAAAATACCTAGAAACAAACATCACCATAGGATAAGGGAAGGTAAATAATGGATTGTGGTTGTTTGGAAGGTCTAGTAAACCCATCGTCGTGTAAGTTGCATTACCTGGCAAGAAGGATAATGAGAACAGCTATAGCAACCACGAGCCCAACTATGCCAATAAATGTGGCAACTCCATTCAAGCGCACCTAGCATGAGTCATAGCAGACACATACGACATGTAAAACAAGAGTTCCACTAATTAAACAAGTAGAATGAAGTTGGCAAGTCAGGCATGTATCACTTCCCATTTGGCGGTTTCTGATATAATTTCTCCTTGACAACAAAATGAGGTTGTATGTTTCAAAAGCTAACCTGTAATGGTGTTTCCTCACCATTATCTTCCGAGATGCTAGCCATTAGTAATCCCCATTCTGTATTTATTCCAACGCTGGTGACCTGAAAACAAATATACAAAACAAAAGTAACGATAAGGATAAATATGATTGCTGGTTGCAACAAAAGATAACACTTCTATCCTTATTTAAGGCAAAAAAAAAAATTCAAACCAACCATAAGAACATACTAACAAGACTGAAAACTAATGTCATGAAATTCATGGCTATAAGCCTTTTGAGAGTTGTGATTTTGTGAAAAAATAAGAAGTCCACATTTACCATCTGAGCCATTAAAGTCTTGTGTTAACATTTCAGTTTCAAAAACTATATTGTGGCACCCTTCAAAAACGTAATTTTTCTCTTACAAAGGAACTATGACGCGGTGACCCGTGCCACCTATCTATCCATGTGGGTCCGCCCCTGCTTCTTTCACCATTTGTTAGTCTTTATTCTGTCCACCTGATTGCCAACATGCTTGCACAAGCCAGAGGTCTTAACAGAGACAGTTGTTATACCCTATTAGGGTAAACCCTATTTTTAAGTGGGGTGGTCTGCTTGGTTCGGTTTCCCATACTCTACACCATAAATACACCTTGGGATGAAAACAGAGGCAATTAAACCAACCAAGCAACAGAGGAGTAATAATAAAATACCTTGAAGTGTCTTTTAATATTGAGATGGATGAGATATTTACAAAAATAGTGCACACCAAAGTTATTAATCCACTCAATGTTGAAACTAAAACCTAAATAATATGGTATGTGATTTCAAACTTCATAACCTCTTCCCCAGAAGATGTCTTCAGTTTGGGGTTCAAACTTCAAAGTACTTTACTCTTGGTCACTGTGAGTGCGGATAGATATTGAAAGGATTCTTAGGCAAATTCTACTTGCTATCCACAAGAAAAATTGGGGATTTAAGAATAAAAAATCTTTTATTTTCAAATAAACTTAATGTTATCCCAGTTAATGAACCATATGATACACAAACTGCTTTCATAGTCAAACACCAATTTGTATTGCATGTGATACCAATTTTTTGTAACTTGGTTTGAAAAGACATTGAATCAGAAAACAGTAGCTTGCCAACGCAAAATAAAAACGTATTACATACTCCAGATTCAACAGACTAGCTTTTTTCTTACCAGCATGGTACCATAGCCATCCGCAATCTTGCACCCAGACATTAAAAATGGTGCTTTATGATCCTTATGAACCTGCTCCACCAAGAGAAAATAAAGTTACTTGTCCAGAAAGGATCACTCGCAAATTGCAGCATACTGGATCATGGAACGTACAATTTTACTCTCGCCAGTCATACTTGATTCATCAACAGCCAAGGAGTGACCAGAAACTAAAATACCATCAGCAGGAACCTGGTTTGTAACTGATTGTGAAGATTGGGAAAGAATAGGACATATATGTCATGATAAAGAAAACACTACATATTCTTTCTGACCTGATCACCAATTTTTAGAGGTATTACATCACCCACAACGATATCGAATATTGAGATCTCAATCCTTCTCCCACCTCTTACCACCTACCATTTTCATTTTTGTCAGCATAATATCCATCATGCTAGTTAAAAAGAAGAATTAGTGTATGGTCGAAGAAAGCACCTCCAAGTGTATATTCTGCTTCTCCTCATTTAGGTTTTGAAATTGAAGTGATTGTTTATAATCACTAACAGCTAAAATCACAAGAAACAACAGTAAGATACCAGAAGATATGGAAAGCCGAAGAACAAACCACTTTCCAATTGAAATACAAATTTGGACTATGAACATCAGTCAGCAGATAATAACACCAAAACAGAATTGACAGATCAAACAAAGAGCAATTATCATCAGCAGCAGTTCAGAAGGAACCGTATTTTTATTGTTTTCAAGGAGAAAGAAAATACTTACTTTTTAGTTTAGAATTTTGCTGCTTCATTAGAACTTATTTATGTATAAGAGAAAAGGAAAAACAAGCATTATCTGTTTGCTTGTATGTACAATGCATTTATGAGAAAGTAATGATAATTCCCTGTTTTCTAGGTTATAGCATAGAAATCCAAGTACGACCTATTGTTTTCCCATGACCACCTTTATATAGCAAACAGGAATTATCAAACCATAACCAAAGCAATTAAGCAGAAGTGTAGACAACACTGCTATCAATGGAGTACCTGTAACAACTATAACAATGATAACAGCTAAAAATATGCTCCCACCATCATACCATCCTTCTTCAATCCCCTGAAATAAACACAAGTGAAAAATGAGAAAGATGTTTTAAATTACCTTAAAAAGAGAAAGTAACCATTCAGTCTAGCACAAAAGAACTCAAGAGATGGCCCAAGGGTCAATTTGGCTCCAGGAAGCCGAATTTCCAAGTTCCCTACTTCCAACTTTAACAATGTATAATTAGGATCATTCACCGGTACTTAACTTGACACAGTTTAAATAATTACTTAAAGCACATCCCCGTACAGCTAAAATAATTTTATCATGCTAGGATGCTAGATCGAATGAACTTGAAAATGTGGTTTGCACTAGTATGGAAGCAGAGGAAGACTTTACACGAACAAGTCAGTAGCCAACTAGCCATGAAAATAAACGAATGATAAATTTATATACACACACACATATGGAAAAGTGGCTCTGAATCAGTTATCCTGATTAGGGGATTAATTACTTTGAAAGGCATAAGTCTCCTTTTTATGCCCCAAACATCTCAGTAGCACATTGCTCCCATGAGGAAGAAAAAACTATGAACTAGCTCTTAAATTGAACCGATTATACAAACTTTTACATATATATGAACTTCTTTGTAAATATAGAATAGAAAAAATGTTTAGAATGTGTGTTTTTATGTTTTGTATAGCCTTGACAATGATTTCGGCGCCTATCATTATCTTAATAGGATGTCCCTTTATCTGGTAATCTGTGTGTCTATATATACAAGGGTTCTCAATTCTGGATACAGCAAAAATTAGCTAGAGCCTAGAAATTTACATGGCATCAGAACCCACCCGTTTTTATATAAATCCTACCCACATATCAGCACAGATGTCAGTTTCCACAAATATGAATCATATTTAGCTAAACTTGTGCTCCTATATATAACCCAATACCCCCTTTAGATTCTTCAAAATTAAGAAAGGATTCTCTGCATCCATCTACAATCACACAAGCTTAAACTCTCAGCACCCACCTTCACCTTCAGTAAAACCTCGTCTAATAAGTTATGTTTCTACAATACAGGACAAAAAGGAACAACATAAACGACGGATAGAAAGAGTTAATGGCAACAACAATGACACTTCAACTACAAGTTCATGTACACCCGATTTGCTGTTCAATTTGTAGTTTAAGGTCATCACATACCAATGCTCATGCTAACTCACTATTACACAAGGGTACAACCACATGAGTCAAAGCAAGTGAATTTGCAAGGTAGCTCATTTTATCCACACGCTTTCTTTTAGATTCTCCAATTGGTTTAGTTCAAGCTGCAATCTATTGGTTTAAACATGTGGATATTATGCTGTTACTCGTATCACCAATTTACCATTTTTCTCACATGATGTTGTGACATGTCACTCAGTTTTATCAAACTTGTTATTTTCAAAATGATTTTGGAATACTTATCAATGGGTCATTATTCATTAAACAACAATTTCAGTTGGAGCCTCTCTACCAACTACCAATTCCAGCTAGAGCCTCTTTATGAAGCAGGCATTTAGTCCTGTCAGAAATGAATCCCTGGTTCCATATATCACATAAGAAACAAACCAACGTGAACACTCCGCTGACAACCCATCCGAGACCCCCCCCCCCCCCCTTCGGAAAACCCAACCAAACTCAAGGCACGACAACCTGTACCCAGCATCTCATGAAAGATTTCTTAGCCTATACTCTTGTGCCTTCAGAAGTACCATGGATAATCACCCTATTCCTGATAATGTGCAAAAAGAGCTCAGGCATCCAGGATTATACAAGGCAATGCAAGTTGAAGTAAATGCCTTATGGACATGGTAGCACTTTGTTTCAAATCAGATTTGTAATGCCTTGCCGGCCATTAATCATGATCTCTCAATCAGCTAGACGACAAGAACACTGTTATGGCTTTCTTGAGAATGAGGTATATATGAATAGCCACCAGGATTTGTGGCACGTGAGGAGCCATTTTAAAGTTTCCCTGCACAATCTCTCTCGCCGGGAGGGGGAGGGGGCTTCATTTTGCGTTTATCTAATGCTCCCTTGAAATCTGGATTATCCAAGAGTAACAATGAACAATTGAGCAAACTAAATCATTCTTACAACAGATGACCATCAGGCTATTCTCCAGCTAAACAAACTTATAAAAAGCTATTCCAAGACATGATCTTGGAAGTCTTCATTAACTTCATGGGAGTTAAAGTTTATCAGTCTCAAGCCAATGAAATACGCCCTTGACATACTGTTCAAGAATAAATGTCAACTCCCTCGCCAATTACTCCAACGGCAAGTTAGCCTCGGAAAGATATACAAGATTGGTAAGGATACTTAATTACTCGATGCTTACACAACCCGACATTTTGCATGGCACAAGTGTGTCTGAACCCTAACCAGAGTGTCGTCTTTTACAAATATGTCGGTATCTAAGGCCTTCCCAGAAAATAGTTGGTTACTTTTCCAAATAAATTGACAGAAACTACACCACAATATCAATCTGGCATCCATTTGGCTATTGGAGAACCAAAATTTAGCAATTAACTGTCATCTCACAAGAAATTATGCATCGGGAATTCTGGAAGTTCATTCAGTCCACAAATAAGTCGATTCATATTTGGATCGAGCACCAATTGGTTGACATCCTCACCAAACCTCTTTGAAAGAGCCAAGTACACTTCATTTGCTGCAAGTTCGACATGATCTGGCCATGCAGACTCTTTAACTTAAGGAGTGATGAGATATGTGTATTTTCACGCCTTGTGTACTCTTGATGAGACATATTATGTCCTTACCTTCATAGGATGTGGTCTTAGCTTGATACATGAATTTCTCTCTCTCTCGCTCTCTCTCCCTCTCCCACTCTCCCCCTCCCCCCCTCCCTCCCCCCCCCTCCCCCCTCCCCCCTCCCCCTCCCCCTCCCCCTCCCCCCTCCCCCTCCCCCCTCCCCCCCCTCCCCCCCTCTCCTCCTCTCCCCTCTCTCTCTCCTCTCTCTCTCTCTCTCTCTCTCTCTCTCTCTCTCTCTTACTCTTTATCTCTCTACACACACACATATACATGAGGCTCCTCAAAATAAATAAAGTAGAATCAAAATTGACAAAATTTAGTGATAATTAGTAACAGATTCCAAAACGTAAGATTCAGTCTTAAAAGAACACCAATCACAACAATGACCAATGTGAGAATATAGAAGAAGCTACATATTGACTATAACAGCCATTCCCTTCGTGGCTGTTATTAATTGTAATCCACTTTATTTCACTTACCTCTGTCTTAATACCCAATGCCAAAGAAGCGGCTGCAGCTACCATCAAGATGATCAAGGTGGTATCTCGGCAAGCATCAAGTACAAACCTCTATCAAATCAAAAACAAGCAAAAAACTTTAAATTACAGAACATCTAATCCTGAAAGTATGCTCATAAACAAAATATCTGGTTGCAGAAGACAGACCCAAAAGCTTCTTCCCTTTTTTCGAGGGTACGTGTTTGACCCGAACACATTTTTCCTCTCCAATATATTGGACTCATCATCATGAATTCCCTTATCGGGATTCGTCTTTAACTTTTCTGACAGTCCTTTGACCTGATACAAGAAGAGAGAAAAGAAGACCAAAGCTTACTTACATGATCATATGCTCTACAAGAGAGTAGAAAGTTTGTATATATAATAAACTTACCCCTCCATAATTTTGCAAAGCAGAGAAATCATGATCTCTCGTCATTGAAGCAAGTTGATCCGGACTAATACTATAATCGCCAGTAGGAATAGGTGATGGAGGTGCTCTCTGGACTCCTGTTAATCGAATATCAACACTCTTAAGATAGGAATCGGATCAAAAGAAATATAAACACAACTAAATCAAGATAGTGAATGAAGGCAAGTAACCTAACAATAAAAAATATTTACAAAATTGTATTCTCTTGGATTGGAAGTGTGATGTGCATATGATTATGGTGTTTATGTATCATGTTGCAATAACATATCAAGTTACATATAAAAATTTGCAGATCACAATCCAAAGTAGCACAATGCAAGAACAGTAGAGTAGCTTCTACCAATCAAAAAGCACAAGGGCTTTTGCCAATAAAGATCATGGACTACCACCATCATCTATTCACTTCTGCTCACCAACATTCTAATTAAACCCTTCTCTCCACAAATTTGGTGAGAGAAGTATAAAATTTCAGAATCAGTCATATTCCCACACCCAAACTAGATGTCCATGAAAATACAAAGACAGAACAAATTTTGTAAAAAAAAAAAGAGATATATAAATGAAGACTAATGCGAGACATTATTAGACAAAAAGGACGCACCATTTGATTGTGCTCCAGCAGCTTGGAAAAGGTAAGCTGCCTGAAAGAACAGCAACGATAGATCATGGATATCAGAATATCATAAAGTAACATTAAATATGAACAAAAGCTGACGGGTAATAATATTACTCGTATAACTTGCGCATGGGTTCTGATCTTCGCAATAATTTGCTTCTTCTCTTCTTCCTTTTTCAAATCTAAGGTGTATCGAAATCGACGGGAAGCATTCAGCACAAGCGCCGCTTGCTATAGAAAAACTATTTTGTTAATGCACAGAATTACACTTAGACAACAGAAAGCTAATGAAAATAAAACTAAATGTAGCTTTTTATGGTACCGTATGATTGTAAAGGTACAAAATTAGGTATAATTAATTAACTTAACAAAACAGACTGATCCTCTCGATGCACTATGTAACCATATTAAACTTTTGGACTACTAATCTTCCTTGTTGGTCAAAACCAAATTAATTGAATCATATATTATTACTCAATACTTAAACTATATGCTTGGTTATTTAATTAATTGGCTCCCTTCCTAAATAGGGTACCTTTACCCTGTCTTAAATTATGTTTTGAATAAAAGACCACTCCCCCTCCATCCAAAAAGAAACGCGACATTTGACTTGGAACATACCTTAATAGAAACCTTTGACTAATGATCAAAACCCTAAAATACTCCTTAACAACACAAAGTTGAGAAAACCTGTGGACCATAGTCCATTTCACCAATTACTTGTTCAGTTGCTAGTGGGTAAATGCATAAGTTTGCAATGGATAAGTAACCAAGTATGTTGCTATTTTTTGTCATTAGGGGAATTGAGAACAACAGTAGCTAACCCTAGCCACCATAATTATATATGAAACGCAGAACGAATGACGAGTATACGTTGGATACGCTAATCGAACAAGTGCAGTATCAATTAACGAACCCTAATGTGTTTGTGCAAAATGAGAATCAACAAGAGTGGCAATTTAGAAAAAAACCCTAAGAAACATAATCAACTAACAATAGCATACATTGCATTTGAATATATATAAATACATATATTAAATGAATGAATGAATTAGATAACATATGAGTGTAATAATAATAAAATTACCCTCCATCTTTTAAGTCGGTCAACTGAAGCACTCTTGGTGCTAACGATATCAAAAGGGTCAGAAGGAGACTCCTCCTCGAAACCTCCTCCGCTTCCAGACTCAACATCGTTCTTGTGTTTCCGGTACGGTGAACCACCACCACTACTCATCGCTGTAAATTTAAAACCAGTTACTGTCGCAGGAGAGATGACACCGTCTGTCTCGATCAGACACAAAATACAAAATACCATTCATTAAACTAACTCAACTTTATCATCTACTACTACTATCTCAATAATCAATATATACATATATATACTCAATCAATCCTAGGGTTTCATTCTATTACCAAAAACATAAAACACTTTCTTCCAAACAAAATATTATAAAGTAAAAGAATTACAGTGGTAGTAGATAGATAGATAGATAGATAGATAGATGGATGGATTCAAGTAGCAATGCACCTGTAGATAGATAGATTAGAGGTTGGGAAAGAAGAGATTCAACTACTCTCACTGATTTGGGTTTCTTTTTGTTTCTTTGTGACAAGAAATTGAACGAAAAAGAAGGAAGGGGACCTTCCAGGAAGTTTCTTCCTGATCGGACTACTTTCACAAAGTCAAATTCAGGAGGAGACGGGGGCATAAAGGTAATTCTTTTGACTTTCAATACACTTGTGTTTTTCCAAAACCCTACTACCTCCTTTGCTTCTTTTAATTAGACCCGACAAACGTGTCGTGGTTTGGTATCTTTTTCTTTTCGAGAAATTATTTTTCCTCCTACTTTTTTAGCCTACTCTTTCTCCTACCCACTTCATCATTTGACAAGTGTAATGCACTTATTCTCTTTCTTCATATAATTCATAAATTTGAACACTTGTCATATGATGAAGTGGGTAGAAGGAAGAGTAGGCTAAAAAAGTATGAGGAAATATAATTTCTCTTTTCTAAAACCCTACCTCTTTTGCTTTTTCTGATACAAAAATATTAACAACTTCGAAAATAATATAATTAATATACAAAATTCATATGTAATTAAATTGTTTAAACTTTCTTCTACCGAGTATAACCACAAATTATAATTCCAAATAAGTAATGCTATAACTTGTTATTTCTACTAAAATATTATCTCTTTCGTCCAACTATTTATCAGGTATGCTAAAATTGCACATCGTAGAGATGATTGGACGAAACTTAGACCAAAATATTACTGATACTTGAAGAGTTATCATCTCATGTTTGGCAGTAAGAAAGTTTTGTAAGTTAACTGAGAACTTAATGCCTCTTACCAAGAAAGAGACGTTAACTTGATAAGAGATTATGTCTTTGAAGTAACATTTTGCTAGCCTAGAATCCTACCTGGTAAGCTAAGCGAATATGACTCTTGCTCGGTATCGTATGGACAATTTTTAGTAAACATATGTTGAAATCAGAAAAATTATGACAGTCATTACTTTATTTTCCTTCAATACCATAATAGATGAAAGGTTGTTAGAGATGTGTTTCGTTTTTTCAATTTCAATCCAAAACTATTACTTTACCTTAATAGTTATAATAGGATCTTGCTGATGTTGATTTCTATTTACAAGTTTTTCAATTGTGTTATTCTTTAAAGGCATTTGGAATATTGAAATATGAAATCAAGTATTTTTTTATTATAAGAAAAAAATTTGAAATGGATTGATGTTATATCTACGATATTGAATGTTAGAAAATTTTAGTTTTAATTATTATTGTGGACATGAGAAAGGAGTGTCGACCACACATAAGATGCATGGGATATACATGTTCATTCAATGTGGTCATAAAACACTTCCCATGTTTTCATGTGATAATAAATCCTTATGTTTTTCTTGCCATTATTTAACCACACAAAAATTATGAACTTTTATATCTTGTAGTTTTGTTTAAATTTTATGTTAGAACCTGGTGTATATAATAAATCTATCAAAGCTGATATGTTACAACCATAATATATTGTGATCAGTACGGAGATACTTTTAGACATCCTTCAAAATAAAAGTGGGTTTTTAATTTTCAACTTATAAGCTTTTTTTATTGGGTCTACTATTTGGAATCATGATTGGTTGAATGATTCATGCTACATAAAAGCAAAAAGACAATAATTTACTATGTTTTTTTATCTTAATAGTTGGGTGGTGTGGCTAGTTGGGGATGAAATTTCTAGTTTTCAAAAAGAGTGAAAATTTAGAAAATGCGTTTGTTTCGTTCATTTTCTAAAAAACTTCTAAGAAGATGAAGTTTTTTTATTTTATAACTTCTATTTAAATTAGAAAACTGATTCTATTTGTTTTTCAAAAAAAACTAAACCCCTTTTCTAATTTTTCTAAAATAGAAAATGAAAACTCTAACATTTCAACTAAACGTATTTTCTAAACTTTTCATAGAAAAATGAAAATGAAAATTCAATTCCAATTTACAGGAAATGAAAACAGTTTTTCACAACCAATTGCACCCTAAGTGTTTGGTTGTGAATTTTTATCAGTTTTCCAAACAGAATAAAAATTTAGAAAATGCATTTGGTGCATTCAATTTTCAAAAATTTTCCAAGAAAATAAAAAAATTTGTTTTCTTACTTCTATGTAAATTAGAAAACTAATTTTAGTATTTTTTCCAAAATTTTCTAAACACGTTTTCAAATTTTCCAAAATGAAAACTCCATCATTTCAATCAAATGCTTTTCATAAAATTTGTATAGAAAACTGAAAATTAAAACTTAACACCATTCTCTGAAAAACTTATTTTTTAAATGAAAACAATTTTCCATAACCAAACACATCCTTAAACATTATGGTTTAAGAAAATGTTTTCATTATATTCTTTTGGATTTAGTTTTACCTGATAATTTTATTTCTGAAGCTTCGACAAATTCTTTTGCCATTCAAAATGTGCAAAATAATAATCATTTGATTTATTTTCTACTTGGGCAAAATCCTTGATTTCAAAGTAAAAGTTATGTAACATCCCAATTCTAAATTCCCATATTATATGCTAAGTGTGTCTCATTTATATGTTACGAAGGATATTATGTGCTTACATGCGAGAAAATGTTAAGTGTGTTAAAATTTTACTAAGTGTATTAGTAGTGCCATATAAGGTAACCGATGATTTAGTGGGAGTTTGTGTTTGAAATTTTAAGGTTATTTTTCTTTGGAGTATATGAGAGGATTTAGAAATTTTCATGACAATCGGAGTTAGATTGAGAAATTTGGAGAAAACGAGTCAAAACGTCAACGGTTAAGCTATGGATTCGTAAAACCAATTTTTTAAAGAGATATTTTCTGGAATATTATTATTGGAAGTTGTAGATTATTTCGTTACGAACGCGTAGGCAAAAACCTCATTGAAAACGGAGTTCCGAGCGAAAAGTTACGCTATTTTTAGTTTTAGTGGTCAAAATGAGTACTTAAAGCGGGTCAAACCTGACCCAACATGGTTTTGACCTACAAAACTTGAATTTAAGCTCCATTTTAGACCATTTTCAGTCTCTTAACATACACACAGAGTAAAGGTGCGAATTACACACACTTAAGCTCAAACACCTTCAATTCTTGGAGAATCAAAGATCAAGTGATGAATTCTTGATGATTATGTAAAGATTGTTGAAGGTATACTTCTAATACTAAGTTTACTCTTTGCAATTAGTGTCAATCAAGGAAATTAGGGTTTGCATGTTTGAAATTAGTGGTTGATTTTGTAAGATTATGGTTTTATGTTGGTTGTTATCATGTTATCTTGAAGGATTACACAACAATTTAAAGGTAATCTCATCTTTGTTCTTGTTTTGATGTTGTAACAAGATGATGACTTTTGGGTGAAATAAGCTTAATGCATGTGTAAGATAAGTGTAGAAATCAAGATATTATGCTCAGATTATGTTAATACATTAGTTAGTTCTTTGATTACATGGTTGATATGCAAGAAGATGGAAAGAATAAGTGAGTATTCATTATGAATAAGTTAACTATTTGTTATACAAAGTTGGATTTTGATGAAATTGGTAGAAAAAGATGAATGGACCATGGTTTCTTGTTGATTTTATCTTGATGATGATAAAATTAAGTTATCATCTGAGTTTGGATAGGATTGCAAGGGAAATGGATACTTATTTGGACAAAAGTAAGATTTTCGAGTTTGAAAGTCACGTTACAGCACTATTTTGTAAAAATTGTATAAAATTGTAGAAAAATCAGAAAAATACAAGGTCAGTGGCGTTGGAAAGATATGAATCTGTACTTTAATCCATATGTTGAAGTCAAAGTGTGATTTTGAGTTTAAGTGGGGTAAAACAGAGGGTAAAAACAGAGCTGCAGCATATAAGTAAAGTTAGCTTATGATATGATTAAGTTGATAAAATGTGATTGGTTGTGCCAATACTTACGAAACTTGATATATGAACTCCAGGGGACATTTTAAGCTTGTTTGATTCCTTTGGAGGGTACCTTATAGTTGGATTTCAAGGTTGGACATTTGTCGAATTGTCGTTCGGTTTGACCGTATTTGACATTCGGTCGTGAGGTGAGTTAAATAGTTATTCAAATATTATTGTATTAAGTGTATATTTATATACCATCTATATGTATGTGATTTCTATGACTTTAGAGTCGGTTCTTATTGGTCTTTTGTCTTTGGACGTATTGATCTCTCGATTACGATTTCTTCCGAAATGTCGGTCGGTTTGGATATCCATGTATTCCGTCGGTATTGTTTCGTTGATTTCTCGTGAAACCGGAAGTACGGGGATTACTTTGTGTGATCCGTCCTGAAAACGGTGAATGTCAACATGCCGATGAAGGGGGGGATCGGTGAGACATTCTAGTCGTTCTTGTTGTCTGTTGGCCGTACTCGGTGCCTAATGTGAAGAGAGGCACGAGTATAGGGACTCGGGCATACCCGGGAGATGAAGGCGGGCTCCCTGCCAGTCCTAAGCATTGTATTATGTGAACCATAGGAGCTCGAGTATACCCAGTAACGATGGGCTCCCTGCTAGTCCTATGTGTTCCATTTGTTTGTTTATTTCGATATGTTGCTTTAGACCGTTTGACTAACGTATGATATTGATCCCGTGAAAAGGAATTGATTTGGTATCCTCTGATAATTACTTGTAATTTGCATTGAAATAAGCTTGTTATGTCATCATGAATTGTTTGATTTCGGCACTTGATTTTTTTGGTTATATTATGGACAATCCTTATTACGTAAGTGTTACTCTCAAATAATTGCTCATTGATATAACCATTCAATTGGTTGGTTTTTGGTTCCCGTGTATTTGTATAGACTTAATTTCAATAACATTTGTTTAGACTATTTATCTCACTAAGCCATGTGCTTATTGTTGGGTTTTTCTGTGATCCCCGAATCAAACTGATACGAAGAACACTTAAATTTGCGGATTTTTGGATAAAAACCCGAAAACCACGATCGTTCGTTCTAATCTATTTAAACGTTAATCTAAGAGGAATTTTACCTGGAAAGCTTGAGTTATAATCCACCGGTGATCGACCAAACGAACGTTCCTCTAGCAGAACACAAAAACCCGAGCTGACCGGAAAACCGAACTGGTTTGGGGTTTGGGCGGTGCCGAATTGAGAGAGAGAGAGGAGGGATTTTTTATGGAAACTGATTGGTGAATATCAAATTAAATTAAAGCCTATAAGGCTTTATTTATAAAGCTTTAAAAGGCAGTGTTTGTATCTAATCCAGTTTCCTTAATTATCTGATTTCTTTCTTTTTCCTAAAGAAAGAATATTCTAGATAATTATCTTTAATTAACTAGTTATTCTATTATATATTTATTTTACTAATAAATATATAATTTATCTAATTAATAACCCTCAAACTTTGGAATTTCTGACTGAAATTACCCACCTGATTTATAATTGACTATTATAAATCCAACCTCTCCATTTCTGGGTTTTATTTAACCTGTTCGATTTATAGGTCCTCACAGGTGTGACCCTCAAGTGACTTGTAACATTGGATGTGTAATTACTGGTTTGTCAACTTATGCGCATAATCACTAACAGACTCCCACTTGTGCAAGTTGGCAATACCTGTCTTGATCACACTGACCTAAGGAGGCCCCTAGACAGGCACTTAGGCTAAACAGGTTACAAGAACTCTTATACCCAGATAGGTGATTTAAACTTTTCGATAAGGAAATAACATTTACGAATCAACTGTTCATAAATTGGGTATATCTTGGTTTTTCCCTTTGCAACACTATACTTCATCTATGAGTATGAGCCTGGATTAAGTCAACTCTAAATACTCATGATTCTGTTTCTCGACTATCCGACCTCTACTGATAGGTAAACAACAAAGAACTAATCAGTTCGTTTGGGCATGGTCATGCACTTCATCAGTATATTCAGTCAGTCAAGGGGCCCAAAAATATCTCTCTTCGGAGAAGAGGTGCAAATCCCATCTTGCATATATGCATTTAACACCATGGCTTCCGCTGAATCTAGTTACGCCCTTTATAGCCACCCTGTTACGGCGTAGCGGTTGAACGTACTAAGTATCTAGTACTCCTCATGATATCAAACCAGATACCTCAGGTGATAGGGACAACCACTGTGAGATTCTACTGATGACAAAATCCAAGAAGTAGTCTCAACCGCGGATCACGTCCGATATTCGCTACTCTATCGAATATCCGTGCAGTTTTTGGTCTACAACGTTTGTAGCTGTTATTCAACCCACTGATCATAACTGCCCAAAAACTCACAATGACTTTAACACCCTATTGGGTTCCCACCAAAATAAGTTGTCACGGACAATTTTCGAATGAAAGACTGGGAACTAGTCTCATTCCTGGATTACAAAACATGCAAAATATAAAAGCGAATTTAAGAGACTAATTTTTGTATAGTCCATATCACACTCTATGATAATACTAAAATTAATAGCATCTCTTAATTTCCTTTTTCAGTGTCTACTCAACGTTTGTTAAATACTGGTCTAAATGAAGTATCACCTAACTTCAGTTTAAAGACCTTTGATTAATGTTTACCATTTTAATCAAAGTTATAACCAAAAAATATTACAAGTTTAACATCTTTTGATATTTTATACTTGTTTAAGCTAATTTTGTTTTGCACACACCATAAAACAAAAATTAGACTTCACTTTACCATATTTCCCTGAACTTGGAGATCTGGACTAACTCTAAGTTTACTGAATATGTAAAGTTGAATTGCAACTTTCCTTAGTTGCAGTGTAGATGATCGTTTTCTATCTGAAAACAGATTTCTATTTACCACACTGGTAAATTTCTAGAAATTTTAAAAGCTGATTAATATCTTTATTAATTTCTCCAACACAATTATTGATTATCATTTTATATTGTTTCAAAGATATGAAACTATATCTTATCTCCTTTTAAAAGGTAGATCTTAGATCTCATGAATTTATATCCTTCCTGGATTATAATTCCGAAATCTATCTAACCAATAATTAGCATATTTATCTTTTATTATTTATCACAAATCTGGATATAGAATGAATTGGGCTCCCACTGACTTTTATGAAAACTAACTATTACTCAAAATTAACTATTGACTTAGTCAAAAATTTGACTACTTAGTCAATTCTATTTTAAGTAATCAGAATTTTATCGTTTATATAAAACTTAACTGGATCTTTTAATCCTGATTCCAAAAACTTTGGAATTATTTCCTAGTTTTATACATGAACTGATATTATCAACGATCTGTAAGATAATATCCTAAATTCTCTAAGACACATGAGTGATTATCCTTAGATCATAAAATACCTTTTTATAATCTTTTACTCATTTATTTTATTCAAAAACACATTCCTATAAATATAGTACTTCGTGTGTTTTTAATAGTTTTCATTAAAGTGGTATAGTAATCATCATTATCTAGGATCTAAACTTGAATCACGTCAAAACTTGATTTCATTCATAACAAGCACAACAGACATTTCAAGGCAATAAATTTTAAAACTTTAAAACTTAAAACATTCAATTTAAAAACTCCCAAAAACAATGTAACCATAAGTACTAAGTAGCTGCATAAGTTCTTTAAAATGAAAAACTAAAAATGAAATGTCTTGATAATCTTGATCAACTTTGTGCTTTAGATCCTTGCAATTTCGGGCATTCACTTCTAACCACCTGCAATAAGTTTGCACTAGGCATCAGTACACTTGTACATCATACAAGTAGAAAGTGACAAACTGAGCAATCATAAATTCCTGAGGTTTACATACTTGCTTCATGACGCTTCGGGCAGTTTTGCCTCCAGTGACCGACTTCATTGCATGTGAAGCAACGATTTTCAGTTCTTGCTTTATTAGGCTTAACCTTCTTGCCCTTGCCCTTGCCCTTGCCCTTGATGTTTTCACGAACTTTGGGTGCACTCTGGGTGCCCTGAACTGGACCCTTTCCTTTGCCGGTGCCACCATGCCCATGCTTCTTCTTTACTCCTCCGTCCCTCACCATTAGCACATCCTTGGTTTTGTTCTTGGCCCCCATATTCAACTCAGCAGTCTTAAGCATGGAGTGCAATTCGGCTATTGTTTTCTCCATGTTGTTCATGTTGTAGTTGATTACAAAAGGCTTGTAATCTTCTGACAATGAGTTGAGTATAGTATCTGTTGCTAGCTGCAACGGAACTGGGTGACCGAGTCTCTCCAGGTGATCCATGTGTCGTTTCATCTTCATAACATGGTCACTTACTGAGGTCCCCTTGATCATCTTGCACTCGTTAAAAGCCTTCATGGCATCGTAACGTTCTGTGCGAGCTTGCGTTTGGAACATGTCCCTCAACTGGCGGATCATGTCATAAGCATTTGTGTTTATGAGCCCTGTTTGCAAATCTGGGCTCATAGTTGCAAGCATGAGACAACCGACATCCAGCAAATCATCTGAATGCTTTTTGTGAGCATTTCTGGCAGCAGCCGGGGCATTTGCTGGAGGGGCCTCCCCTAGAGGCTCTTCAAGGACATACCATTTCCTTTCGTGTCTGAGCACAATCATCAGATTGCGCTCCTAGTCAAGGAAATTGGAACCGGTGAGTTTATCCTTCTCAAGGATGGAGCGGAGGGAAAGATTGTTTGTGTTGGTAACTGTGTTTGCCATCTACACATTTTTTTAAAAAACTTTGGTTTTAGCAACTGTGAATAGACTAATTTCCAATAAAAATCAATAAACCCTTAAATGATCCTTTTATTGGACTAGGATCCTTATTTCATACGCCCCGATGTGCGTAATATTCTTGCTCCACCAGGCCTACGTATTATTTCGGTAGGTAAGGACTTTTACCAATCACATCTAACTGACATGACTCCTAGATCTTTTCGGGACAACGGTAATTACTCGTACATGTTTCAGTCCCTCTAAGTGTTTTTTGGCCCGGTACCACCCGGTGAATCTAAATAGAACCAAAACATTCAGTGTTATTTAGTCTGAATAATACATGATTATTCAGACTAAATATGTGACGTGGCGTGCTCTCGGTTATCCTCATGTGGGGAAAAGAGTTCCTTGACAAAAAATCTAAGTATCCTTCCGGAGGAAGGGATTGAGGAGGGTATGACAAGGGGGAGTTTCAGGAGGTGGTGGGAGAAAGACGTGAGTATCGCTAAAATTTTAACGGATGTTATTCAACATAAGAAGAGATCCTAAAGTCAACAAAAGAAAGATCATAGTGGGTGCGCGCGAAATAGGTCTTCATCTACTTAGTTTAGTCTCATTGGAATAAGGTGGCCTTTATTAATAAAAAAGTCGGGCCTACGACAAGTTTATTGGGTGGCAAAGAGTGGTTTACGGGTAGCTTAATAGAAGGAGCAAAAAGAAGGAAGTTGATTAAATCGCATGGCTGGTGGGATCATGTAGTTAATAATGGCAGGTAGGCGGAATCGATCGGAACTATCACAAAATCAGGTGAGAGGCGGGGTGCTAGGCAACGAAATGAAAAGACGGGGGAAGGCAGAAATAAGTAGGAAGTCTTGATCACAATGCATTGTCAAAAGCAGCGCATCTCGCCAGGTGGCAGTTTCACATGAGATTCATGGGAAGAAGGGGAAAGAGTTCGAGATGGCTTGCAGGGTTGTATCTGTTGTCCAACTCAAGAGGAGTTCGTGATTTCGGGTTCTTGATGGTCGTATGGACAACGGAGGGGATAACTCCTCAATCACTCGCGTCGTGGTCGCTTTGAGCCAGGGAGTTTATTCCTTGTAAACAACCCGGGGAGAGGCTATTGTTTTAGGGTTTTTTGGTCGAGTTGGGCAACACTTTGTTTCGGTCGCTTTGTGTATTTGTGGTGTTGATTCTGCTTGTCCGCTTTTTCTTGTCTGCTTATGTTTCTATATTTGGATTTGGTTTCTATGGGTAAGGTAGTTTTCTTTTGCATTTCAATAAAATGGTGCATTCAATCTCATTACCAAAAAATAAAAAATAAAAAACATTTTTTATCAATATATACAAATATATATATTAAAATTTAAATAATTTTTAAACATGAAGATTTTTTATTTTTTATTTTATTGGAAAAATAAAAAGAATAATATTATAACGAAATAAAAAAAACAAAAGCTTTATTTTCTGAATTTTAAAGTATTTGTTAAAAAGTTTGTTATGAAAAAAACAAAGTTTTATGGTAGCTCAAGATTATTTTTAAAATTTTAAAGCATTTGTTAAAAAGTTTGTCATAAAAAATCAAGTTTTATGGTAGTTGGAGAAAGTATATATATTGATTGAGCTATTTTAATTTATCTATTAAAAAACAACTCTATTTCAGTCATTTTTATCCGTTAAGTGGCTTGTAGTCCAACGATATTTGGTGTCACTAAATGATGCCCATTTCTTGTGGTTGTGAGTTCAAGTCCTGTTATAAACGTTGGAGTAGATTTAGAAATAAATTTAGTGGGTGAGTATTGGTCGTTCAAAAAATATTTTGACCATATTTTATCTATCTAATATATATTTTAAATAACCATTATTGTTCTTTAATAAAAAACATGTTTCTAAAAATACTCTAATTATAGATGATCATTTAAGAGATCAAAATAGGTTTTCCAATAAAAAGAGAACTAGTGGTTTGCCCGCGGTGTTTGGAAAACATTTTTAAAGAAAAATAGAATTTGTTTTTATACATTATTTTCATAAATTTGATTTTCGTATTTAAATAAAATACATTATAAGCCTATATAAGGAAGGGTGTATGGAAAACTTAAATTTCCTAAGAATAAATTGTGGATTTGGTCCCTGTGGTTTGATAATTTTTTTGACCATGGTCCTAATGTATGTTTATCTTGGATATAGTTATTGTGGTTTTCATTTCATTTTGATCATGGTACCTCTCACTAACTCATTCATTAACCTCGTTAATTGAATGACTATTTTAGTAATTTTCTATTCTTTTGTTTTTTCTTGTAAAAAATAAAAACAATTTTTAAACACACAAATTCATATATATATATATATATAATAGTTTTAAAATAAATAAAATAAGAGATTATTATATGATTTGGTTTTTTAAATAAAAATATAAGGTATATCATATACAATTTAATTATTTTTTAAACACAATAACATATGTTTGTTTGTGTAATGAAAATGATACCAACTTAACCATAATTAAAGTATGTAATAACATATGATTTAATATTACAAATAAAATGATACAAAAATAAGATGAATTAAAAGATTAAATGAAAATGGTTTACAATATCATATAGTTAAAAACTAAAAATGTGTCACAACCTTTATATACACATGGCTTTTCAATTATAATCAATTTATTATTGTATTCAATTGTTATATATTTTAATAAAAATATACATAGTTTTATCCAAATAATAGTTATTGATAAGTTTTACTATAACAAATTCATTTATGTATTTGGAGGTTTCATTTTCATTAATGAAGATAAAAAAGTTTGAAGATTACACTTTTACATATAAAAATTACCAAAACATGTCTATCTCAATGAACTTTATGTTATCAATATTCAACATGTAAATTAAAATGTCTTAAATTGGCATAATTAACCGTCATCTCCATTTTTTTATATCAATTAAAATCGGTTTTTATTAAATTCAATTGTTATATTTAGGTATACATATTATTATTTTTTAGTATCATGTAAATAAACATTTAAATTTAATAATGATTAAAACATATACTAAATTCTAAATTTCAGAAATATATAGAAGATAAAAAACAAATAATAACTTTAGAATTCATATGAATGTCAAGAAATAATCTCAACAACAATCAATAAGAAATAACAATAAGAGATAAAATGATTAGTAAACTTGAAACTAAGAAAAAGTTAGAATACAAAAATAAATAATAAAAAAACTCAAAAATTTCTATAAAAAAGTGAATACACGGATCAATCTTCTTACAAACCCGAAAATTAAAACACTCATTTACCCAAATTAATCTTCTTGAAACAAACCTGAAAATTAAAATTACTCATTGATAAGGAACATTTCACGTTTGTAAACGGACTATATCGTCTCAGATTGTAATAATTACTTGCAATATGCGATCATCGAATCGTTGTTGCCACTGAAACTTTAAAATTGTCGCCAAAAACAAACTTTCGATTCCATTAGAAAACATAACAAAATGTAGATGATAAAAGTAAAAATTAACTCTAAAATCTCAACAATAATCAATTATAAATAATAAGGGCCCGTTCGTTTCACAGATTATTTTTATGGGATTTGGATTCTGTCAAAGGAATTGGATTTGGCAGGATTTGGATTTGGCAGGATTGTGAATCCAGTCCAGCGTTCGGTTGACAAAATCAGTCAGGATTTACAATTCCATCGGAAACCGCCACGAAGGTCACCACACCACGATGGTGCCCTAATTCCGGCCACACCACCCCGTAACCGCCACGAAGGTCACCAACTTTATCTCTAATCTCTAATCTTTCTCTCTCCACCTTCCAGATCTAGTGAAATAGATATGGGGGTTTTTTGATTTGGTGGTGGTTGGTTTAGAGGCAGCGCTGGTGGTGGTGGTGGTTTGGTGGCAGCGGCGGCGGTGGTAGTGGTTTGGAGTTGGCAATGGTGGTGGTTTGGAAGCAGCGGTGGTGGTGGTTTGAAGGCAGCGGTGGTGGTGGTTTGGTGGCAGCGGCGGTGGTGGTAGTGGTTTGGAGTTGGCGATGGTGGTGGTTTGGAAGCAGCGGTGGTGGTGGTTTGAAGGCAGCGGTGGTGGTGGTTTGGAAGATGGTGGTTTGGACGATGGTGGTGGTGATGGTGGTTTGGACGATGGTGGTGATGGTGGTGGTTTGGACGATGGTGGTGATGGTGGTGGTTTGGAGGGTGGTGACGGTGGTGGTGATTTGGAGGGTGGTGGCGATGGTGGTGGTTTGAAGGGTGGTGGCGATAGTGGTGGTTTAGAGGAAGTGGTTGGGGGGGTGGTGGTGGTGGTGGTTGGGGGTGGTTGGGGGTTATAATGGTAAAAATTACAAATCCTCTATTTGTGGATTTTAAAATACCATGGGGGGGTGGAGGATTTAAAAATCCTACAACTAGGGGAATGTGTGAGATTTTGAAAAAACACATTCCTTTGCTTATTTTCCAACCGAACACAGGATTCTTCAGGAATTTAAAATCCAATCCCCCTGAATCCCATAGAATGCAGTGAAACGAACAGGGCCTAATAAGAGTTAGAATTATTAGTAAAATTTGAAACTAAAAAAATATATATAATACAAAAATAAAATAAAAACTCTAAAATTCCAAGAAAAGTAAAAAAAAAATGAATACTTGAATCAATCTTCTTGAAATAAACCTAAAAATAAAAAACACTCATTGAAAAAACATATTCATGCTTATTGAGATTACATCATGTCAGATTGTAATACTTACGTGCAAGATGTGATTATCGAACCGTTGTTGTCATCAAATCTTTAAAACTATCGTCAAATACAAACTTCTGATTCAGATAGAAAAAACATAGTATAATATAGAAAACATAAGTTAAAACAAATTCTAAAATCTCAACAATAGCAAATAAGAAATAATACTCGGATTAGTAGACTTAAAGTAAAAAATTGAAAAGGGATTTTATTGAAAAATAACATATCAAGTGAGGTGATTGATATGAACGAAGAAATGAGGTTACATAACATGATTTTGTTGAAGAATAATAATAATAGTTAGAGAAATGAATAATACATCTAGTGGAGAAGAAGAAGAAGAAGAAGACAATTAGTGATGAAGAAATCATGATGAATGGATGAATTTGTAGGGGTGAGCAAAAAAACCGAAACCCGAAAACCCGACCCGATCCGACCCGAAAAAAACCCGAAAAACCCGACCCCGAAAAAACCCGACCCCGAATTCCCCGAAAACCGAAATCCCCGAGGGTTGATCGGGGTCGGGTCGGGTGTGAAAATTTGTACCCCGAAACCCGAAACCCGAACCCGAAACCCGATTTTTTAATGTTTTTTAAATATATTTTGTGTATTTATAAAACTACCGCTAATGTTTCATTATTTTTTTAAATATGGCAGCAAATGTTTCTGTTTGGAATGCTTCTAAAGTTGTAATAGACTTAAATTAGAGCCCAAATCAATTCATCAAAATCAAATACGGCTTCTCTCTCTCTCTCTCTCTCTCATTGCTTCATCGGCGCTCTCACCACCATCAACTTTTAGATGTTGATTTTAATGTTGGTATTTGTTATTTTTCGTTTGTTGGTATCTTAGTTTGTTACTTTAAATGTTTATTTTTACTTTGAAACTTGAAAATGTAATAGGGAAAAAAAGTCAAAATAAAATCGGGTGCCCCGAAAACCCGCCCCGAAATCCCCGAAACCCGAAATCCCCGAAACCCGAAAACCCCGACCCCCGAAAAGTCGGGTATCGGGGCCTCCATTTTCCCCCCGAAACCTGAAAACCCGAAACCCGAAATCCGAAAAACCCGTCCGATGCTCACCCCTATGAATTTGTAGCTTTCACCTTTAAGAATGAAGATAAAAAGTTTTGGAGGTTACATTTCCAAAATAATGAAGTTACATTTAAGAATAAAGATGAAAAGGTTTTGAAGGTTACTCTTTTAAAATTACTAAAACAACCATATCCCAATAAACTTTGTGTGTTTGGTATAGGGGTATAATGGTCTTTAACATATTCAACATTAAAAAAATTCAAAAACTTGAGAAAAAAGATAGAGGTCATTCTAAGCATTAGGATGTGTCACCTCATTCTTAGAGGTTTTTACTTTAATATATATAAATGATATGCACGCTTTTAAATAATGGTCTTTAGATATTTCAATTTGGATCAGAATGACAACATAGCCCAACTCACTTGAAGTTTTTTTTAATGAACAATAAAAAAACACTTGAGTTGCGTTGCACCGGTTAGCTTTAGCAGAATGTAGTGGAAAATATCATTTATTTTAGGTTTAAATGTAGGCACTATCGTAACCTTTGCGGCCATAGATGTTCACTTATGATGGTTCTAAACCATTCGTGTTTATCCGAGAGATTAGTTGGTGTGTTTAAGCTAGTCTAAAAATCTACCATAACCAAAAAAGTTTTAAAATTTTTATAAGTGTTTTTTTATGTGGATAGACAATTTTTATATTTTTTAACCAACAAATATAATCTATGAATGGAAAATGGTATAATCATTATGTAGTTGGTGTTATAAGGAAAAGACAAGACAATTAATGCTAAGTCTTGGTGGATTTGGTTGCAAGACTGAAGGCATAAATATCGCCTAGGATGATCCTTAAAATATACATAAAGAGAAAGAAAGAATGTAGGAGGACTAAACGAGAACAATATATATATATATATATATATATAGAGAGAGAGAGAGAGAGGTTCATGCGAGAAACATAACTTTTTAAGAAAACGTGAAAACGAATCTCAACCACTCATCTGGTCAATAATGGCGGCTTTGACCGGGTCCCTTCCTTTAAGACTATACACAACAACAATCTCATCCAATCCAATCTCAAATTAAAATATTATTTTCTCTCACATCCACCTTATAATATTCAACTTCAATCCAATCTCAAATTTTTACATTCCCAACCACAATCTTCTACGATCTAATCTCATCTATTATATTATTTTATAAAAGTTATATTCTTTATTTTATATACATATTTTTATTTTCATACTGTGTGTTTGAGTAATACTGAGAGCTATGAGAGTTAAAAAAAATGAATTGTTGAGATCTATAGCAGATAATTGAAAAAATAAACAGGGCCGGTCCTACGACTTTTTATGCCCTGGGCGAAAAGACTAAATAATGCCCCATTATTTAAAGCTATAAGACATAAAAACATATTATTTTTAAAAGACCAATCTTTGTTACTATTACCAAATAATAAGTGTCTTTTATAATACATATCTTATAATCATATAGTACTATAATGTAACATCAAAGCTAAATTGAATTTTAAAGATGTTGTATATAATGATACTTATGCTCAAGCTAATTGTATACAAAACTATGTATAATGCTTAATTTGTCTTAAAGCATAGAAAACTTAATATTATACTTGTATCATAATTTTTATTATCTAAATACACTCATTTTGTGTAATTGGATTTACGAGATTCAACATCGAATAAAAATACAAAACAAAATAAATAACATTTTTGAGAATCATATTTATGATTGCGGAAATCACAAAAAGGAGTTGAAACTATGTAATTATTTAAAATATTTCATATGAGGTTGATTTTAGAAAATGTGGTAAAAGATCTTTGTGGTTCATTTGTTGAAATTAGCTTGGTAATCTAAATCGTTTCATGTAAATTTTATCTTACAAAATGTGTGACAAAAATAATAATAAACTTTTAAATATATCACATGTTTTTTGTAAAAACATACATACAAATTTTAATTATTGAATATGATTAATTTTCTTTTATTTAATATTAATAAGTGTTGCCAAGAAAACAAAACAAAAATCGAAAAAAAGAATTATAGAAAATAAAAATGAATCAACAAGAAATGTAATAATATAAAAATAGACGAACTAAATACTACTATAGGGCATTAATAGCCTAGTGGTAAGGAGATGTTTAAGTATTTTATAGGTTTAGGGTTCAAGTCTTGTTGTTAGCAATTTATTTAATTTTTTTTAATAGTATAATAATATCATTGGGCCAAGATTAATGCCCCGTTGGGCTCTGATGCCCTGGGCCACCGCCCACGTAGCCCACCCTTTGGGCCGGGCCTGAAAATAAATATCAAAATAACAAGATGATTGAAACGAAACAAAAAATCCGTGTGAAGAAAATATATCAACATTGGTCTCTATTTGTAGGGAATTAAAAACCATAAATTTTGGTATATTTTTTATTTTTTTAATTTATTTATAAAAGTTTGATTTTTAAATAGATAAGATTTTATTTTAAAATTTTAAAATAAACCAATTAAATGTTGACACATGTCATATGTTTGGTTAAAATAATGGGACAATCTTAGTTCGTTGAGTGATCTTATTTGGCCTGATCGTTCGGTGCAATTTTCTTTTATCTTTTTATTTTTAATATTTCTTTTGTCTTTTGTGATTTGAGATTTGTAAAATATCATCATTGTGGGCAGTCTAATAATCTCCACCCTCTCATGAATCGCGTTAATCCTCCGTGATCGCGTCCACCGTAATCGAAGATGTGTGGCTGAGATTCGTTTACATATTTTCTTAAATTGACATGGTTCTTGTATGAACCCACATCTCTCTCTCTCTCCCTCTCTCTATATATATAGATGAATAATCAAATAAAAACCATTTTATTAGTGTGAACTATGATTACTAATCTAGACCATCAATCAATTTTAATCAATGGTTAATAATATTAATGACATTTTTTATAATTTTTTAACAACTACTTGTTCACACCTGATTATAAGCCCACAAGGGCAATGTAGGTATTTTAACATCTAGATCTATTTCTTCTCTAATACAAACCCTAACACCCACCCCCATCTCCTCAATTACAACAACCACAAATCTAACCCTCATCTGACTTTTACGTCGCTGCCGCCACCACCGTCCACTGTGCCACTATCGCCACCGCCGTCAATTGTGCCGCTGCCGTTTAATCGCTTTCTATCTCTGTCTCTATATATGCATACCCCAAAAAGCTTCTTCTTCCTAAACCTTCTTCTCCCTTTGGGGATTTAGGAGACAGGAGAAGATTCTTTCGTTCTCCAATTAATTGGATAAAAAGACAAAAAAACACACATACAATTGATAGATAACCATGGAGCAACAGAATTCAGTACCGTCAGTAACCACCACCACCACGGCGGCAGAGCCTTCTTCAATGGCGGCTAATCCTTTTTTGGTTGAGGCTCTTCAGAATCCTCGTCATCATCTCACTAGTTAGTGTTCAATTTTCTCGATTTTGTTCCTTAAATTTGTCCTAATTTTGATTTTTCTAAATACTGATTTATCGATCTATTCTGGCTAGTGTTCAATTTTCTCGATTTTTTTCTCAATTTTTCCCTAATTTTGATTTTCTAGATATTGATTCTATCAATCTATTGGTTTATTTTTGATTGGGTTTGTTGGATTGGATTGTTTTTGGATTTGCAAGAGGTAACTAGAGAGTTGATGTATGCACTGAAGGTGTTCGATGAAATGCCACAGAAAGATGTAGTTGGATTTAACGTCCTGATTTCATATGGTGAATTTAAATGTAATTGAACATTTTGCTTTGTAATCATTAGATGAACATAATTGTAAATAGACATTTTGTTTTGTATTCATTAGATGAATATAACTATATATAGACATTTTGTTGTGTATTCATAAAGTGAATTTATGTTTTTATTCATTAGTTGAATTTATAATAAATCTAAAGATTCATAATATGAATCTAAATATTCATGTACTGAATTTGAATGATCATAAGGTGAATATGAATATTCATATGGGGAATATGAATATATGAGTATTCATATGGGGAATATGAATATATGAATATTCATATGGTGAATGAACTACAATTTTTTTTACCAAATGACGATCATGCCCTTTTCAGATCAAAGGCTTAGATCAATCCTCAACTTTTCACTAATAATTTGGTCCTCTCTAGATGATACCTCAATATATATATATATATATATATATATATATATATATATATATATATAAAGCAGAAACATGGTTTATCCACACGGCACTTGTAATAACCGAGAATTTCAAATTATGAGTTTATTCTATTATAGAGAAGTTTAGGGGCCAATTGTGCCTCTTATTGAAACTTGAAAAAGGTTTGGGCTTACGCTATTTTGAGTAATGGATTAGTGAGGCCATGGGCTTAAGCCCATGGTAACTTTTTGCTAATTAGGGTAAATTTTGTAAGGAGCAGTGTGTGTGTTTGAGAGTCAGGAGGCAAAAAGGGGGAAGGCTTTCATCACCATCTTCATCATCGTCATCAATTGAGTGATCTTCTTTTGCGTAAGATAGATTACAAAATTTTGTAGTCTAGCAAGAAAGAAGAAGTGTCCCAAGGTTGGAATAAATGTTGAAAGCCAGAAACAAGAGAATAAGGATCTTAACTAATAAGTTTCAAATTTTCGCTGCAAACCTTTATAGTCACTTAAATAAATCATTTTCCTACCCTTACCCTAAGCCTAACATTACAACCCTAAAGTCCTCTTGACAGTTGAAAACTTTCCAGTGGGGAGATAGGATTTGGTGACAAGCATATGAATTCGGAAAAAGGTCGTGTATTAGTGTGATCACTATACAATATTCTATCCCACGAGAGATACACGTTATTATAAAAAGTGAGGGTAAGATGGTTGAACTTGGTTTGATTACTCATTGTACCATATGTGTGTCTGAATTATACCTGACTTCTCTTAAGCAATTACTGTTATAATAATTTATTGAGATAATTTTGGCGCTATCTTTTCTTATTTTCCAGATTTTTGATTGAGGACAATCAAAGCTTAAATGTGGGGATTTGATAACACCAAAATTATATATGTTTGGGTGTTCTATTTTGATAAGATTTACCCCTGTTTATACCTTGTTTTAGTACATTTTACTTCCAAAACGCTTTCCTTTTCCGTTTTGTAGGTTGAAAGGCACTTGGAACGAAAAGTAGGCAAAAAGGCGAAAAAGCACGAAAAATTGGAAATTCAGATAAATAGACCACTCTCACGATCGCGAGATGGCAATCTTGCGCCGCCAGATGTGGTGCTATCAAAAGAGAAATCGTGCTGGAGATGCTTAGCGTTGCGAAACTAGGATCTGACGTCGTGAAATATGTCAACAAGGATTGAAAGATTCTAGAACATTCAAGATTCACTATTTTGGGAAGGCTTTCAATGCCTCGCGTTGCGAATTCTAACCTCGCAAGCGCGAGGTGCACCGCATCTGCCTTTAAATACAGCCTTAAGCTTGGTCTTTTAAATAATCTAATGTTTTTATATCACAATTCTGAAAAATCCAAGGAGAGGAGAGGAGTAGCGTATGAGCCTATAATTGAAGAAGGTGCTTAAACGTAGTGAAACATCGCCGGTCTACACCCGGAGTCGTCTTGTTGGTGCCTGATAACACCAAAATTATACATGCTTTGGTTGAGCTTAATTGTATGACTTTACCCCATTTCTCACCCGTTTCTGATCATTTCACTCACCTTTTGGACTTATTATTGCTTTTGTAGGTTTTAGAGGCCGTGGAACGGAAAAGTACGAAAAAGGCGAGAAAACGTGAAAAATGCACAAAGACATTTTAGTAGCCTTTTGGCGATCACGAGATTTCAAGTTTAGCGCCGCCAAGTTCGCCAAGTTCGAAATCCAGGGTTTGCCCTAAGTATCTCGCGCCGCGAAAGTGCCGTCTGGCGAACGCGAAACAGTCTCTGACCTCTCCTTTTAAATACCAGCCTCCTCCTTCAGTTTTGATATAGCTTTATAGGGACGTAGAGAGACGCATAGAGAGCTTTTTAGAGAGACATATAGATAGAGAGTGATATTAGAGTGCTGCCGATATGCTGCGGGGTTCGATCTCCGATCATCCGTCGTTGTACTGTCGGTATAATGTCTGTGTCTACTCTTGTTTTATCTGTTTTTATTATGTCTAGTGAGTAGTCTTTTATAATGGTACTTATTGTGGTCGATGAACCATTGTGGATGATGATTTTATGATTTAATGTTTACTGGTTTGTTTTTGGTTAATTGAATGTGTGTTATGGTTCCGATCTGATTCGTATTGTTTGGTTATTTGAACTCGTTGGTTGGGTGTATCTGTTTTGACCAAGATAGATAGACTCCAATAGGATAATCAACCTTTCTTGACCTACCCTTCGTTCCGGAGAGTTGTGTTAGGTGGTTACTCGGATCGAGAGCGACCAGGTAGTAGAAAACCATGCAATAGAGATAGGATTGGGTGACCGGTACTAGATTGTCTGACAAACGACCTATGTATTGGGACTAGGAGGATCAAGACCTAGTTGATAGCCATAATAGTCACATGTTAGGGTGTCTCAGACTTAAATTCCTACAATAACCGAAACAACCAAACCTTTGGCCTTTTTAAATCATCCACTTGGGGATTCACTATACCATGATAAGTACTACTGTTTTCCTTTATATAGTCTTAATCACTCTTTTAATTGCTTTCTTAGTTTTTAATTAGTTTAGTTGTCTTTTTGGTTATTAAACTTTTTTCATAAAAAAAACCCCCCAAAGCTTTAGGTTAATTAAACTAGTCAAGATTAACAGTCTACGATAACTTGACCGTTCCCAGTGGTAGATACGATACCTGGACTTTCCTACACTATATTACTCACGATCAGGTACGCTTGCCTGTATATGTGGTAAGACAGTGGCTAGGCATTAGAGGTTAAAACTTGTTTCGCTTTTTATATACAATAATTACCGCATCAAGTTTTTGGCGCCATTGCCGGGGAACGGTAGTTGTTAGATTTTAGTCTTTATTAGTTTTGTTAATAGATCCTTGTGAGGGATTCTTTCCCTTGCAAGTTTTTCGCTTTCTAGTTTAGTTAGTTATTTTTATTTTATTTTATCTCTTTGTTTCCCGCAAGTTGCCCGTAACCGTTTGTTGTGGTTTCAGTCACGACGGAATTGTTAGAGCCATTTGAGGAGCCGGAGAGAGAATTCAGAAAAAGAAACAAAAAGAAAACAAAAGCCAACAAAGTTCGCCCGAGAGCTTTGATTTTTGATATGGGGGACGAAGCACCAATGTGGACCGCCAGGAGAGCCGCTCCAACCGTACCCACCAATCCGATCACGAAGCCGGACCTAAACAAGGAGATCTCGGGGAAGCTCCTTCACATGATCAAGGACCTCACCTTCGACGGGAAAAATGATAGCAATCCTATCATACATATGGAGAACTTCGTGGATATATGTGATCTGTTCAAAATAGAGGAAGGCCGAGATGATGCGATTCGTCTTCGAGTCTTTCCTCTTACACTTACCGGAGAAGCTAGAGCTTGGTTGCGATCGTTGGAGGCAAGTTCAATCACCACTTGGGAAGGACTTCGCTCAAAGTTCCTTTCCCGATTTTTTCCACCATCCAAAATCGACAAGTTAAGAGCCGAGATCCGATCCTTTCAACAAGATGACGGGAGACGATATCCGAAGCATGGGAACGTTTCAAACACCTTCTAAATTCGTGCCCGAGTCACGGATTGAGTAAGAGTGAACAAGTCTAAACCTTCTATAGTGGGCTTGCTTATTCTTCACGAGCTACATTGGATTTATCTGCCGGAGGTGTCTTTATGTACAGAACACCACAGAAGGATATAAGCTTCTCGAGGACATGCTCATACACAACATAGATTGGAGGACGGATAAGCGCCTACAAATCTTGAGAATGGCCGGAAAGATCTCAACCGACTTCGACCCATCCGATGAATTAGCCTCAATGAAAAACCAACAGGTAAAGTTTGAACGCAAAATCGAAGAACTAATTAAATCTGTTCAAGCTTTGCAAGTTGGATGCGAGGAGTGCAAGGGACCACACTTGACTAAGGATTGCCCGAATCGACCGATGA
This sequence comes from Centaurea solstitialis, assembly GCA_030169165.1. Taxonomy (NCBI): domain Eukaryota; kingdom Viridiplantae; phylum Streptophyta; class Magnoliopsida; order Asterales; family Asteraceae; genus Centaurea; species Centaurea solstitialis. Next base: position 68,147,958 of record CM058042.1, read on the forward strand.
TGACACCCGAGGAGGCGAACTACCTTAACCGAGGCGACTATCAAGGGAGGTGGAACAACAATCGTAATTTCATTCCGAGACCTCCCGGTTTCTTTGCACCAAATCAACAAGCCCAAAGACCGGATGGAGAGCCACGCGTTTCTATCGAAGACCGACTACTCCAATTCATGGATTTAAAAAGAAGCTAAACGATGAGGTAGGTTCATACTTACGTAACCACCAAAGTACTATCCAGAATTTGGAATTGCAGGCTGGTCGTATCTCGCAATTGCTAAGTGAAAGGACTCAAGGGGAGCTGCCAACGCAAACCCAAGTCAACCCGAAGGTAGAGAACGCGAAGCCGATGCTCATGATGACCGGAGAACCATCAAAGAAGAAGTGGAGGGACATCTACACAAAGAAGTATGTGGAGAGCGATAGCGGAAGTGAACCCGATTATGCCACGGATTATGACTCGGAGGGGTTCACCATTTCGTTCGAGCATCTAGGACTCAAAGGACCCGTTTCTTCAAGTGATGATGAGGAAGAAGATGGAAAGCAAGGCGGATATGCGGAGTTCGTGATACCGAAGAAAGAGGATAAAGGCAAAGAGAAAGAGAAAGAGAAGGCGGCGGAAGATGAACTCATCTACATTGCACCTATCAAGCATGATCCGGGAAGTTACAACTTACCTATTTCATGTTCTAAATTTAATGGTCTTGCTTTGGTAGATTCAGGTGCCGCACTTAACATGATGCCTGTTGGTTATTGCAGGAAAATGGGAGTGATGCGGTAATTATTATATATAAAAATCGAAACAAGTTTTAACCTCTAAAAGCCTAGCCACTGTCTTACCACATATATACAGGCAAACGTACCTGATCGTGAGTAATATAGTGTAGGAAAGTCCATGTATCGTATCTACCCCTGGGAACGGTCAAGTTATCGTAGATTATTAATCTAGATCAGTTTAATTAACCTAAAGCTTGGGGGGGGGGGTTTATGAAAAAGGTTTTAATAACTAAAAAGACAACTAAATTAACTAAGAACTAAGAAAGCAATTAAAAAGATTGATTAAGAACTATATAAGAAAAAACAGTAGTACTTATCATGGTATAGTAAATCCCCAAGTGGATGATTAAAATAGGCCAAAGGTTTGGTTGTTTTGGTTATTGTAGGAATTTAAGTCTAGGACACCCTAACATGTAATGACTATGGCTGTTAACTAGGTCTTGATCCTCCTAGTCCCAATACTTAGGTCGTTTGTCAGACAATCTAGTACCGGTCATCCGATCCTATTTCTATTGCATGGTTTTCTACTACCTGGTCGCTCTCGGTCTGAGTAACCACTTAACACAACTCTCCGGGACGAAGGGTAGGTCAAGGTAGGTTGATTATCCTATCGGAGTCTATCTATTTTGGTCAAAACAGATACACCCAACCAACGAGTTCAAATAACCAAACAATATAAATCAGAACGGAACCATAACACACATTCAATTAACCAAAAGCAAACCAATAAACATTAATTATAAAATCATCATCCACAATGGTTCATCGTCCACAATAAGTACCACTATAAAAGACTACTCACTAGACATGATCAAAACAGAAAACATGATAGTAGACACAGACATGATACCGACAGTACAACGACGGATGATCGAAGATCGAACCCCGCAGCGTATCGGCACCACTCAGACTTCACTCTATATTCTGTCGTTTCTATCTTCTATGCATCTGTCTATCTATATCACAACTGAAGGAGGAGGCTAGTATTTAAAAGGAGCGTCTAGGGCCTGTTTCGCGTTCGCCAGACGGCTGCTTCGCGGCGCGAAGCACTTAGGTCAAACCCTGGTCTTCATCTTTATCGAACTTGGCGTCGCCAGATCTGGGATTTCGCGATCGCTAAGAAGCCCCTGGATTGAGATTGTGCATTTTTCACGTTTTTTCGCCTTTTTTCGTACTTTTCCGTTCCACGGCCTCCAAATCCTACAAAAGCAATAATAAGCTCAATTGGTGAGTGAAATGATCAGAAACGGGTGAGAAATGGGGTAAAGTAATACAATTAAGCTCAACCAAAACATGTATAATTTTGGCGTTATCAAAATCCCCACACTTAAGCTTTGATTGTCCTCAATCAAAAGACTAAAAGATAAGAAAGATAACACCAAAATTATCTCCACCCAAGATCATCCAAGAGAACAAAGTATACTTACACAATCGAACACACAAACAAGACACGTCAAAAAATCGGATACCAAGATCAACCTTTTACCCTCACATAGTATGAATATTCATATAAAGTGTATCTCTCAGGGGTAAAAGTGTATATGTAAGTAATCACACCAATACTCGACTAATTCCCGCATGCATAAGCTTGTCACCAAATCTAATCTCCACCACTGAGAAGTTGTCAACCGTCAAGAGGACTTTAGGGTTGTAACGTTAGGCTAAAGGTTAAGGGTAGGATAAATGATATATAAGTGACTAAGGGTTGTAGCAAAAACCTAAAAACTAGTCAGTTCAAGACCCAAATTAATCATCTGACTTTTGAGATTTTTAGAGCTCGAGATTTCTATCACTATCACTTTTATATCGGCCTAAGCATATTGCTTATTTGTGGCTTCGATATTTTTCTTTTCTTTTAAGCACATCGACTCTTTTGATTTTTCTTTTTGAATGAGTCGTTTTCTGTTTTTCTCTTTTCTTTTCTTTCTTTTCAAGCTCTCTATATTTTTTTTTTCTTCTTGAGTAGCAACTATGTTGCTTTTACTCTTTTTCTCTTTTTCTTTTTCATAATCCCTTTCTCTATTTGTCATATTCATAAAACGGACCAAAAACATGACAAGCTTCCAAATTTGAGCTACGGCCAAAAGATAGATAAAAACTGGGCTAAAGGATAAAGTGTATAGTGGGTAAAGAAATGAAAAGGCTAAGGCTCAAAAAGGTTACAAGGGATGAAGTACTAAAGATGAGTACTTTTCTATGAAAGGCTAGGCAAATCAAATAACCTTATAATGAGGTTATGTGACGAAGGCTAAAAGGGTTAGAAACGAAGGCCTCTATCAGTGCAATGGTGATAAATACTTCTCTTATGTGGTCTCGACAAGCATTCAAATGACAAGTTCTACCTTGGGTCAAAGTCGGTATTCTTCACAGAATAAATAACAATTAGGCTCAACTCTTAAAGGAATTGGGTGAGGCACTCATGGTAATCAGTATTCCAAGGCATCCTTTTACTCAACTAATCCTATTCAGTGTTTTCCTATGCAAGCAACTCAGTCCCAAAAACAATCTCAGATTTCGGAAAAAAATTGGGGTCAAATCTCAAAGCTTTAAAAAATTTGAAAAACGACAATCCACAAAGCAAAAAGTGAACCCATTTAAATAGATAAGTCTACATAACCCCCTCCCCACACTTAAAATTTGCAGTGTCCTCAATGCAACAATCAAAACAATTCTGGAGTAATTGGGAAAAAGAGAAACTTCCCGGGTTATGTGACGAAATCTGTTCTGATCTGAGAGAGTGTTCCAAATATCGTGCTCGATTCAAGATCATAGGTCGCTGTATCTATTACCAAAAGAAAAAAGAAAAAAGTAAAAACGAACTAAAGAAAATAAACCAAACTAAAGAAATTAAAGAGTACTTAAAATCCTAAACAAACCAAACAAAAATAAAAATTGTTCAACCAAACCAAACACAAACCACGCAGTTTAAAGTTTAAAGTAGAGTACAACCCAATTGAATCAAATAAAACCGATTAGTTACGGTTTTCAAAATCCCATTCATCGTAAGTTGAGTAGCCAGCAGGACCATCATCACTATCGCGCCAAACGGGATGAGGTTCGAGAGGAGCCGAGGGAGCATGTCCAACGCTTTCAAAGTACTCACTCATCGACGCGGTGACCCAAGACAATTCCCAACGAACACCATACATGTCATATGAAATCCGATCCAGCCTCTCCATCATCTCGTGATGCTCGACTCCCATTTGTTCCGATAAACCTTGAATGGCTTCATGAATGGATCCCGATCCTTGTTGATTTGCCGGTGGAGGGTTGCTCGATTGCCCCGGGAAGGTTGGTTGAGGCAGTGAAGTAGCCATGCCAATCGGCCCTTCATTGGGTGTAGCATCCCCGATCCAAACAAAAGTGCCCCTTCGAGGTCCCGGTGCAAGTAACTTCATAGAACGAAAAAGAACTTTATCGAGAAATCCCATAGGAGACAACTTGGTGAGAGTTTCACAAACGTCCGGTGTAAGTGTTCCCAACTTCTCCGCTATAACTGTAATGAAATGTCCCCTACAAAGGCCCGTTCCGGCCTTATCATGCACCTTGCCGGCGCTTTGGAACATTTTTGCCATCACATAAGAGAGATTAGTTATTGCGTTCCGATCCACCAATCGTGAAAGAAGCCAAAGATCACCTTCCGGCACCTTTTCTTTGATAGCTTTCCGGTAAGCAAAAGAGTGAACTAGCATCCGATGAAGAAGGCGATGCTCGGGTAGAGTGATAGAACTTTCCTTGGTAATGGACTGTAGATACGGTCCCGATCCAATGGTTGCCCAAAATTCTGCGCCCACAAACTCGGCACTAGGCTCACAAGCACCGGTTAAGAAGTAGTGAGAAAAGTACTCGAACCTCGACTGAGCCGTCGTGAAAAGTCCGAGCAACACTCCAAAGCGCGGTAGTGTGATCCCATACCATTCTCCAAGCAAACGGAATCATACACAAGGGCCATCAAATCTATCTTCCTCATATGCCTCCACATCGAAGCTAAACGTAGCCAAAAACTCCAACACAAGCTCATAGTAGATCGGCTCGTGGGTTTTTAGTGCTTTCTCCCAATCGTTGCTCACAAAACGAAGTACACCAAAGTGATCGCGGTACCCTCTCCTCAAGAGGCTTGAAAGCCTATCCCCAAATCCAATTTCCTCAACAAAGTGCAAATCAACAATCTAGCCAATCTCAACGTTCCGCTTTTTCAAGCGATCAAGCTCAATCATCAACGACATCTTTTCGCTACGCAAGATATTATCGGAATCAAAAGACAAGCATGGGTGGTCTTGGACATTGCGAGAAGACGAAGCTCTCTACACAGATAAAACCATATACATTAATCACCACAAAGCTTATAACCTCTCTTCCCCACACTTGAGTTGAAACATATCACAACATTTATAAAACTAAACTCAAGTGTGTACATCTAAACAGATCAAAGCAAGAAACATCCCCCCTCCTAACATTAAAGACATCCTTACCCAAGAAATCCCCTTTTAAGGAACATTCACAAGTTTAAACAACTAGGGCTTGTAAGGATCTTCAAATTAAAGCAAATAGAGGAGAAATACATACCTTTGACGCCATGGAATTGCAGAATGGGAAGAGGTTTGCAGAGAAAAACAAAAGGGGAGGAGGGGAATACTGAAAATAGGGTTTTAGAAATCAATTTTAAACCCTTCGTTACGAATTTCGCGTCGCGAAATGAAGACCCTCGCATCGCGAAATTGTGACTGTCGCACTATTTTCAAAATTTCCCTCCTTCACGATTGCGAAACACAAAAAGTGGCGATCGCTAAACTAGAACAGAACGGAAACTTACCTTGCCTACCTACTTCGCGTCGCGAAAGTTAAGACTTCGCGAACGCGAAGAGGCTTCTGTTTGGCCTTTGTTGAAATTTGATCGAGTTGTGATTTCCTTTGACTAACGCTGCAAAATTTATTCGAAAACATAGAAAACATAGAAAAACAAAAAATAATTAATAAAAACACGGGTTGCCTCCCGAGAAGCACTTGTTTTTGTAACGAGTCTCGAGCCTGACTCGGGGGATCCACTAAGTAATTGGCTCTTTAGAAAGAAGACAGACCTCGCCATTTCTAACAGGGTCGTTTTCATTGTAAAGCTTTAGTCTATGGCCATTTACCTTAAATTCTCCTCTTTCGGACATTAGGTCCACATATCTAGAGGGATATGCTTTTAAGACGACATATGGACCTATCCATCGTGACTTTAACTTACATGGGGAGAATTTAAAGCGAGTTTGATACATCAGTACCTTATCCCCTTCCTTGAACACCTTTACTTCCTTTAGATGCGCATCATGCCATTTCTTTCGCTGTTCCTTATAGATCTTCGAGTTCTCATAAGCAAGAGATCTAAGCTCCTCCAATTCGTGTAAGCTTATCAATCTTTCCCTTCCATTTGCAATGTCATCCAAGTGGATTTTCTTTAGTGCCCAAAATGCTTTGTACTCGAACTCGAATGGGAGGTGACATGCTTTCCCGTAAAGCATTCGATAAGGAGTGCTCCCGATTGGTGTTTTGTAGGTCGTACGATATGCCCATAGTGCATCTTCAAACTTTTGCGACCATATCTTCGGGTTGTTATCGACTGTCTTTTCCAAGATTCGTTTTAACGCCCTGTTGGTGTTTTCCGCTTGTCCATTGGCTTGTGGATGGTAGGCAGTCGAAAACCGATGATGTACCCCGTACCTTTTCAAGGTTTTCTCCAAGAGATAGTTTGCAAAATGAGTTCCTCTATCGCTTATGATCGCCTTCGGACATCCATACCTACATACAAGAGATTTCACAAAGTCAACAACTACCTTAGCATCATTTGTGGGTAAAGCCTTAGCTTCGGCCCATTTGGAGACATAATCAACCGCCACAAGGATGTATTTGTTGCCTTTGGAGTCGGGAAAGGGTCCCATGAAATCGATTCCCCAGACATCAAATACTTCACTAACGGAGATGCTCTGTTGAGGCATCTCATCTTTCTTTGTGATATTGCCTGCCCTTTGACAGGCATCACAAGATTTTATTAAAGTGTGACCATCCTTAAAAATCGTAGGCCAATAAAATCTGGATTCGAGGACTTTTCTGGCAGTCAGATTGGCTCCAAAATGGCCTCCCGTGGGGCCTTTGTGACAGTTAGTGAGAATGTCCCAAGCAGCAGGGCCGGAGACACATCGCCGGTGGATCCTATCAGGTCCTATTCTAAACAAATGAGGGCTTAACCAAAAATAATGCTTTAGGTCCGAGAAAAACTTACCTTTTTGTTGATGAGTCATACCTTTAACAAGAACACCAGCGGCCAGATAGTTTGCAAAATCTGCATACCAAGGTATAGGGTCTTCTCCTATGGTCTTAATCATATTGAGATCCTCATCGGGGAATTTATCCCTGATGGCTTCTATGCCCCCGGAATCCATGTATGGATTCTCCAGGCGAGACAGATGATCAGCAGCTAAATTTTCAGCGCCTCTCTTATCTCTTACCTCTATATCAAACTCTTGCAACGGAAGTATCCATCGTATGAGTCTGGGCTTAGCATCAGGTTTAGCAAAGAGGTATTTAAGGGCAGAGTGATCCGTGTACACTATGATTTTGGACAACACAAGATAAGACCTAAACTTTTCAATGGCAAAAACGACTGCTAGAAGCTCCTTTTCAGTCGTGGTGTAGTTTTCTTGGGCGTCGTTAAGAGTTCGACTCGCATAGCAAATCGGTTGAAAATGATTATTTTTACGCTGCCCAAGAACTGCACCAACGGCGTAATCGCTCGCATCACACATAATCTCAAAAGGTTGATCTTAATCAGGTGGAACCATAATAGGGGCATTAGTCAAATGCTGTTTCAAAGTTTCAAACGCAGAAATGCACTTCTCATAAAAAATGAAAGGTGCATCTTTTTCAAGAAGTTTAGTTAGAGGTAGGGATATTTTCGAAAAATCCTGTATAAATCTCCTATAAAACCCGGCATGACCTAAGAAACTTCTAACCCCTTTTATGTTTGTAGGTGGAGGAAGCTTCGATATGGTGTCTATCTTAGCTTTATCCACTTCCAAACCATCTTTTGAGATTTTGTGTCCAAGAACTATACCTTCTCTTACCATAAAGTGGCACTTTTCCCAGTTGAGAACCAAATGAGATTCCTCGCATCGAACTAAGACCTTGTCTAAGCTGCTTAAACAATCATCAAAATAATCAAACACCCAATGGGTCGGGACCCTCCAAGAAAGAGTATAAGAAGAAAAAGGGCTCGTCAGCCCGACGTGCCAAGAAATGAGCCGAAAAAGGGGTCAAGCTCTAGACTCATTAAAAAATGAAGCGCTTCTCGGGAGGCAACCCGAGCATTTTCTTCCATTTTTTCGTTTTTATGTTTTTCGTGTGTGTTTCTGCTAATCTTTTTGTTTAATATTGCTTAGGTAACCATATGGAGGAGATAGAAGCCAAAAACGAGCAAATCCGATGCGTAACGAAGTTTTTGAAAAGTTGGAAACAGTGGGCTCTTCGCGATCGCGACTTTTTAAGTTTCGCGACGCGAAGTCAGCCAGCCTCAGGTTCAGGTAAATTTTTCGAATCTCGCGACGCGAGGAAGCTATTTCGCGACGCGAAGTTTTTAAAATTAGGGCAAAATTTTCAGAAACCGCATGTTTGGCGACGCGAAATAGGTGCAGACGGGTTTTTAACCCTCTTTCCTCACTTTTTCAAAAGAACACAACCCTAATTCTCTCTAGGCGCCGCGAACCTTCATCACGTCCTTGCGAAATTCGAACTTCTTGTGCTTCAATTTCTTCATTCACCATGAATAAGGTATGTTTCCCAACTTTAATTTCATGAGATTAGCTTGATTTGGTAAGATTGGGTCTTGTTTTGGGCATCAATGGTGTTTATATGCTTTTATGGGTTTGAGATTGTTCTTGAAACACCATTGATTGTTTAGTGCTTATTGATTAATGCATGCTTTATCCTTCGATTGAAATTTCATTCTAGCATGCTATTTGTTTGTTTAATCTAGTGAATGTGCTTAGATGATAAGTGTGGGGATTTTGATGACACCAAAATCCCCCTTTATTGTTTAGTTAGCTAGATTGGTTTATAATTGAGGTTGGACTAAGAGTTCAAGTGTGGGGATGTTACACACCTCCTTTGAGTTGATTTTCAAGTATGCATTCGTTAGTTGAACTTGTTAGTCGTGGAAGTTTTGTCTCGTTGAGTTTTGATATGAATGAACCTTGTCTTGTGTTTATTGATTAAAAATTTCTAAGACAATGGTATTTGGATTTTGTAGAGACAAAGAACCCGCTCGTCAACTTCCACCGCTCCTAACTTCCGTGCACCGGATGGGAGCCACGCCTTCACCTTTTTCATGAATGACCCAACGTTGAACGCTCCGAAGTGGGAGGAATACCGGGATACAGTTAACCGGCTTCTCACCCGTCAAATTCTAGTGCCGAGGAGAGTTGATTGGAACCTACTGCGATCCATGGGAGTTGAGAACGAAATCAAGGTGGTACTCGAAAAGCACGCCTACGACGAAGATGGCACCGAGTATTACATTTGCCATGCATGGGAACGAGTCTTCGACATTGCCGAGACCCTCTACCGCGAGCTTATCATTGAGGTCGTGGCTACTTTCCGTTTCGACGCAATCAAGGCCCTTGAGGAGTTCTATCAGTCGTGCATGACATTCCGACTCGGTGGATTTTGGCGATCGCTTTCGTTGGTAGAGTTTGCCGTTGCTTTGGGGATATATACCCAGGATGAGGTCGATGCTCCCGGATTTGTGGAGTATATGTGGGCGACTGCGAAAAGACCGGATGGTTTTGATCCTCGGACGGCTTGGGAGACTTTGGGTGATGGTGATTATGGTGGTAATCTTAAAGTGAAGGGTTTTCTTACTTCTTCAGACCGAATTTTGCACCGTGTGCTTATTCACGCGGTGAATGCTCGTTCCTCGAGTGAGGAAAAAGTTTCTTCGTACGATCTTTGGCTTCTTGAGCAGCTTTCTACGGATGACAAGTATCCGAATGCTCCGTACCTTATTGCCGTGCAACTCGCTAAGGCGAGTGATTATCGAGAGGGGAGTCGATTGGTTGGTGTCCAGTATGTTACGCTTCTCGCCAAGCAATTCGGTATTCTAATCGATGGTGCCATTGCCTCGATGACGGACCTTGGTGAGATGGGGTTGATTGATATGGACCAACTCCGTGGCATGGGTGTGGCATTGGTTGATCATCTGATTAGCGGGGATCGGAACGTGTGGATTCACAACCCTCAAGCTTACGGGACGAGGAGAGCACCGAGGAGAACGCAAGAGACCGGAGGAACAAGTGGGACGAGTGCGGGAGAACAACCGGCGGAATGGACGGCGTATTCGGGTTACTAAGACTTGAGTAACCGACTCTCGGAGATGTCGTTGTCTTATGTCCGTCATCATCAACATATGGAGTACAACACAACGGAGACTCTTCACCAAGCTAATTGGCAAAATGGAGTGATGAACCAAATGGCCTCCCACTTCGGTATTCAACCGAATACCGCTTATGCTCCATCTCCATATTGGCCATACTCCGAGGACGCACCGCCCGGCTACCCGACTTTCGAGGATTGGCGAAACCAACCTCGTGGCCCTTATTGATCCCTCTCTTTTATCTCTCTTATTCGATATGGTTGTTTAAACAATTTTATTTTTGCTTGTTTGGTGTGTTTGGTTTGCTTGGACATCTTTTATTTTTCTGTTTGGTTTGCTAGGACTTAATATCTTTTTAATTGCTTTAGTTTGGTTTATTTTCTTTAGTTCGTTTTTATTTTTTTTCTTTTTCTTTTTGGTAATAGATACAGCGACCTATGATCTTGAATCGAGCACGATTTTTGGAATACTCTCTCTCAGATCAGAACAGATTTCATCACATAACCCGGGAAGTTTCTCTTTTTCCCAATTACTCCTTAATTGTTTTAACTGTTGCATTGAGGACACTGCAAATTTTAAGTGTGGGGAGGGGGTTATGTAGACTTATCTATTTAAATGGGTTCACTTTTTGCTTTGTGGATTGTCGTTTTCAAAATTTTTAAAGCTTTGAGATTTGACCCCAATTTTTTTTCGAAATCTGAGATTGTTTTTGGGACTGAGTTGCTTGCATAGGAAAACACTGAATAAGATTAGTTGAGTAAAAGGATGCCTTGGAATACTGATTACCATGAGTGCCTCACCCAATTCCTTTGCCTAATTGTTATTCATTTCGTGAGGAATACCGACTTTGACCCAAGGTAGAACTTGTCATTTGAATGCTTGTCAAGACCACATAAGAGAAGTATTTATCACCATTGCACTGATAGAGGCCTTCGTTTCTAACCCTTTTAGCCTTCGTCAGATAACCTCATTATAAGGTTATTTGATTTGTCTAGCCTTTGTTTAAAAAGTACTCATCTTTAGTACTTCATCCCTTGTAACCTTTTTGAGCCTTAGCCTTTTCATTTCTTTACCCACTATACACTTTATCCTTTAGCCCAATTTTCATCTATCTTTTGGCCGTAGCTCAAATTTGGAAGCTTGTCATGTTTTTGGTCCGTTTTATGAATCTGAAAAATAGAGAAAGGGATTATGAAAAAGAAAGAGAGAAAAAGAGTAAAAGCAACATAGTTGCTACTCAAGAAGAAAAAAAAATATAGAGAGCTTGAAAAGAAAGAAAAGAAAAGAGAAAAACAGAAAACGACTCATTCAAAAAAAAATCAAAAGAGTCGATGTGCTTAAAAGAAAAGAAAAATATCGAAGCCACAAATAAGTAATATGCTTAGGCCGATATAAAAGTGATAGTGATAGAAATCTCGAGCTCTAAAAATCTCAAAAGTCAGATGATTAATTTGGGTCTTGAACTGACTGGTTTTTAGGTTTTTGCTACAACCCTTAGTCACTTATATATCCTTTATCCTACCCTTAACCTTTAGCCTAACGTTACAACCCTAAAGTCCTCTTGACGGTTGACAACTTCTCAGTGGTGGAGATTAGATTTGGTGACAAGCTAATGCATGCGGGAATTAGTCGAGTATTGGTGTGATTACTTACATATACACTTTTACCCCTGAGAGATACACTTTATATGAATATTCATACTATGTGAGGGTAAAAGGTTGATCTTGGTATCCGATTGCTTGACGTGTCTTGTTTGTGTGTTCGATTGTGTGAGTATACTTTGTTCTCTTCGATTGTGTGAGTATACTTTGTTCAATTTTCTCGATTTTTTTCTCAATTTTTCCCTAATTTTGATTTTCTAGATATTGATTCTATCGATCTATTGGTTTATGTTTGATTGGGTTTGTTGGATTGGATTGTTTTTGGATTTGCAAGAGGTAACTAGAGAGTTGATGTATGCACTGGAGGTGTTCGATGAAATGCCACAGAAAGATGTAGTTGGATTTAACGTCCTGATTTCATATGGTGAATTTAAATGTAATTGAACATTTTACTTTGTAATCATTAGATGAACATAATTGTAAATAGATATTTTGTTTTGTATTCATTAGATGAATATAACTATATATAGACATTTTGTTGTGTATTCATAAAGTGAATTTATGTTTTTATTCATTAGCTGAATTTATAATAAATCTGAAGATTCATAATATGAATCTAAATATTCATGTACTGAATTTGAATGATCAAAAGGTGAATATGAATATTCATATGGGGAATATGAATATATGAGTATTCATATGGGGAATATGAATACATGAATATTCATATGGTGAATGAACTACAATTTTTTTTACCAAATGACGATCATGCCCTTTTCAGATCAAAGGCTTAGATCAATCCTCAACTTTTCACTAATAATTTGGTCCTCTCTAGATGATACCTCAATATATATATATATATATATATATATATATAAGCAGAAACATGGTTTATCCACACGGCACTTGTAATAACCGAGAATTTCAAATTATGAGTTTATTCTATTATAGAAAAGTTTAGGGGCCAATTGTGCCTCTTATTGAAACTTGAAAAAGGTCTGGGCTTACGCTATTTTGAGTAATGGATTAGTGAGGCCATGGGCTTAAGCCCATGGTATATATATAAGTGATTAGGGTAACTTTTTGCTAATTAGGGTAAATTTTGTAAGGAGCAGTGTGTGTGTTTGAGAGTCAGGAGGCAAAAAGGGGGAAGGCTTTCATCACCATCTTCATCATCGTCATCAATTGAGTGATCTTCTTTTGCGTAAGATTTTGTAATCTATGATTACAAAATTTTGTAGTCTAGCTGTTAGCATTATGTGCATAAGTTGACAAACCGTTTGATCGCACATCCAACGTTATAAGTCACTTGAGGGTCACACCTGTGAGGACCTATAATTCGGATAGTAAATTAACCCCAGTTTGGAGAGTTTAGTTTTATAATAGTGGATTATAAAACTGTTGGGTGTTTTCTGTATAAACCCCAAAGTTAAAGGTTTCTGATAATTAATTACAGGTTATATATTTATTAGTTAAATAAATATATAAGTTAATTAATTAGTTTATAATTATCTAGAAATAATTATATGAAAATATAATTATGGTAAATATTCTATCTTGGAAAGAAAGAAAGAATAAGATAATTATGGAAATTATTCTTTCTTAGAGAGAAAGAAAGAATAAAAGATAATTATGGAAATTATTCTTTCTTAGAGAGAAAGAAAGAATATGGAAGCAATCTAGTATATGGAATTTATTCATATAAATAGATGTGCTAGGCTATGATTATTCATTCAACTAATTCAATCAACCAAGAAACCTTTCTCTCTCCTCTCTCTCTCTTCGTCGATCTCACCAAGAAAGAATCCAGATCCGGTTTCGTTTCTGATTGATCGTCTTCTTCGCGTACCGTTTGTTCGTGAAGCGTTCCGGGGTTAGATCCAGCTAGAGGGAATTCCGTTTGGTCGTTTACGGGTGGATCTATCTCAAGCAATCCAGGTAATAACCCTAAACCTACATATTAACTGTAATAAGATAAACAAATAAGATCTGTGATGTTTTCGGGATTTTAATCGTTATTGCTTCCGCTTAATCAAACCAGTTAGGTTTGATTGTTAAACTTTTGGAACAGTTTGTTTCATATGTTTTTGTCGTGTGTCTCGACCAGTTAGGTTTGAGATCACGGTTTTTCTCGTGTCAGTTTGATACGAGGATCGCACAAAATCCTAACAGTGGTATCAGAGCCACGGTTTTACTTGTTTATTTTAGTTATTATTAGATCCGTTAAAATTGTTTCTTGTGAATAAAGTTTGGATTTAATCTTTATCAGTTTGGTAAAGATTTAATCAGTTTGATAATTATCAGTTTTGAATAAAATACGATCTTTATCAGTTTGGTAAAGATTTGATTTTATTTAATCTTTATCAGTTTGGTAAAGATTTGATTATCTTTATCAGTTTGGTAAAGATTTTTGGGTAATTATCAGTTTTTCAATAAAAACAAAATCTTTATCAGTTAGATAAAGGTTTAATCTTTATCAGTTGTGTAAAAATTTATTTTTATCAGTTTTCGTTTATCGTATATCTCATTAAAACTGAAAAACACGAAATCACACACGGTAGCGAGATCCGCGGCGGAGCGGCGGCAGCAGCCAACCGGACCGCCAGGCGGCGGCCAAATCAGTGGCCGGACTCGCGCCGCACCGAGCCGAGGCCAAACCACCAGTTTGGTGGTGGCCGTGAACGGCGGTGATAGTTTCGCGAAATCAATCAACCACCGCAAGCCCCGATTGGGCAGCGGTGGTGTTGCGATGGTAGTGGCGGCTGAAGCGTGGCGGTGGCGGTGGCTGTGGCCATCGTTGCCGGACGAACCACGAACCACCAAGCCGTCCGCCGGCTGCCTTGCGGCCTCGCCAGGCGGCGGCGGTGGCTGGTTTTGTTTCGCGATCGCAAGCCACACCACCGTGCGATGGTGGTGGCGTTTGTTGTTTATAAAACCGCGAACCACGGCAGGACCGAGGCCGAACCACCAGCATGGTGGTGGCCGGCGGTTTCCGTTGGTGGCGATCGAGCCACTACGGTGGCCGATGGACCGAACCGCACTAGGCGGTGTTCGACGGCGTTGAATGGTGGCAGTGGTGGCATTGTAGCCGCTGCTGTCGCCGGACGATAGCATCGCCGTGCGGCTTCGGCCGTACCGCGGCGAAGCCGTGGCCAATCCACCCGATCGGTGGTGACCGGTTGATTACCACCCACGAGAGCGGCAACGGAAGCCGCTGATTGCTGCTGTCGTCGTCTTGGCGGTGATGGTGGCGACCGATGGTGATGATTGGTGGCGGCGGTGGCGTTTTCTTAGCAACCGTCGTCGCCGGTTTATAGTGGTGCGGTGATCGCGGTGGTGGTTGCAACCATTTGTTGTTATCATCACAAAAGGCGATGATTACATGATCAACGACGAGATATCGATCAATCACGAGATCGTGTTTTTGGGTTTTTCGTTTCATTTGGCCTAACCTATCCGAGGCCCAAGACCCAGAAATTTTGGACCCAGTTTGAGGCCCAAAAGGGTTTGATGGTTTTAGGCTTTTATCCGAATTAATTTTATTTAGATAAGTTTATTATCTTATGAAATTGTTTTAATAGATTTTATTAATTAATAATTATCTCTATTAAACATGTGTTTATTAAACCAGTTATTTGACTCAGTTTTGGTCAAATGGGCCAGGTGTCATGTTTGACCAGTTGGTCAAACCACGACACAGTTTTTAGGCCAGTGTCTATTATTCCGAACAGTTGGTTCGGAATGTCCGGTTTGATATGTTTTGGATAAAAACAAATATTTTAGAAAATTGGTTTTATATAATAGATTTATAGTAAAACCGATTTCAGATTAAAATATCAGTTTTGATTTGTAAAACAGTTTGTTTTTATAAATCAGTTAAAACCATGTTTTACGATAAACCGAACAAGATATTATTTAATGGATCTAGGATTATTTTTATGCTTTATATATGTTGCTTGTTTATTTGCTTTATATATGTGCATAAATTATATATTATACCTGTTTGTGTATATTTGTGCCTGTTATAAAATTTGCCAACTTAGCTCATTATTTTATTCTTGAAAGGACCTGCATAGTTTTACAACTCCTTTATTATATTAATGACCTTAAGTATAATTTTTCTTTTTCGAAAATTCCACCGAGAGGTGATAAGGCCAGTGGGAGCTACTAGAAATTTTTTGAAAATTAGTTAGGTCATTTTGGTCCTTTAGGAATTAGTTGGCAAATCTATAATTAGACGTTTTAACTACGTAGTTGTTAACATTTAAACTGCGTGAATATGTTTGCTCATGATTAGTTGATAGTTATTGCATGCTTAGCTTTTATCAAACGTTTTAAAATTTAGAGAGAGTTTTAAAACTATTTAATCATGAGATATATTAGGTTTTTATAATTAAATTTACCAGTTTTTCCAAACCTTTTAAACGGTAGATTTTATTTTAAAAACCTTAGATTTATAAGATTGTTTTTCTTATAAAGGCATGTTGACAAAACAGTTAGTTTTGGTCAGCAAGAGGGTTTTCAAAAACAGTTAGTTCTTGGTTAGCAGTCATGCTATTAAAACAGTTAGTTTTAATTAGCAAGTGCTTTTAAAACAGTTAGTTTTAAATAACGTCTATGTTTAATTAACAGTTAGTTATTAAACATTGGTTGCCCTTTTTAAAACAGTCAGTTTTAAAATTGCAAAGTTTTCTAAAATACTGGAAAATAAAAGGTTTTTCAAAACTTAGTTAAAAACCCCATAAAATCATAGATCAGTAGTGCAACCCATTTGTGGACACCTTTGGCGTAAGGTACGTTGGAGCTCGAAGGAGTCGAACCTTTAGCACCCACGTTCAAACCCCAAACTGAAGGGGATGAAAAGACTCTGCGATATCGGGTGGTACCGACCAGAGTACATCCAGTTCAAAATGGTGAGATCTATTTTGGTAATTGTTACAATTCACCGGGTGGTACCGGGCCAAAGAGCACTAAGAGGGACTAAAACATGTACGGTTTTATCCGATGTCCCGAAAAGATCTAGGAGTCATGTCAGTTAGATATGATTGGTAAAAGTCCTTACCTACCGAAATAGTACGGGCCTGGTGGGGCGTGAGCAAACCGCGCATCAGGACGTATGAAATAAGGATCCTAGTCCGATAATTATCATTTTAGGGTTTATTGATATTTATTCGGAACCGTTTATTCAAAGGTACTAAAACCAAGTTTTAAATGTGTAGATGGCAAACACGGTTACCAACACCAATAACCTTTCTCTTCGCTCGATCCTAGAAAAGGACAAACTCACTGGTCCGAATTTTCTCGACTGGGAGCGCAATCTCCAGATTGTGCTCAGGCACGAGAGAAAGTGGTATGTCCTAGAAGAACCTCTAGGTGAGGCCCCACCAGCAAATGCCAGTACGGCAATCAGAAATGCTTATCAAAAGCGTTCGGATGATTTGCTGGATATTGGCTGCTTGATGCTTGCGACTATGAGCCCAGAACTACAAACAGGGCTCATGAACACTAATGCTTACGACATGATCCGCCAGCTGAGGGACATGTTTCAAACGCAAGCTCGCACAGAGCGTTATGATGCCACGAGGGCTCTAAACGCGTGCAAAATGGCCAAGGGGACCTCTGTCAGTGCCCACGTTATGAAAATGAAGAGGCTACTTGACCACCTAGAGAGGTTAGGTCACCCAGTTCCGTTGCAGTTGGCAACGGATACCATACTTAATTCATTGTCCGATGATTACAAGCAGTTTGTGATGAATTTTAATATGAACAACATGGAAAGGAGCATAGCTGAATTGCACTCCATGTTAAAAACTGCTGAACAAAGTATGGGAACGGGGACCAAGACCAAAGATGTTCTGATGGTCAGGGATGGTGGAGTGAAGAAGAAAAGAGGGCAAAGGAACACCAGTAAGGGCAAGGACCAGGTTCAGGTCAGCCAGAGTGTACCAAAGGCCGTTGACAATAGAAAGGGCAAGGGCAAGGGCAAAAAGGTCAAAGTCAACAAAGCGAAGGCCGAGAATCGATGCTTTACGTGTCATGAGGTCGGACATTGGAGACACAATTGCCCAAAGCGTCATGAAACAGGTATAAACACCTAGGACGTTTTATGACCGCTTCAGTTTATCATTACTACTTGTTAGTTTACAAGTTAACTGACACCTAGAGCAAATGTATGATTGCAGGTGATCAGGAGAAATGAAGTGCCCAGGTCCTGAGGATCAGACAAGATTTCGTTTAGATATTATCAAGACATTTTAAACTTATTTTAAGACATTTTATTTTGGATATTTTGAAATGTTGGTTGATTTAAATTTATGGATTTTGGTATTTTAAATTTAAAATTATTGTCTTGATTTATATATCTAATTTTGCTTTGAACCTAAGTCAAGATAGACTTGATTCAATTTGTTGATCCTAGATATTGTCTACCACACTAACAAATATACTTCAAAATTTGATAATTCGAAGTAATATATGAAAACTGTCAAAAAACACACGAAGTACTATTTTATAGGAATGTGTTTTTGGAATAAAACATTTACGAGTAATATGATTATAACAAGTATATTGTAGTCAAGTTCAAATTACTCATATGTTTCAAAAGGGAATTTAGGATATTATCACAGATGACGTTGATAATATCAGTATTTATAAAACTAGTAAATTCCAAGTTTTGGAATTAAGGATCTGATAAGATCCAGTTAAGTTTTATGAATAGTAAAATTCAAGTTTATAGTATCAAACTTATTACTTAAAATAAAATTGACTAAATAGTCAAGTCTTGACTGAGTCAAAAAAGTGTCAAATTTAAGTAATAGTCAGTTTTCATATAGGTTAGTGGGAGCCCAATTTATTCTCTATCTATGCTTCCGATAAAGAATAAAAGTTATATTATTGATTTATATTTCTAGGAATTCATAATCCAGAGAGGATAAGAATTCATGAGAAATATGATCTATTCTTTTAAGTCAAAAAGTTAGATCAAGAGTTTCAAAGTCTCGAAACAATAAAGTCAAAGTTTTGACTTTAAGAAAATCAATAATTATATGTGTTGTAATAAAAATATTCAAGTATCCTTTTAGACCATCAAGTGTTATAGAACACTAGGATAAATTTCCTGGAATTTACCAGTTTGGTAAATGGAAATTTTCTCAGATTTCAGGTAGAAATCTTTGTCTACACAGCAACTAAGGAAAGTTGCGGAGTTGACTTTACATATTCAAGAAACTTGGAGTTATTCCAGTATCTCCAAGATTTAGGCAATATGGTAAAGAAAAGTCTAGATTTTGTTTAAATGTGTTTGCAAAACAAAACTAGCAGAACCAAGTTAAAAATTATTATTTAATAACTTGCGTTGTTTTGGTTATTTCTTTGATTAGGATGGTAAACACTAATCGAAGGGTTTAAATTGAAGGAAGGTGATACTTCATTTAAACCAAGTATAAAGTACACATTGAATGGACACCGTAGAAGTAACTTAGAAGTGCTATTAATTTTGTTATTATTACAGAGTGGAATATGGACTATACAAAATTAGTTTCTTGGTTTCTTTTATACTTAGCATGTTTTTGATCCGGGAATAAAACTAGTATAAGTTTTATTTGAAATTATCTGTGACAACTTATCAAGGTGGGAACCTGATAGGGTTTTAAAGTCATCGTGAGTTTTTGGGTAGTTATAAAACAGAGTGTTGAATAACAGCTACAAGCGATGTAGACCAAAAACTGCACGGATATTCGATAGAGCAGCGAATATCGGATGTGATCCGCCGGTTGAGATTACTCCATGGATTTAGTCATGAGTAAGACTCCCAGAGGTTGTCCTTAGCACCTGAGGTATTTGGTTTGGCATTGCGAGGACTGTTGGATACTTAGTGCGTTCTAACATCACGCCGTAACAGGGTGGTCATACGGGGCGTAACTAGATTCAGCGGAAGCCGTGGTGACAGATGCAGATATGCAAGATGGGATTTGCACCTCTTCTTCGAAGAGAGATATTTCCTGGGCCCCTTGACTGACTGAAAAGACTGATGAAGTGCATGGCCATGCCCAAACGAACTGATTTGTTCTTTGTCGTTTACCAATCAGTAGAGGTCGGATAGTCGAGAAACATAATCTTTGAGTATTCAGAGTTGACTGTATCCATGCTCATACTCAAAATTGAAATATCGTGTTGCAAAAGGAAAAGCCTAGTTATACCCGATTTGTGAACAGTGTGTTCATAAATGTTGTTTCCTTTTAGGAACGTTTTATCACCTACCTGGGTATAAGGGTGCTTATAACCTGGTTAGCCTAAGTGCCTGTCTAGGGGCCTCCTTAGGTCCGTGTCATCAATCTGGTATTGCCAACTTGCACAAGTGGGAGTTTGTTAGCATTATGTGCATAAGTTGACAAACCGTTTGATCGCACATCCAACGTTATAAGTCACTTGAGGGTCACACCTGTGAGGACCTATAATTCGGATAGTAAATTAACCCCAGTTTGGAGAGTTTAGTTTTATAATAGTGGATTATAAAACTGTTGGGTGTTTTCTGTATAAACCCCAAAGTTAAAGGTTTCTGATAATTAATTACAGGTTTATATTTATTAGTTAAATAAATATATAAGTTAATTAATTAGTTTATAATTATCTAGAAATAATTATATGAAAATATAATTATGGTAAATATTCTATCTTGGAAAGAAAGAAAGAATAAGATAATTATGGAAATTATTCTTTCTTAGAGAGAAAGAAAGAATAAAAGATAATTATGGAAATTATTCTTTCTTAGAGAGAAAGAAAGAATATGGAAGCAATCTAGTATATGGAATTTATTCATATAAATAGATGTGCTAGGCTATGATTATTCATTCAACTAATTCAATCAACCAAGAAACCTTTCTCTCTCCTCTCTCTCTCTTCGTCGATCTCACCAAGAAAGAATCCAGATCCGGTTTCGTTTCTGATTGATCGTCTTCTTCGCGTACCGTTTGTTCGTGAAGCGTTCCGGGGTTAGATCCAGCTAGAGGGAATTCCGTTTGGTCGTTTACGGGTGGATCTATCTCAAGCAATCCAGGTAATAACCCTAAACCTACATATTAACTGTAATAAGATAAACAAATAAGATCTGTGATGTTTTCGGGATTTTAATCGTTATTGCTTCCGCTTAATCAAACCAGTTAGGTTTGATTGTTAAACTTTTGGAACAGTTTGTTTCATATGTTTTTGTCGTGTGTCTCGACCAGTTAGGTTTGAGATCACGGTTTTTCTCGTGTCAGTTTGATACGAGGATCGCACAAAATCCTAACACTAGCAAGAAAGAAGAAGTGTCCCAAGGTTGGAATAAATGTTGAAAGCCAGAAACAAGATAATAAGGATCTTAACTAATAAGTTTCAATTTTTCGCTGCAAACCTTTATAGTCACTTAAATAAATCATTTTCCTACCCTTACCCTAAGCCTAACATTACAACCCTAAAGTCGTCTTGACAGTTGAAAACTTTCCAGTGGTGGAGATAGGATTTGGTGACAAGCGTATGAATTCGGAAAAAGGTCGTGTATTAGTGTGATCACTATACAATATTCTACCCCACGAGAGATACACGTTATTATAAAAAGTGAGGGTAAGATGGTTGAACTTGGTTTGATTACTCATTGTACCATATGTGTGTCTGAATTATACCTGACTTCTCTTAAGCAATTATTGTTATAATAATTTTATTGAGATAATTTTGGCGCTATCTTTTCTTATTTTCCAGATTTTTGATTGAGGACAATCAAAGCTTAAATGTGGGGATTTGTTGTCCCACAAATACTAGAAAATGAGAAGAAATGGATTGAATCAAGGTAAAGATGATGATGAAAGCTTCAATATCTTAACAATGGAGTTTTTCCCAAAAAGGCAAAATATGATTCAATGCATAAAAACCCTAATCCTCTCTTACCTTATATAGGTAAGAGGAAGTTACAGGAAATGACAATAAAGGCCCCCGAGGTTACACACCTCTAAACAAGGGCTAACAAAAACACAATTGTTTCATAATTAACTGAAAGTTAAACTAGAAAGCTATAAAGATAGAGAATTCTGACTCTTCACAACAAAGAGGTCCTACAATCTCCCCCTTTGTGAAGAAGTCAGAAAGGTGGTGGAAGCTCCAGAGCTGGCTCCCACTTGGACATTTGCAAGTATTCCTCCCACTCGCCGATGATCCTTGCTCTCATCTGCATCGCAGCCTCAACTCGTCTGTACATCAACCGTTCCTTGAGCTTCCTCTCAATCAGTCTCATGCCCTCCAGAATCTTTCCCTTCCCGTCAATAATCTTTCGGCCCGGTATCTGATCCGCCAGGAGTCGACTCTGTATTCCGTTGTAGACGTAGAGAAGAGTACCATCACAGAATTTGGCAAGTTCGCCAAATCTCATAAACTTTCGCTCCCTCTTCTTCCTCGTCAAGTAGAGAACCCCGTGCTCAGGTATCCTGGTTGGCATGTAGGGAAGGTAGGCATCAATACCAGGTACGAGCAGGTTCGGTCTGAGCAGGTTGACCTTTGGCTGGCGGCTCTCGATCGCGAGCTGATAGTCCGTCACCCGCGCAAGCGTGATTGCGTGGCGAACGTACTTCTTCAGTATCTCGGTGCCGTCTCTGTAGTGCTCAGGTCGGAGAATCGGGCCCTGGAGGTACTTGATGAGCGTGAGAAGATCTTCTAGATGCACCCGATCCAAATCAGCTTCCGTGAACGACCAGTCTTGTAGCTCACCTCGTGGAGTGCCGGTCCCGTACATGCGGACGTCGTACTCAAGAAATAACTGATGACCATGTTTGTAAGGGCGCATAGCAGTTACCTTGATGAAACGACGTCGGATCCTTTGACGTCCATGGGTGGCCCAGTTGCACATCCTCTGGTGCACGTAAGCTGTCCTTCTCCTCTTGGTCTTGATGTGCGAGATCCCGAAGTAGACCTTGTTGGGAATCGAGGGATACAAGAACATGCACAGCGGAATAAAACCCGATTCCCAATCGAGGATCCAATCCCAAACCATACAGACACAATAAAGGGTGTTTTGGTGGATTACCTTTGCGAATAGTAACTCCGAAACGCAAGCAGGGGGTACACTGCTACTGACACCGGTTGAGAGGGTTGCTAGACCACCACCGAGGATCACCCGAAAAACGAATGCGAGCCTTCCTCCTACTGGATTTGGCGCCGGTTTTTAGGGGAGAGAGAGAGAGAGGTTTTTCTGGGTTTTTAGAACTGAATGAATGAATCAACTGACACCCTTAACCCCTTATTTATATGGACAAACCTAGCAGTGTTTGATTCCATATATAATTCTTGGTAATTATCTCTGAAATAACTTCCATAATTATCCTTTTAATTAATCCAACTGATTAATTAATTATAAATAATTCAACTAATTATTTATTTATTTCTTTTCTCTCTAAATAATTAATTAACCAATTAATTATTTCCCATAATCCAAACATTCTCATTTTGGTGTGCAGCAGTGTGACCTACTAGTGTCTTATAACATTGGACACGATAACCCTATTACTGTCTCGCACATAATCCTAACAGACTCCCACTTGTGCTAGACATGTAACTGAACTGTTATCATTCGCCTAAGGAGGTCCCTAGCCAGACGCTTAGGTTAACCAGGTTATAAGATCTCTTATATCCAGAGATACAATTCACGCTTGAATTTGTACACAGGTTCATTCCTTTTGCACACGATATTTCTAAAGTGATTTAAGACATGGAGTGGAGGATTCATTTCTTAAAATCAAGTATTTCTTGACTCTGATTCCGATTGCCTGCAGTAACGGATATTACTAAATAACCCCTGTTATTCTATCCGAGCGTGGCCACGCGTTTTCTGCCAATCTTAATCGTCAAGGGGCCCGGAAATATCTCTTTTTTGAAAGAGGTGCAAATCCCTTCTTGACTACTTGCATTTGGATCCACGGCTTCCGCTGCATCTAGTCACGTCCCGTATGGCCACCCAGTTACGGTGCAGCGTTAGTACGCGCTAAGTGTACAGTGGTCCTCGTGTTCCCAAACCAAGTATCTCAGGTCTAAGGACAACCTATCAAGTCAGTGCCTATGACTAAGGCTCCATGAAGCAGACTTGATTACTGGTCACTTCCAATACCCAAACACTCTGATGAGTATCTACAAATACTTGGTCACATCACTTGTGCTTTTATTCTTTACTTTGAATAAATCATCAAGTATTTATAATAGCGTCAAACTCCCTATTGAAATTCCCATTTCAATAAGTGGCTACGGAAATTTAGATTTCATACAAGATTTTGTAGAATCATGGATACGTTAAATATGCAAAAAATAGTTAATTTAGAACAATCATGAAAACAAAACCTCCATTTATTTCCAACACACTGTGAAATAAAAACTTTACATGATTACATTGTTTCTAAATTAGACTATAGTAATAATTAGTAAACTAAGTACTAGCTACTGGCTTCCAGGTACTGCATCCCAATGGAATTCGCATGTGCCTCATGCTTTGCCCTTGCTAGTGGCTTTGTCAGCGGATCTGCGACATTGTCTTCTGTTGGAATCTTGCATATTCTTACATCTCCTCTTCCAATGATCTCTCGGATGAGGTGATACTTTCTGAGCACGTGTCTTGACTTGTGATGCTCTCTAGGTTCCTTTTCTTGCGCCACGGCTCCTGAGTTATCACAGAATATATCGATCGGTCTCGAGATACTGGCAACCACTCTGAGATCCGATAGAAAATTCTTTAGCCAGACAGCTTCCTTTGCCGCATCACATGCTGCAATGTACTCTGCTTATGTAGTTGAGTCTGCAATCGTGTCCTGCTTCGAGCTCTTCCATGAGATCGCACCTCCGTTTAGGGTAAAGACATACCCTGACTGTGACCTGAAGTCATCTCTGTCGGTCTGGAAACTAGCATCAGAGTATCCTGTGACACTAATTTCATCCTCAGTACCTCCAAAGACCAAGAACATTTCTTTCGTTCTTCTCAGATATTTAAGAATGTTCTTGACAGCCACCCAATGGGGCTCACCCGGATTCTGTTGGTATCTGCTCGTAACACTTACTGAGTAAGCAACATCGGGCCTAGTACATAGCATGGCATACATAATCGATCCAATTGCAGAAGCATATGGGACCGATTTCATCTTGTCCTGATCTTCACTAGAAACAGGACACTGTGTTTTACTTAACACTATGCCATGTTGCATTGGAATGAATCCTTTCTTGGATTCATCCATCCTGAATCTCTTCAGTACTTTGTCAATGTATGTACTCTGACTAAGTCCGATAAGCCGCTTAGATCTGTTTCTGTAGATCTTTATACCTAGTATATAAGCGGCTTCTCCAAGGTCTTTCATCTGGAAACATTTACTTAACCATTCCTTAACACTCTGTAAAGTTGGTACATCGTTTCCTATGAGTAGTATGTCATCTACATACAAGACCAGGAAGGTTACTATGCTCCCACTGAACTTAGTGTAAACACATGGCTCGAACTCACTTTTAGCGAAGCCAAACTCTTTGATTCGCTCATCAAAGTGTAAGTTCCAGCTTCGAGATGCTTGCTTCAATCCATAAATAGATTTTAGCAGCTTACACACCTTATTAGGATTCTTAGGATCTTCAAACCCTCTGGTTGTTCCATATAGACGTCTTCTGTTAACTTTCCATTTAGAAAGGCTGTCTTGACGTCCATTTGCCAAATCTCGTAATTAAAGTACGCTGAGATGGCCATAAGAATCCTAATTGACTTCAACATTGCCACTGGTGAAAAGGTTTCATCATAGTCAATGCCATGAGTTTGCGTGAATCCTTTTGCAACCAGTCTGGCTTTGAAGGTGTGTACGTTCCCATCCATGTCGGTTTTCTTCTTGAAAACCCATTTGCGTCCAACAGCCTTACAGTGTTGTGGCAAATCAGTCAACTCCCAGACTTGGTTGTCGTACATGGATTGCATCTCGGCCTTCATGGCTTCCTGCCATTGTTCAGACTCACTGCTTGACACAGCTTCTCCATAGGATGTTGGTTCATTTAAGTCTCTGCTATCTTGAGAGACTAGGAACCCAAGATACCTATCTGGTTCTTGTCTTACCCTGCTGGATCTGCGAAGGTCCTGTGTTTGCACTTCCTCAATCGGCTCTGATTGAGGTTCAACATTGTTATGTTGAATTTCTGGCTCAACAACTGGTGTAGTGCTTTCTTCGTCTACTACCTGTAGATCTACATCCTTTCTGGTGTTCTCTAAACTGAGAAACTTTTCTTCCAGAAATTTTCCATTTCGAGCAACAAACACTTTGTTCTCTTCAGGGTTGTAGAAATAATATCCCACGGTGGTCTTGGGATATCCAACGAAGAAACACTTGTCGGATTTGAGTTTGAGTTTTTCTGAGGTAGGTCGTTTGACGTAAACCTCACAACCCCAAATTTTCAGAAAAGATATGTTGGGTCTCTTACCCTTCCACAACTCGTATGGAGTCTTTTCTACCGACTTTGTTGGCGCTCTGTTCAGTATGTGTGCTGCTGTTTCGAGCGCATGTCCCCAGAATGATATTGGCAGCGAAGAATGACACATCATCGTTCGTACCATGTCAAGCAAAGTACGATTTCTCCTTTCTGATACACCGTTCATCTAAGGTGTATACGGAGGTGTAAGTTGGGATACAATCCCACACTCCATCAGATGATTGTCAAACTCATCACTGAGATATTCGCCACCACGATCTGACCGTAAGAACTTGATCCTCTTGTCAAGTAGATTCTGTACTTCATTCTGATATTCCTTGAATTTCTCAAAGGTTTCAGATTTATGTCTCATCAAGTAGACATAACCATACCTACTGAAGTCGTCAGTGAAGGTAATGAAGTATCGGTATCCTCCTCTTGCTACATGACTGAAAGGTCCACATACATCTGTGTGGATTATTTGAAGCAAGTCAGTAGCCCTTTCATTCTCACTGTTGAAAGGTTGCTTTGTCATTTTACCAGATAAACAAGATTCGCAATTATCAAAAGGTTTGTAGTCGAAATTGCCGAGAAAACCTCCTTTTAGGAGTAGTTCAACGCGTTTCTTGTTTATATGGCCCAAACGACAATGCCAGAGGTAAGTCTGATCCTCAATATCCTTGGATCTCTTACTTATATGATAGATTTCACTATTGTTGTCTTTAAGATTTACAGTGTATAGACCATCTACGGGTGTAGCTTTAAAATAGAAAATATTATCTTTAAAGACTGAAATCATTTTATAAGAATATTTATAATAAAAGCCTTGGTCTACCAACAAATCAAAAGACAATACATTCTTAATCATATTTGGAATATAATGACAATTATCCAGTTCCAAAACTAGACCCGAGGGTAAACTAAGACTATAAGATCCCACGGCTTCAGCAATCAACGGAGTGCCTTCGCCAACTCGTAGGTTCGAACGGTCCTTCCTCAGAGTCTTTCTTCTAGTGAATCCCTGTAAATGATTACAAATGTGGTTACCACTGCCTGTATCAATTACCCATGATTCATAAGAAGTGATTAAGCAATCTATCATAAAGATACCTGGAGCATCGGATAAACCGATCTCAATCTGGTCGATGTTCATCGAGTGCTCGCAAATATCCTCGCTGCCGCACTCTGGGCAACTCAGATCTCCCAGCTCATCAATTATATCAGTGTCCATGAGATTCACAGGTTCGGGTACTGGCTCTAGACTGGCCAGGATATCTTCATGAACTTTATCCACGTCGTTCTTTGGTTCCTTCATGTAGGCACTAGCTGTGTCCTGAACTTCCTTTGTGAGGGAGAACCACATGAGGTACACTAACTCTTCCTGAGTCATCTTGTACCCCAGACGTGATAAACATTTAAAAAGCCTTCTCATTTCAATAAGATGGTTTTTAACTGACTGACCCTTCTGTAGCTTCAGGGAGAGAATCTCTTGCATGATCAAAAGCTTGCCCGTGTGCTTGTAGAAACCTAACTGGTTTTCTACATTCCTTACGACCTCGTGACAGAATTTCACTCTTAAGTCTCCCGTGAACTCGGGTGACATAGAGAAAACTAGAATCGACATTACATCCGACTCATCTGCCATGAATCTGAAATATTCAGCAAATTCCTCTTCTGGGGCATTGCTTTTGGGTCGTGACATGGGCTTATTGATCACATAAAGCTTACCCTGGGCACTCAAAACATTCTGTAAGTGCAACTTCCAAACTGGAAAGTTCTGGCCCGTAAGCTTCCACTTGCCCGTAATAAGGCGAAGTGATTCCTCAGGTGAATAAAACGGAATGCTAATTGGAGACATCTACAGAAGAATATAAATTCCAATTTAGTTTATAATTATATAATTCTAATAAATTATTACCCTTAAAATAAATTTATTAGACTAGAATCCATATTTCACATGTGTCGGGAAGCATGTGATCATGTCAAACCGACTCATGCGATCTATGGTAGCTAACACTATACCAATCGTATTCCTATCTGAAAATACGACTTCTAGATCGTCGGGACATCGGATATTAATAATCCGTGCATATTTAGTCCCTCTAGTGCATTTTGGCCTGGTACCACCCAGTGAATAAATAATTACCAAAATAGATTGCACCACCCGGGACCTGGACAAACTCTGGCCGGTACCACCCGGAGATAATTCGCAGAGTTTTATCACCTTCCAGTTTCGGTTTGAACACGGGCGTTCATAGTGTGTGCACTTACAACGCCCTATGTACCTTACACCGGAAGTGCCCTAAAGTGGGTTGCACTTACTAATCTATGATTTTAACAAGGGTCTAAATTGCCAGTTTTCCTTTTTCAAAACTTTGAAAAACTGGATCCAAACACTAACTGTATTTGTATCCTTTTATCCTTTTAAAACAATCATTCAAAAGGGCAATTTATATTTAACAATAATTACGTAAAACAACCACGCAATTTAAATATAAAAGGCACAGTCATACCCTAAATCCTTAAGCTAATGTTGCTTTGTGAGCCAACACAAAACAACGGTCTCAACCCTAAGTGACAAAAGTCTTCGTCTTCTGGCACTCCCACTGGCTCCGAGATCCATGGTCGTTATCTTGTCTCCGTCTTGATAATTAGAACTAACTATTACAAATGGGCTTTTAATGGCACGCAGGCCTCCCAATTATTCTAATAATTTAAAATTACAAGTAGGGTTGTAAATGGCACGCAAGCCTCCCAACTATTCTAAAACGGATAAAATAAATAAAAACACAACCACGGGTCTAAAAGGGTTCAGCTATGACTCAACACAATTAAACGAATTAAAATACAACTGAATTTTAACCGGATAATTATAAAACCCAAAATTAATTTAAAATAAATAAATCAATTTAATCCTGAGAAACGTTTTAAACCTATCTGGTTAATAAACGATTCCTACATCGACGTCTATCCGGAAACGGATTTCACACGAGACCCGCTAAGGAGAAACGATCGAAAAATATCGATTCCGAATTCCGGTACTGATGGCAACGACCGAAATCATCACCATTGATACCGGTCGGATCTGAACACCAATCGATCACCACCAACCACCAACCATCGACCCACCGGTCTTGGTAGTCGGCCGGTGGTTTGCAACCATCAGCGATGACGATGACGCGAACGCCACCGCCACCGCTGTGGCTTACGCCCGGTTAATCGACAACAGCCACCGCCATCGCCGAAGATCGGCTATCACCATTGTTCGCCGGCGACAGCAGCGGCTCAAAAGCCACCACCGCCGCCTCTCGTTTCGGCAGTGGCCGACGCCGCGGCATAGCAGCAATCAACCACCGCCACCGTCTATCCGCCGGCGACAGAAAACAAGACGCCATCGCCGCCACCACCACAAACGGTGGTGTGGCGGTCGATTGGGAGTACGACGGCAGCAGCGGAAGTCGCCTCCACCACCGCCGCCTCCCGGCGTGAACAACAAAACCACCACTACTGCCGACGGCAGTGGTAATAACCACCGCCACCGATCGGCGGTTAACAAAAACCATCAACGCCGCCACCACCACATACGATGGCGTGGCGGTTTGTTCTTTGTCCGACACCACCACCACCACAATCGGTGGCATGGTGGTGTTTTCTGGCCGTGACCGACGCCGCTACCACATACGGTGGTGCGGCTGGTGGTTTGGTTCGCAAAGACAGCCGGCGGCCACCACAAACTGTGGTGAGCCGTCGTGGTGATCGAGTGGTCGGCGATCGGCCTGGTGGTCCGACTGGCTAACGGCCGTCGTTCCACCGTCGATCGCATCGATTCGTTAGGTTTTTAACAAAAGATTCAATTTTTAAAAACAACTATATGAATAAAAACTAAAGCTTTTAAAACCTAATCAGTTTATCAACCTGATCTGCAGGTTTCAGGAAGTGGCTCTGATACCACTGTTGGGAATCGAGGGATACAAGAACATGCACAGCGGAATAAAACCCGATTCCCAATCGAGGATCCAATCCCAAACCATACAAACACAATAAAGGGTGTTTTGGTGGATTACCTTTGCGAATAGTAACTCCGAAACGCAAGCAGGGGGTACACTGCTACTGACACCGGTTGAGAGGGTTGCTAGACCACCACCGAGGATCACCCGAAAAACGAATGCGAGCCTTCCTCCTACTGGATTTGGCGCCGGTTTTTAGGGGAGAGAGAGAGAGGTATTTCTGGGTTTTTAGAACTGAATGAATGAATCAACTGACACCCTTAACCCCTTATTTATATGGACAAACCTAGCAGTGTTTGATTCCATATATAATTCTTGGTAATTATCTCTGAATTAACTTCCATAATTATCCTTTTAATTAATCCAACTGGTTAATTAATTATAAATAATTCAACTAATTATTTATTTATTTCTTTTCTCTCTAAATAATTAATTAACCAATTAATTATTTCCCATAATCCAAACATTCTCATTTTGGTGTGCAGCAGTGTGACCTACTAGTGTCTTATAACATTGGACACGATAACCCTGTTACTGTCTCGCACATAATCCTAACAGACATTTCGGGACCAGACGTGCAGTCTTTCCTGTTGGTAGATGGGGGTGAACGATTCCTCAAGGAATGGACGGAAGATGACGGAGTGGTTCAAGTTGAGCTGGATAATAGTTGGAGCAGAGGAATCTGGATCAGTAGAATGAATGGTCCGTGGAGCGTCTGGAGTGGGAAACACGAATGCTGAGGTGAGGTTGGTGTAGTCAGAATCCCGGACAATGTCGTCCCCCTTCTGATATATCCTGAGACTCTGAGCAAGCGACCGCAGAATTTTCCGGGCTTCCTCCGGAATCTGGAAGTCTGAAGGATCCGTCGGTGCTGCTTCTGGAGGAACGACTTCAATCTGAGCCGTGTCTGTCATCTGGGGAAACTGAACTACTTCACCTTCTGGGATCCGCTCGTAGCGCCAACTCCCCATGTCAGGAATATCCTCCGCGGCAGCAGACTCTGAAGGAGCACTCGAGGGGGCGGCCGTGGAAGCTGGAGCTGGAGTAGAACCGGAACCAGAGGCAGAATGGAGGTCGGTGCGAGGCCTTTTGGATGAAGCCTGCACCTCCCCCTCATGAGGACCCGGTGCCGAGTCATCAGGGTCATCATGCCTCCGTTTGGAAGGCTGAGCCTGAGACCGACACATGGCCTCTAGTTCCCGGATGCGCTGCTGCAGGATCTCGATCTGGGCTTCCTGATCTCTGACTTGGGCGGAGAGGCGGTCGTTCTGAGTCGTGTAGGATGAGATGACGAAGGCATGTTCCGTCTCAGTAACGTAGCCCGGTATCGGAGGTAGTTCGCCCGAAGTCGGAGGGGCGAGCCTGAGAACGTCTTCGGGCTGACGGGGGATCGGAGTCTCGGATGATGGGGCTGCCTCAGAGTGTTTGCCCTTGATTCGCCGTTTGAGCTCGTAGAGCTCCGCATCCCTGTCTTCCTGAAGCTTCCGAGACGCTTCAAGATCCGCTAGTCTTTTCCTCTCTGTCTCGGCCAAGGCTTTCTCCAGTGCCTCGACCCGCGCATCTCGAGCCCGGTTGGCTTCCTCCACCGCTAGTAACCTGGTTTGGACGACTTTTAGGATGTCGTCCGAATCCGTCGGACCTAAAAGTCCCGTTGGTGCAGGGGTGGTTTTAGGGATTCCACCCGAATCCGTCAGGCCTAGAAGCCCCGTTGTTGCGTGAGCATCTTTAGAGACTTTGCTCGAGTCTGTCGGACCATGTCCCGGTAGTACAACGCCCGGTGCCACTTGGGCTCCGGTTGTCGAGAAGAGTCCTACTGAGGTGCTCTCTCGGCCTGATGTCACCGCTGGAATGATGTTGACGGTGTCAGGGCTTCCGGTGGATCCTCGAAGGGCGTCACTCGATGCACCGACTCTCCCCGTTCCGGCCTCGCCACTTGGGCGGGCTGATGATGCTCCTAGTAGTGTCCTATCCAAGTGAATGACTTGAAAAGTCTCGTTAAGTGGCTCTAGGACAACTGGTGCACGGAAAGAAGTCGAGAGGCGGGGCAGTTCCTCTCTTATCTCAACACCGGCAGACTCCGATTGAGTGGCCGGTGGAAATTGTGCTTGATTCCCGTGAGAGACTGAAACGACCATCTGTTGAGAGATGGTTGAGTGGCTGGGAGGGGTGTGCAAATGCGCTAGTTGGCTGCTAGCGTCTTGACCAGACACCGTAGGGTACCCGGTCTCGGTGTGGGTTGCCTCTCTGTTGGTTGGACTCGAGGTAAGGGAAACTTCCGTTTCTAACCTGTGCGGCTCTACTTCTACGTCCGCATCCTCTAGTTGAGCCCAGAGCTCGCCTAATTGGACCTCGACATCTTCGGTCTCTTTTTCTCTTCTCTCTCTCTCTCCTTTTCTCCCCTCTCTCTCTCTTCTTCCTCACTGTCTTCTCTACCCCAGCCGGTAGCAACCTCGGCCTCACCTTCTTCCTCACGACCAACGGTTCGGTCGTCTGATGCAAGATCCTCAGCGAGTATTGGATCGCCGGAGATTCTGTCGTCGTTGAAGGAAGAGGTGGCTTCATCCACATCAATAATATGGGCCTTCCCGCCCTTCGCTGGTTCTGAAAGTTGGAACTCAGAGTCAGATCCGTAATCTATCATCTCTTCATCGGTGGCTTCGTCATCGGGCTCACGACGGTCCGAAGGAGTGTGCTCGGGGGACTCGTGACCGTCGGAGTTATCGCCTGAGGGTTCGCCGGAGGGTTCGCCACCCTGAGTAGTAACGGCCGCCGCGTGTGGTGGTGAAGGAACGTGTGCTTGTTCTTGTGGGGAAGCTTCCACGTCCTCACTAGTCGGTTGAGGTTGTTGCGGCGGTGTCGGCGATTGGCGCTCTTCCGATGACGAATGAACTGGGGATTGTTGAAGAATCCCGGTGTACTGCTTCACCCGGAAGTGACTAGTGTATTCACGTTCGCGGGCAGCTAGGGATGATTCTTCGACAACAGTTGGTGTTCGAGCTCGACGGGTGCGGTTCCGGAGCATCATCTGATAGGCTTCTCCTCGAGACATGTGTGGCGTGGCGGACGTACCAACGACTCTACCCACTTCACCCCTAACGTCCACTCTCATCACTCCCGAGCCTTGAGCTCCCCCACTGGAGCTCTGGCCCGCCGTGCCAGAGGCACGGCTCCTAGGAAGGACGGGTCGCGCGTCCGGGGTAGGGCTCCTCGGTTCTGAGGAGTCCGTGGACGCGTCTTCTAAACCTATCGACGCACGGTACATCCTAACACTCTCAGACCTACGGTCCGCCAAGCCAAGTACGTTATCAGGGATAGGCATTTCAACCTGACCTGATAGAAGTCTCCTGCGGTTCATCCTGCCGATCTGAACGCTTTCGAAGCGAGGGTGGCCGGATCTGCGTCGGATGGCCGGATGTCGCTCCATGTGCTCGTGAATGATCAGACTGAAGAACCTCATCCACGGAATGGATGTATGACGGGTTCTTGCGGACCCTTGGCGGACGTCGGTGACCATGTCAGCCCAAAGTTGTTGGGCGAAGTCAATGCGCCTTCCGTAGGCGACCGCATGTATGATATGCCAGAACTGAGTGGAAGCCTTGTCCACTCCATGGGTCTTCGAAGACGAGGTCCTGTTGAGGATGTTGAAGAAGGAGAACCAGATCGGTGGCAGCATCCCCTGGGTGACTTGGGAAATCCCGTTCGGTCGGTTGTTTGCAGTGTAGTGGACCCCGAGAGCGAGTACTTCGCTGAAGAGTTTGGAGCCGGAGACCAGTGGTTCGAACGGGGCCTCAGGAGTGGCAGCAGGCAGATGGAGGACGCGCCTCAGGTCCTCCACAGTGATAGTAAGGTCGGTGTGATCAACACGACCGACAATGGTCTGCACGCCATCACGAGTCTCCACAGTAGATGAAGCAAAGAACTGCTGAAGGTAAATCATGGGAACGTTGGCAGTGGCTTGCATCGCGTACGCCAGTGGATGCGCACGTAGGATCTCCAGTACCACCTCGTCCTGAGCAGTGAAGTTGGACAGGTCAACGTACCCGTTGTTTTGGTGGATGGGACGAATGTCAGCAGGTGCAATGAGGGCCCGGTCGGCAGCGTTGTTGACCGGAGAAGGGGGAGCAGAAGTGTTCGATTGACGAGCCATTTCTGTCAAGTCACACGAGGATAAGCTAAGTGTTTAGAAAAATGTTACGTTAAAAAGACTATACCCTCGACTAGGCGCGAGTCGGAAAACCTCGAAAACCCATAAATGAGTATTTCGTATTTTCCGAGTCGAAAAACGAGCAAACACACGAGGGGGTGTTTTCCGATTCGGAAAAGGTGATTTTCCGAATCGGGAAACACCAACACTTAGAAAAAAATTAGTTCAATAAAACACAAGTTTTCCGATTCGGAAAAGGCACTTTTCCGATTCGGGAAACTCCCACACTTAGACAAATAAGCCAAGAAGAACAGGTGGGTTTTCCGATTCGGAAAATGTGCAATACTTAGAAAAAAAATTGGCAAGACTTGGTCTCATACGAGATTCGGAAAACCTCGGAAACCCGTAAGGGTAATTCCATGTTTTCCGAATCGGAAAAACTTAGCTTAAAAACCGAGACACAAGTCGGATTCGGAAAACCTGATAATCCGATTCGGATTTATCTGGTTTTCCGAATCGGAAAACATATATGAATGATTATCGTTGATGGATGCGGAAAACGAAGACTGTTCGAGTTCCAATCAAAAAACCGTTCCCCGAACGTCGATCTAAGGCTCTAAACTATCAACATGCATCCTAAATCAGTTAATAACAAGTTTCTAATCAACAAAGGATCGATTTAAAGCCCCGAAATCCCATTCCAAGAAGTTTGGGTTTCGGGTAAGTTTTGAAAAGTTTAGGCTTCGATCCGGACCTTAAAAGAACAGATTTAGATGTTATAACTATATAAGGATTGATCGTAAACTTACCAGGAATCCGAAAACGTAATCTGATCGACGAACGGAGTGAAAAGGAGCGAAATCGAATCGAGCGCGAGAGCGGTTACCGGGTGAGAGTTCAGAGAGAAAAAGTGAAAATTTGAATTTTTGTGAAAAGTAAATCTTGAAACTGGTATTTATAATTTTACCGAATTACACTGTGTTTGGGTCAAAAACACTGTGTTTGACTCTCCTGATGACTCTCTTAACCCGACTTTCACCTATTGGCAAAAACCACCCCTGGACTTGAAGTTTCAAGAAACTTACAGACTAGTCCCTGAACTTGTAGTTTTAAGAAGTTTCAAAACAGACCCTGGACTACAAGTTTCACCAAAATGCAAAACGAGTCCTGAACTTTAAGAATCAGAAAGTAGCAAAGTTAGTCCCCGAACTTGTAAGTTCAAGACATGTACTCTACCGCCCCCTGAACTTTCAAGTTCACAAAAATTTACAAGTGCAGCGCTCGACTCCCGAGAAAAGAGACTTACCTGGTTCGTCTCGACGGGGTTTTGTGCGAGTCCTGATCTGAAGTAACCAGAAGTCGTTGTGAGGATCCACACCTACAAAAGAAAATATAAAAATGGTATCCAAGGTGTTGTGGATCCGGAGAACGTCAGTAAACTCACCAAACATTGAAAACAAGACTTAGGACTCCCCCTCGACTCATGCTATCTCTCAAAGACTATTAATGACTCCCCCTACACACATGCATACATAACATGAACTCCCGACTCCCCCTAGACCTCAGGCGGGGAGGTCTAGCATTCCTAACTTGCTTAGGAGAAAGAAGTGACGTTTCTCGTCAAACGGCTTGGTGAACAAATCAGCAAGCTGATAGTCACTCTCAACAAAGTAAAGTTCAACATTACCTTTCTCGACGTGGTCTTTGATGAAATGATATCGGATGTCGATATGCTTCGTCCGAGAATGTTGAACCGGATTTGCCGTGATCTGAATCGCACTTTTGGAGTCGCAATAGATGGGAATCCGATGCATGGTGTATCCGAAGTCGGCAAGTTGGGTTTTCATCCACAGAACTTGCGAGCAGCAGCAGGCGGCGGCAACATACTCAGCCTCCACGGTGGATAAGGATACGCAATTCTGTTTTCGGGATGACCAACTCACCAGCTTGTCTCCGAGAAACTGGCAAGCACCAGATGTGCTTTTCCTGTTGAGCTTACAACCTGCATGGTCTGAGTCTGTATATGCAATTAGTTCAAAACCAGAATCCTTTGGGTACCAAAGGCCAAAATCCGGTGTGCCCTTCAGATACCTAAGGATTCTTTTGACTGCAGACAGGTGTGAATCACGTGGATCACACTGAAAACGAGCGCAGACACCCGTGGAGAAGACAATATCTTGTCTACTAGCCGTGAGATATAAAAGAGAACCAATGATTGCCCGATAAGTTTTCTGGTCAACCGGTTTACCAGAAGTATCTGCATTTAGTTGAAAATTTCTGGGCATTGGTGTTGCCGCAGAGTTTGAACCACCGAAATCAAATCGTTTTAAAAGATCTTGAACATATTTGGCTTGATTTATGAAAATGCCATCAGGGCGTTGTCGAACTTGAAGTCCTAAAAAGAACGTCAACTCGCCCATCATGCTCATTTTAAATTGGGATTTCATGGTGTTCTCAAACTCTTGGCACATCTCAGGCTTCGTAGACGCAAAGATAATGTCATCCACGTATATCTGAACGATAATTAAATCTTTACCCGACCTCTTGAGAAACAAAGTGGGATCGATTGTACCTTTCTTGTAGTCAACTCCTAGCAGGTAATCAGTGAGAGTTTCATACCATGCCCTAGGAGCTTGCTTGAGACCGTAAAGCGCCTTGTCCAACACGTAGACGTGTTCTGGAAATCTGGGATCGACGAATCCTTCCGTTGTTCAACGTACACCTCTTCTTGAAGAACTCCGTTTAGGAAGGCACACTTGACGTCCATTTGATACACCGTCATGTTCTTGTGTGCTGCATACGCAAGGAAGATCCGAATTGCCTCAATCCGGGCAACGGGCGCAAACGTCTCATCATAGTCGATTCCCTCTTGTTGGCGATAACCCTTGGCGACCAATCGAGCCTTGTTCCGGATGATGAGATCGTTCTCGTCCTTCTTGTTCCGGAATATCCACTTCAGGCCGATTATGGACTTTCCCCACGGTCTGGTTACCAAGCGCCAAACTATGTTTCTCTCGAATTCCGCAAGCTCCTCTTGCATCGCTAAGACCCAATCAGGATCGGTGAGAGCTTAGGAAACATCCGAAGGTTCAAATTCACTAAGGAAACCTCCGAATAGAATCAAGTTTTCTACATTCTTTGCGGATCTCGTAGTTACAGGTTGTGAGGGACTCCCGATGATTTGGGAGGGGGGATGATCTTTTGTCCACTTGCGAGTGTGTGGGTGAGTGACATACGCTTGTTGGTTGTTGGTGGCGTCGTTCTCATCGTGCACTGCAAGGACCTCTTGCTGGTTTCTACTTGATGATCCAGCCGCCAGATTATTCTGCGGTGATGCCTCCAACCGGGGCTCACGTACTACCTGAGCATAAGTTCTCTGAGCTGAACTGGGTGAAGGTAGTGGAGCTTCTTCAGGGATAGGTGCAAGAACAGGTTGTGGAGTCTGTTCTTGAACTGGTTCCGGTGAGGCTGATGATGAGATTTCAGGGGGAGAGACCGCAGTTGATTCTGGTGTCACTGAGTTTGTAGAAGTGCTTGAAGATGGCTCAGTGACAAAGGCATCGGATGATACAGAGGTAGAGGTTGACCCAGCATGAGCAGGAACTACAATCGGACCCGTGAGTGTGGGTAGATCATAATCTGCGAGGTCTAAGAAGTCTAAAGCAGAAAAGTTAGTGGACGAATCTGTGCTCGGTGGTGCGGTGAACAGTTCAGGAAAAGAAGCATTTATATTACTTGAACTCGCCACAGAATAAGTTTCGGTTTCGGAAAAATCAACATTTGAGCTTTCCAGGATGGTTCGGGTTCGTTTGTTGAAGACCCGATAAGCCTTAGAGTTATGTGAGTATCCGATGAAGATAGACTCATCAGACTTGGGTTCAAACTTTCCCAAATCATCCCGGTCGTTTAGAACATAGCATTTGCAACCAAAAACTCGAAAGTAATCGATGTTAGGCTTACGCTGTTCGACCATCTCGTAGGCGGTTTTACCAGTCCGCTTGACGATCAGAGTCCGATTCTGCGTGTAGCATGCTGTTGATACTGCTTCAGCCCAAAATGATTGAGGTACTCCAGAGTGAGCCATCATGGATCTCGCCGCTTCTACCAACGTCCGGTTCTTCCTTTCTACTACCCCATTTTGTTGAGGTGTGCGAACGGCAGAGAAGTTGTGAGAGATTCCCACGTCTTCGAGAAAGGATTGCAGTTTTGCATTGCGAAACTCGGTTCCGTTGTCACTTCTCAACTTCTTCACTCGGCGACCCAAGAGAACTTGAATCCGCTTGATGAAGGCAATGATTCGATCGGCAGCGTCAGACTTGGCTCGCAGGAATTCAAGCCATGTGAACCTAGAGAACTCATCCACGAGAACCAACATGTATTTCTTTCGGGCTAGGCTCTCGGTTCTGGTAGGTCCACAAAGATCCATATGAATCATGTCAAGGGGACTCTTGCTATTCGTATCCATCCTCGGTGGATGAGAGCTTCTCGTCATCTTTCCTTGTTCGCAAGCGGGACACAGTGTGTCCTTGGAAAGGCGAGTCTCAGGTAGTCCCTTGACGAGATTTTTCGAAACCAGCTTGTTCATGTCTTTAAAATTCTGATGGCAGAGTCTTCGATGCCATAACCAACTGTCCTCCTTTGAAGCCTTTGCGAGCAGACAGATTGCATTCCTCGGATCAGAAATTGCTTCAAACTGAGGGTGTGTCTGAGGGATTGAACGGAAGACGGTGGAGTAAAGATTGCCATTCCTCCGTGCACTAAGGATGACGTTGTTATCTTCATCATTCACATCGCTTCCGTATTGAAATTGCTTCACCCAGTATCCGTTGTCGCAGAACTGACTGGAGCTGAACATGTTGAAACCTAACCCCTCGACATACCTTACATCTTTAATGATGTATTTCCCATCCGTAATTTTCCCATAGCCCACCATTGGCCTAGGCGTCTTGTCGGCTGTTTTAACATATCCCTCGAACCTTTCAACATAGTCGAAAAGGAAGGATCTCTGACCAGTCATGTGTCTATATGCGCCGGAGTCGAAGTACCACACATGACTGACCTGCAAGACAACTAAGCTTGTTTAGGGACCCATTGCCAAATGGGTTCCTGTGGGTTAGAAACAGATAAATCAGTCGGTGAAGTCCCCTTTTCGGATTTCTCCTTAGGCTGAGGAGACTTCACTGACGAAGAGGATTTTGCTTTTCCTCTTTTTCTTCCCCTTCTCTTTCGGGATTTGACATTAGAATTAGGAGCATAGAAAGAGTTTGACACACCATAACGCAGGAAATTATCAAACATAAAGCACATGTCATTGCGAAAGGTATTAAAAGCATCGTTCAAGTTGCGATTAGAATTAACAGACATGTTCAAATTCTTTCCTACACTAGGTGGAACATAGCCTAAACCCGCACGGCTAGGACTATGTTTCTTAGGGAAAGCAGAAAAAGAGTTGTTTCTCCCATGATGATCCTTTCTTGGTGGCTTCACATTCGGTCCACCATCTTTCCTCCTCGCATCTGCATGATAAGCATGGTGTGAGTTAGATGACGGTTTTGAGGGAATGGAGTTACCACCTTTTCCAGATGACCTTTTAGAAAATTTAGGTTTTGTGGAACTGAAAGGTTGATTTGGTTGTAACTGAGATGTCTCACCCCACTTCAAAGGAACTTGAATGAAAGTCAAGACTTTTAATGGGTTTAACTGAGTTACGAGCATCGTTAGACTTTGAATGCTTTTTCTGGAGTCCATTGGGTGCATGAGGCTTAACTGACTTGCCCTTGTCAGTACCTACACATTTTTCACCCTCCGGGTTGCTTTTCTCAGAAGTAGGAGCTCGTGACTCAGTAGACTTCTCAGATTTGACAACAACAGATTTTGGCTTCTTTGGAATAAAGCCTGAAGGATCATCATCCTCATCTAAAAACACCTTCATGTCATATTCAACATTTGGATCTTGGACAGTCTTGGGTTCGGCTATCCTATGGTGTGAGTTAGGGGGTTCATCATCATCTGATATTATGGAGTAATAGTCCTCAGTATCTAAGACGGGTTTGGGTTGGGGAGTGACTATTGGATGGTTGAGGATTGGAGCAGTCTTATCATCAACTGAGTCTGAAAAGTAGAGATTTTCAAGATTCATTACTTTCCTTTTTAAAATGGAGTTAGACACCCGTTGGTTGGTTATAGATTGGCGATACATTATCCTTTCATCATGATCAAGTTCTTTTAAAAGTTCAAAGTGGATATCTAGGATAACGTATCGAGCCTGAAGATCCGCAACCTTGATTTGAAAATCAGTGAAAGCTGAGGTTGTGGTCTCACATTCTGAAGAAAGCCTAATTCTTTCGGCATTTGCCTCAAGCAAGTCTTTCTCCAGATTGCGAACCAAGGAATCTTTCTCCGACACAATGACC
This sequence comes from Centaurea solstitialis, assembly GCA_030169165.1. NCBI lineage: Eukaryota > Viridiplantae > Streptophyta > Magnoliopsida > Asterales > Asteraceae > Centaurea > Centaurea solstitialis. The sequence goes on from CM058042.1 coordinate 68,188,742, forward strand.
TTCAGATTCAGGATCTGATGTTGACATGCATCCAAATCCATGGCTTTTAACCTAAGAGTAAACACCTCCTTTTCTAGCCTGACTAGGTCGGGACACTTAGTTGCGGAAGTATCCTCGGGTGGGATAACTAAGGTCTCCTCTGAAAGTTCCATTTCCCTAGTATCATAGCTTGAGTTAAGGTCTGTGTAGTTGATGGGAGGCATTGCTACTCTAGGGGTTCTGGCCTTGATGCCTTCCCAAGTGGGTTCAGAGTTGGTCGGATCACTAGCCGGAACAAAGATTGGTCTATTCGGAGGGGGGCTAGTGGGAGGACTGCTAGAGGTACTGTTTGTTGGACTGATGGTTCTGGTTATGGTCTCACCGTTTATGACTTCAGTGTATGTGACAGTCTGCCTAACAAATTCCTCGGTCACATGTCCTCCTACAATGGCAGGTTTGGGCTTGGAGGCTGCCATATCCTCAAAATTGTATAGATGAGAAGGTGCTTTATCTAAAACATGGTTTTCAGACAGACCTAGGCCGGGTTTGGCTTTGTAAAAAGGATTCTTTTTGGCATGCTGAGTGAGGATACTTAAAGTCTGTTCAGATTGTCCTCTTTTAAAATTGTTGTCCTCAAGCTCTTGTATTTTTGAAAACAACCGAGTTCTCTCTTCCGAAAGCAACTGGAATTTAATGTTGAGCTCCCCATGATTACTGTTAAGTTCCTCATGGGCTTTTTGAAGACAACTAAGTTTGTTTGCTAAATTGGACTCTCTAATCCCAGACTCAAGTGTTTCACGGTTATAGACTATGGTCAAATCCTCGAGAGAGTCTTTGTAAATTGCACTGTCGATTCTAAATTTCGTGACAAGAGTCCTCTCCGATTGGAGACATCTCTCTAATTCACAAATTTTAGATTCCAACATTGCCACAGTGTCAGTTATATCTGGGATAGAGGATACCTCAGACGGATCTATATCCTGATAAGTGCTCGGTCCAACGGCTTCCGATCCCTCGAAGTCAGCCATCAAGCAAAGACCTTTCACCAAATGATCCTCCTCGTCTGAACTCTCCTCTTCACAGACCCAGTTCTCTTCATCTACCAGCAAAGCCACCCCTTTTTCTTTCTTCCTCATCAGTGATGCCTTCCTTTCAAAGTACGCGGCATCCTTGTACTTGACGGAGCAATCTCGAGCATAGTGTCCCAACTTACCGCACTTGTAACAAGTGGTAGTGGGACTTGCGGTTTGTTGAGGAGCGGGGTTCTGGGTTATGGGACCCTGAGGATGATTTGCCCGTTGAATTCCTTGATCAGTTTGAATCGGTTGATCTTCCCTCTGAATTTGCCTGGAACTGTTTCCCTTGGAATCACCTCCGTGGTAGATGCTTTTCCCGTGATTCACTCTCTCATCTTGCCTTTGATCACCTCTATTCTGCTCATACCCGTATCCTGGCCCTTGATCTAGCCTTCCACTCTCATGTCTTCCTCCATACCCAATCTCATATCCCTGACGATCTATATACCCAGATTCAGGAGTGTATTGCCTCAAGCTGTTCCGGTAGTTGATGTCTGAGACTTGTCCTCTCCAATCTCCTTGACTACCTTGACCTCCTTGATAGTCAAGATAAGTGTTGTCTCTTCTCGGCTGATCTCTGTATCTGCCTTGATCTTCTCTGAACCTTCCCTGGTTGTTCCTATAACCTCCTTGATCGTAAGCCTGTATTCCACCTTGCTGATAGCTTCCTCTCCCTTGATTTCCGTACTGACCTCTCTCTGGCTGATAATGACCTCCTCTGCCTTGCCCCATTCTTCCTCCACTGGGAAAACCGGATCCTCGTGCACGGTTGTATCCACGATTTGCGTTCAATCGTTGTACGCTGTGTGAGATGAGGGCAAGGGACTCATTCACATGGAAGAGTTCTTCATCTGAGATGGAAATGATCACCGGTTCGTCGGGATGTTGTACGCTTGTTCCATAGTTCGGGTTGAACTCTTGACTGTATTCTTCTGGATAGTACTGGGGAGAGACACTGTTGTATGGCATTGGTTGGACGGGAGTAGTACTTGGTCCTCCGAAGGGCACGACCGACAGTGCTAGAGGATCGACTACTTTCTTGGTGCGTCCACCGGTGATGAATTCTTCGTGTTGAACCATCATGCTGAATAAGTCATGTAGACCCATAGCTCCCAGATTCCGGCTTAGCTGAATGTTGATGGCCATGTTTTGCCATTCCTGAGTGAGATTCTTCAAGAACTTCACGTTCACCTCATACTTTGATTTCTCAACCCCGAGCCGTCTCAAGTCGTTGACGAAGGCATTCAGTCTTTGATAAGACTCAGTGAGGGATTCGTTTTCCCTAGCCTTGAAGCCTTCGTAGGCATTGAGTGCGCTTTCCTTCTGACTCTCCACAGCAGTGTCACCTCCCTGCATCTGTTGTTCGATTTCCAACCAAATGTCTCGTGCGTTGGTCAGACTGTCCACTCTCGCATACATGTCGTTTGGGAGAGCCATGATCAGCAGGGTTAGTGCACGCTTGTCGATGAGATGTCGGGCTCTTTGTTCTGGGTTGAACATCTCAACAGGCTTCTCGACCACGTACGCCGGAAGTTCGGGACAAGTATCGGTTTTAGGTACGGCGGCAACGTGACGGTCGGTCGGATAGGTCCTTCTCGAATGGACTTCATTAAGTTTTCATCCAGCAGATCTAGAAAGTGGATCATTCGGCGTCTCCACTGTTGGTACTCGCCCATCACCAGGACGGGAGGACGAGTCTCGGATCCGATTCCGAGGATTTCCTTCGACATTTCTCTCGTTAAAACAGACCTCCTTGAAAGACTCACTTGGCTTAAAAAAACAGGTTTTCGAAAAAACGGATATTTTGAGTGCCACGGGACACAAAAAGCTTTGAGATTTGAAAAGATTTGAAAGCAAGCTTAGTGTCGGATTTGAGATATAAATTTGCAAGAGTTTCGGCTCAAAGAGGCGAAATTCGATCTGGAAACAGAAGTTTTCCGAATCGGATTTGGCTCAAAATACTTGGATGCGGAAAACAGCTTTTCCGATTCGGAAAACACAATTTCCCGATTCGGAAAAGTTTGGGTGCGGAAAAAGGATTGGATTCGGAAAAGAGACTTCTCAGAAGCAAAACCCCAACTCAGAGGCTCGTTTTCCGATTCGGAAAACAAGGTTTTCCGATTCGGAAAACAAGGTTTTCCGATTCGGAAAAGGAGGATTCTCCGATTCGGAGAAGGTACAGATTCCGAGTCGGAAAAATTTGAGCTGAAATTTCAGCTCTCGTATTCCGATTCGGAAAACCTGCACAGAAGCTCCGAAAATTCACTCAAGATCACTTAAAAACTCTTAAAAAACAAGTGTTAAGAGCCCCAATTTGTAGGAAAATGCTTATAAAACACTAGGGAATCACTTAACACTTAATATCACCCTTTTAAAAACACTTTTTGGATTGAAAACCCAAAAAGTTTTAAAAACCCAAAACTTTAAAACCTTTAAAATCTTTGAAAAACAACTCAAAAAGCCAAGGAATCAACAAGGTATGGCTCTGATACCAATTGTTGTCCCACAAATACTAGAAAATGAGAAGAAATGGATTGAATCAAGGTAAAGATGATGATGAAAGCTTCAATATCTTAACAATGGAGTTTTTCCCAAAAAGGCAAAATATGATTCAATGCATAAAAACCCTAATCCTCTCTTACCTTATATAGGTAAGAGGAAGTTACAGGAAATGACAATAAAGGCCCCCGAGGTTACACACCTCTAAACAAGGGCTAACAAAAACACAATTGTTTCATAATTAACTGAAAGTTAAACTAGAAAGCTATAAAGATAGAGAATTCTGACTCTTCACAACAAAGAGGTCCTACAGGATTTGATAACACCAAAATTATATATGTTTGGGTGTTCTATTTTGATAAGATTTACCCCTGTTTATACCTTGTTTTAGTACATTTTACTTCCAAAACGCTTTCCTTTTCCGTTTTGTAGGTTGAAAGGCACTTGGAACGAAAAGTAGGCAAAAAGGCGAAAAAGCACGAAAATTGGAAATTCAGATAAACAGACCACTCTCACGATCGCGAGATGGCAATCTTGCGCCGCCAGATGTGGTGCTATCAAAAGAGAAATCGTGCTGGAGATGCTTAGCGTTGCGAAACTAGGATCTGACGTCGTGAAATATGTCAACAAGGATTGAAAGATTCTAGAACATTCAAGATTCACTATTTTGGGAAGGCTTTCAATGCCTCGCGTCGTGAATTCTAACCTCGTAAGCGCGAGGTGCACCGCATCTGCCTTTAAATACAGCCTTAAGCTTGGTCTTTTAAATAATCTAATGTTTTTATATCACAATTCTGAAAAATCCAAGGAGAGGAGAGGAGTAGCGTATGAGCCTATAATTGAAGAAGGTGCTTAAACGTAGTGAAACATCGCCGGTCTACACCCGGAGTCGTCTTGTTGGTGCCTGATAACACCAAAATTATACATGTTTTGGTTGAGCTTAATTGTATGACTTTACCCCATTTCTCACCCGTTTCTGATCATTTCACTCACCTTTTGGACTTATTATTGCTTTTGTAGGTTTTGGAGGCCGTGGAACGGAAAAGTACGAAAAAAGGCGAGAAAACGTGAAAAATGCACAAAGACAATCCAGTAGCCTTTTGGCGATCACGAGATTTCAAGTTTAGCGCCGCCAAGTTCGCCAAGTTCGAAATCCAGGGTTTGCCCTAAGTATCTCGCGCCGCGAAAGTGCCGTCTGGCGAACGCGAAACAGGCTCTGGCCTCTCCTTTTAAATACCAGCCTCCTCCTTCAGTTTTGATATAGCTTTATAGGGACGTAGAGAGACGCATAGAGAGCTTTTTAGAGAGACATATAGATAGAGAGTGATATTAGAGTGCTGCCGATATGCTGCGGGGTTCGATCTCCGATCATCCGTCGTTGTACTGTCGGTATAATGTCTGTGTCTACTCTTGTTTTATCTGTTTTTATTATGTCTAGTGAGTAGTCTTTTATAATGGTACTTATTGTGGTCGATGAACCATTGTGGATGATGATTTTATGATTTAATGTTTACTGGTTTGTTTTTGGTTAATTGAATGTGTGTTATGGTTCCGATCTGATTCGTATTGTTTGGTTATTTGAACTCGTTGGTTGGGTGTATCTGTTTTGACCAAGATAGATAGACTCCAATAGGATAATCAACCTTTCTTGACCTACCCTTCGTTCCGGAGAGTTGTGTTAGGTGGTTACTCGGATCGAGAGCGACCAGGTAGTAGAAAACCATGCAATAGAGATAGGATTGGGTGACCGGTACTAGATTGTCTGACAAACGACCTATGTATTGGGACTAGGAGGATCAAGACCTAGTTGATAGCCATAATAGTCACATGTTAGGGTGTCTCAGACTTAAATTCCTACAATAACCGAAACAACCAAACCTTTGGCCTTTTTAAATCATCCACTTGGGGATTCACTATACCATGATAAGTACTACTGTTTTCCTTTATATAGTCTTAATCACTCTTTTAATTGCTTTCTTAGTTTTTAATTAGTTTAGTTGTCTTTTTGGTTATTAAACCTTTTTCATAAAAAAAACCCCCAAAGCTTTAGGTTAATTAAACTAGTCAAGATTAACAGTCTACGATAACTTGACCGTTCCCAGTGGTAGATACGATACCTGGACTTTCCTACACTATATTACTCACGATCAGGTACGCTTGCCTGTATATGTGGTAAGACAGTGGCTAGGCATTAGAGGTTAAAACTTGTTTCGCTTTTTATATACAATAATTACCGCATCAAGTTTTTGGCGCCGTTGCCGGGGAACGGTAGTTGTTAGATTTTAGTCTTTATTAGTTTTGTTAATCGATCCTTGTGAGGGATTCTTTCCCTTGCAAGTTTTTCGCTTTCTAGTTTAGTTAGTTATTTTTATTTTATTTTATCTCTTTGTTTCCCGCAAGTTGCCCGTAACCGTTTGTTGTGGTTTCAGTCACGACGGAATTGTTAGAGCCATTTGAGGAGCCGGAGAGAGAATTCAGAAAAGGAAACAAAAAGAAAACAAAAGCCAACAAAGTTCGCCCGAGAGCTTTGATTTTTGATATGGGGGACGAAGCACCAATGTGGACCGCCAGGAGAGCCGCTCCAACCGTACCCACCAATCCGATCACGAAGCCGGACCTAAACAAGGAGATCTCGGGGAAGCTCCTTCACATGATCAAGGACCTCACCAGAGTAGATTGGATAGTAGGGTCATACGACTTGGACATAGATAGGGGTTACGGGTATTTGGATTCTTCCTTATTCTTCGGGTCGGAAGACCATCCGGTTGATAATCACAAGATATTCTTAGGGTGCTTCGGCTTAAATTCTTACAATTGTCATTGATCTAGGGTTCATTGTTTAATCAAATCATCTGAAAAGGGAATCTCCATAACCATAGTGAATGTTTGTTTCTCCTTATATAAAAGGGTTAAGTACGTGGGAGTGTATTGAACTTGTCACGTTTTATCATTGTATGTACTTAAATTTAAAAGTTACCGATTAATGTACCGAACTTGCTAAAATTGCCATTTAATGTATTTCATGACAAGTTGGATACACTTTTGTGACAAGTTGGATACATTAAATGATAGGTTTTTGATAAAGTTGGATACATACAATGACAATTTTAGCAAGTTAGGTACATTAATCGGTAAGTTTTAAAGTTGGGTACATACACTGATAAAACGTGACAAGTTCGATACATTCTCATGTACTTAACCCTATATAAAAAGCTTCAATCTTTTAATTGTTTGGTTTGCTTGCTTTCATTATTGCTTTCAATTATATAAAAATCCCACCTTTATAAATCATAATACTAAATATAGATAGATTCACTGTTCCTAATGGTAAGAACGATACTTGGACTTACCTACACTATATTATTCCCGATTAGGTGCGCTTGTCTGTATGTGTGGTAATCTAGTTGGGTGATTTTAAAGGGTACAACTTGGTACATATTATATATATATATATATATATATATATTTTACCTCATCAATCCTAATTATGATCCAGATTATCATACATATTGGATCCTAGATCACATAAAAATCAAATCCAATATATACATGGAATTCCATTATGTATTTAGAATCATAGAATTTTGTGGATCCTAATACATTTTGGATCATGGACCCTAAACCCTTTATGTAACGACCCAAATTCCAAAACAAATAATAGTCAGATCCCAGTGATCTAACACAACGGAATTTCATAAATATCAAAGTCTAGCAATATGAGCCTAAAACATAAGTTCAACAAAATAAAAATCTAGAGATAGATCGCTAGTAAAACAACCTTCCACAGCTGAGATATTATGTAACTGTTCATAATAAACAACTAACTAAAGCCGAGAACGGATTGCCATCTAACTGCGAACCTTCTCCTTACACTTTCCTGATACACTGTCACACACGCTTTTCCTAAAAATGTTTTTAAAAGGTTTGAAAGTGAGGGTTAGACCATAAGGTCTAGTGAATTCCCTCAAAAATAATTTTATCACAAAAACGGCCCGTTGGCCTAAGTATAAAACATTTAAGAACGCCCGTGGCCCATTGGGGACAAAGAAACCGTCACAAAGTGACGTTAAGTCAGGGCCCCTACAGGCTCCCCGAATCCCAGGCCCAACCAACACCTAGTACATACCTCTTAGTGGCACCCCCCCCCCCCGAGTAGATGGCCTTTTAAGGAAGGATGAAACAGATTCGTGTTCCACACCACCCCATATTAAGTTCCAAGGGACACACACCGTCCCAAGGTACCCAGTGTCCACTTTGCTACCCACCTCAACCAAATAACAAAAAGGCATTTAATTATAAGCATGCTCATAAAATGCAGATATTCAACAGTTTATCAAATAACAGGTTTTCAATAAACACTTTTAGTAAACATTTCAGTTTATAAAAAGGTTTGACAAAGGGAACTCACCTGAGCCTAGCTTAATCAGATATTCACTTTCTTAACAATTCAACGTTCGATCTACATCATAAATATTTTACACTTAGTATAGAAACACTTCACAACGGACACCGAGTCAGATTTTCCGACATAATCCGAGTTGGATTTTCCCATGTAATCCGAGTCGGATTTTGGTCTATCCCAAGTAATTCGAGTCGAATTTTTTACCTGAATCCAAAGTCGGATTTTGTACATGTCCGAGTCGGATTTTACTTCCAAGTCCGAGTCGAACTTCTCAACAACTCCCGCTCGGACTTCTCAACTAGTCTGAGTCGGATTTCTTAACTGGTCCGAGGACTTCTCTCAAATCCGAGTCGGATTTCTTAACTGGTCCGAGGACTTCTCTCAAATCCAAGACGGATTTCTTAACTAGTCCGAGTCAGACTTCTTAAATGGTTCGAGTCAAACTTTTAGGGAAAATCAGGATTCCTCTAGTTTCATCAAAACGTAATCGAAAACAACTCAATATCCTATATCTCTACCCAAAAATTAATTCTATTTCTTAATCCAAGGGCACACATAATCTAGCTAAGGAAAAAACAGAAGCTTACCAAAATGAAGAACTCCATTCAAGAATCAATCCGTCCTTCTACTCTTTCTCGAACATGCACAAACACATACGCACAAACTTTTCTTGCACTGATAATTTTTCCCCAAATGAGAAACCCTACACCTTATATACTTTGGCCCATCCCATTAACACCTCCTTTGTCCTTTGATTAAAGCCCGTCTAAAGTTCTTTTTAATTAAGCCCAATTGTCGCTAAAGATTCTCGTTGGTCTAATAAATTTAATTATATGCATGGTACTTAATTCCTGGTTATTACACTTTATCTATAATATTTTATTCGATGATAATCATGCAAATTTTAGTCATAATTCTAATATAGTTTTGAGTATCAAATTGGATGTATTTGTGTTATTATCAAATCAAATAGTTGAGACCAAAAACCTCCCTCTATTTCTTGATAAAACAAATAGATAGATAATACAAAATAGTTGACAATAAAAATGGTACATAAACTCAAAAGTAATATTTTTGAACTCATAAGTTTAGAATTCCATTTCTTTCTGTTTTCGATTCTTTCTGACTCTTTCTTTTTTTTATTCTTTTCTATTTTTCATTGTTTTTTAAGGTGTTTTCTTTTTTCATTTTGGAGTACAAAGTATGAAATTGATCATATGTTGCAAAAGCAATGTACAGTACCAAAATTTTGTAAACTTTTATTTAACCTATGCATACATAGTAAGTTACATATTGAAAGTTTACTAGGATGGTATTTTTCATTCCTCAAAAGTTAATTCAATAAAGTTAACTGTCATGCATCCGACAGTTCGGTTTCAAATGAAAGCTTTGATTCCATTAGAGAAGGCTCTTTTGAACTCATCATTAGGTGCAATATGAAAACCACATATCGATGTCTAGTATCCGTGAGGGGAAGCACTTATGATATTTGAAAACTAAGATCACCAAAAACATCATAGAAATACATACAAGCACCGAAATAGAGATTACGGTTTTTGAGGCATTGCATTGCTGGAGGAAGAAATAGATCGAGATTGATAATGAAGATCACTAGATATTAAAATGATTAGATGAGATTTTGATCAATGTGCATTTCTAGTGGTGTTTGAGGATATCTATTGATGGTGTTGAGGAAATAAAGGATGTTGATATCATTAAAGTCTAAAATGATCTTTCAAAGATGGGAGATGTCTTAAATCTGAACTATTTCTTCATCATGTTTACTTCTTCAAGAAGAGTCTAGATTCTTTGATGACTATAATTTGAACATGCTTTTACTATTTCAATAGAATGATACTTTAATCCTTTCTCTATATGTGTAGATGTTCTTTAATCACACTCATTAATCATTACAAAATGTAGAGATTATTTGTAATGATCAAGAAATTTGATTTGGTTAGTTAAGTTAAATTAAGATTTTGTACCAAGTTTGTAAGAGTTTTGTGGGAGAAGGGGTAAATTGTGTAAAACCCTAAAAGTAATATTGATGATGGGCTTTTCCAAATGAGGTATGGGCTTGACCCTTAATCTAGCTATTTAAGGAGTAATTTTAGGGTTTTACCCATTTTAGGCAAAAAAATTAGTGTGTGTGAAAGTATGTGTTCATCACCTTCATCCTCATCTTCATCAGCATCGGCTTCATCCTTTCCTTCAAAAATCATCAAATCAAGGTATGAATCGACGTTTTATAGTGTAAAAGTTATTCTAGATTGATTATTAAGTTATTTGGGGTAAATTAGGGTTAATTTGGATTGATTTAGACCTCTGTAAGTCGATTTTTAAGCTGATTTCACGATCTGCGTAAAATCTCGAGTCGGACAACTTCTCCAGTTGTTTGAGTCGGGCTATGGTTCCTCCCCGAGTCGGGATTTGACTTTCCCGAGTCGGACTATGAATTTCCCGTGTCAGGCTTTGTGAAGTTCCCCAAGTAGGGATATCATTTCCCCGAGTTGGGATACGTTTCCCCAAACGGAACCCCCGTACTAGGTCTGCCAGGGGTGTCATAGTTAGTGGATTTCACTAAGCGCGAATCATTAATACCTTAGAATACTTACAGATTCACTAGGGGAGTAGCTGGAGTTCTGTTGAGATAGACTCAGGTGAGTTCCCTTACCCAAAGGTTTTACAAATCAAATTGAACTTAGATATTTTGCAAATGCTGTTGAGAACTCGTACATTATGGTGTTATATCGATGATCATCTTTATATATGCATGCTTGATGGTTTACTTATATGTGGATTGTAGGGTCGCACTGTGAGCATTGTGTACCAAGGGACCGTACATCCCTTGGGAGTGAGGTGGTGTGGAGCACGAACACTGTTCGTCCTCCCTTATTGAGCATCTGGGGGAGCCTGCCACTCGGGTTACTACTAAGACCTGGGAGGTTTGGGTAGCCCAGTAAGTCACGGGGTGACATGTTCTTTGCTTATAGTGCTACCCTAGCTTTATGTGATAAATGATTTCACTTTGGCCACGGGTCGTGTTTAAACTGTTTAATTATTTTGAGGGAATTCACTAGACCTTATGGTCTAACCCACGTTTTCAAAACTTTAAAACATTTTCAGGAAGAGATCGTGCACCTAAGGGGAAAGAGAAGGTGAACGCTTACAGTAGCAGCTTAGTCTTATCTTTATTACTTAAACTTTTAGAATCTCAGCGTGGAGGGATTTCCGCATGCAAGACTTAACCTTATTTACCTTTGTTTAGTACTATTTTCCGTTGCGCTAGATCACTGGGTGTTAATTATTATGCTTTATTATGTATGGGTTTTGGGTTGTTACATTATTGTAATAAAAAATAAAATGTACTACTACATTCACTCTTTACATTAATAGTAAAGTCAAACATGCTCACATAACAATATAATCATAATACATTAGCTAAATGAATTTATGAATACATTATACATAAGATTCCTTGTTACCATCATCACAACTCTCAGTTAGTGTACTTTTGTCGACTCAATTAAAGTTTCATTATAAGTCTAGGCATCTTGATTCCGGAACAAGTTTGCTTAAACTAGAGCTGTAACGATCCAAAAATCCCAACAGATAACAACCAATAACCCTAGTGGTCTAACGTAGCGGAAATAGTATAAATAAACCAAAAAGTGACTAAATGCCCAGTACATGGTTTAGCGGATAAAATCAAATTTAATGCTAGTGGAACAACCCTCCACAGTTGAGATAAAGATAACTAAAAGCTACCAAAAGAACTCTAAGGTAGGTGACTATGCTAAACGATCACCTTTTCCTTTCTTTTGCCTGATACTCGAGCTTTTCCTGAAAATATTTAAAGGTTTTGAAAGCAAGGGTTAGACCATAAGGTCTAGTGAATTTCCTCAAAAATAGTTTAATAACAAACGTGGCCCGCTGGCCTGTATATTTCAATTAAAACCTTAGTGTACATTGTGGACATATGATCCGACACCCCGTGTCGTTGGTTCGGGGCCGTAGCCGACTCCCTAGATCCTAGTAAAACCCCTAATGGCAGGCCCCCTTGTGTAGATGCCCTTTTAAGGAAGAAGAAAACAGATTCGTGCTCCACACCACACACTCTTTCCAAGGGGATGTACTGTCCTGTCCCCTGGTACTTAATGTCCGCTATGCAACTCACTCTGAAACATTTAATCACATAACAGTATTATAAGCATGCTCATAAGTTCATAGTTATTCAACAATTTATCAACATCACATTTTCATAAAAACAGTTTAGTAAACATTCTTAGTTTTAACAAAAGTGGTTTGATAAGGGAACTCACCTAAGTCTAAATCCAAGCAGATCACCAAACTAAGTTTGCCTATCGGATCAACAATCGATCTAAACATCACACAATTTTACTTACTACTAAACCCTTAAGCTATAAGACCCCCTAGGCAAACTTAGCACGGGGGTTCCGCTACTCGGTTAGCAGATGGGGTCTAGAGGGACCGCCCTTGCGAGGTCTGAGGGGCAGCTCCCCTCGAAAAAAATTTCCATTCTATTAAAATAAAACACTATAGCCCGACTCAAGAATCTCCAAAATAGAACACTAGGGTTGAAATCTCCAAAATCCGACTCGAGAATCGCCCGAAGTCCGACCCGGTTTTAATCAAAGTCCGACTCGGACTATAGCGAAGTCCGGCTGGGACTATTGGAGAAGTCCGACTCGGGGAAAGTCTGATCTAGGGGTTTTCCAGGCTTCGAGGAGATCAAACCTGGTAACCTTAAATCTAACCCAAACAGCTATAAACATTCAACAATTAAACACTATTGAATCCACAATTCAATCTAATACATCATACACAAATTTTTAAGAGCAAAGCTAGATGAATCTTACCTCAACAGTGATGAAGATGATGAAGCTGCTTTCTTAAAACACGCACAACACACACAAATTTGGAAAAATGTTTTTGCCCTAAAATGGCAAAAACCCTATTAATTCATCTTTAAATACTAAGGGCCAAGCCCATGAGTTATACCAAAAATAGCCTAAGCCCATCATTAAATAGATTTTCCAAAAATGACAATTTGGCCCCTAACTTTTAATTTTTTTTTTGATAAGGTTCACCTGGGTTTGCCCAGACTACATCCTTGGTAATTTTTTACCGAGAGCTAAAGCATGCTCCCCTGGGATTAATACTCAGTGGCCCCTGGTTGCTCACCCTCGGATTCGAACTTGGATGGGTTTTTCCCCAACACCAAGCCTTAACCGGTAGGCTACCCTATTGGGCTTTCCTAACTTTTAATCTTACCAAAATTTGATCTCAATTTCACTATTTTAATAAAATAGTAAATCCTTAAATTCTGGTTATTACAAGAGCTCAGATATGACTTTGTAACACGCCTAAAATATGTGTTAATTTAAACTTTAAATATAAGACATGAGTAAAATTTAACTAGAAATGCACCAACTATGGGAAAAGTGATGGAGTTTACGGTAAAACATGGGTAGTAGGTAAGAACCGACTAATCTAACTCATATCTAAGTTCTTGTTATGAATAGATGTTGCTACGGCCTCCAAAAGGTTCTATATATAATTTCTCCAAGTGTCATCCCAAAAGAATTAAAATTCTCAAAAGTTGTCTCCGTCGATAGACCTCTCCACTCAAGTATTTCCAATAATCAAGATGGCAAACCTGTTGTATCTGAGATCCATATGCAGAATAATAAATTAAATGAAAATGCGACTTTGTATTATTTGGAATCTAACATGATTTTGCTAGAGACAGAGAAAGTGATACATCTCAAGAATTTAGTCAAAATATGGAGGAAGTTGAACTAAAAATCAGAAACGGAGAAAGGCTTATGGGTAGTAAAGGTACCTTGGGGCCTTTAACGTTGAGGTGAAGAAAAGAACTATATTCGAAACATTGTCGTCAGATTTTGATACAACTCTAATTTGTAGACAAGTTCTACAAAGGGAAGTTTCATAACAAAAACTAAAACCCCAATGGTCAAAGTAGACTCTATTTCAATTTTAAAGAAAGTGTCTAATTTTCATTGTCTTTGGCAAGGAAAAAGAAAGAAGAAAAGTCTTGTGGAAGAAAGTTAGGTAAAATCCTCCCAAATTTGGTGTATGTGATGTGTAGAGAAGTTATCCCTTAAAATACTTGTATATTGTGCAATCTAAATTGTAATTCATAGTTTTTCAAGTTTGTTGCATAATATTGTAGTATGCTATGTTTTAAGAGCTTTTTTGAAGAGTTTTAATGTAAATGTTTTATAAGATAGTATAAATATATTTGTTAGTTTTTTTATACACATCTATTTTAATTTATTAAAAAATAGGGAAGGATAACAAAAATGATCAAATTGTTCCTCATTTAACTGCAGTTAACAAAAAAGATAATCATCATTAGTTTGAGAGACGAAAACCAAGAGATTTTGCAAATGTTTAGACACAAATGATAAAAAATAAAAATTATGGAACCAATATCATTAAAAGTGGCATAGTTGAGGGACCAACATCCAAATTTACTCTATTAAAAATAAAAAAGCAACGGTTCTTTCTCTTTGTGTGTGGTGTGTGTTTCTAGGGGCATTTTTGAGCTCGTTGGTGCGAATGATTCATAATTTTCTTCGAAACCCCATTTTTCTCACTTTCTCTGAAATTTTCTCTCTCTACACTCAGGAATCTCTCTCTCCTCTTCAACTTTCATATGTTTTTCGCTTATGAAGAAGCACGCTTATGTTTTATTGAACATGTCCTGGATTTCGCATGTTTGGATTGGATAAACACGTTCAAAGTTATAGGTAATGTTGTAATACATTGAAAAAATTGGTTAAGCATTTTGCATTTTGCAATTTGTATTTTTTTTTTGCATTGTGTTAGTTTTTCGTGTTCATGAATTGTTTTAAGAATTTATGTCATATATGTGTGAATTAATGTGGGGAATTCAAATACATTGATTTGGTTATGTGATTTTGATGTTGCAATTGTATGCATTTCAGATACCTTTCATTTGATTGATACGAACTATAAAGATGTCCTTGGAATTTTTGAGGTGTTCTTGACTTTTCTATGTAAAATTGGTTGCTTTTGGATGAGAAAATAAGTGAAACGTGGAAAAATAAGTGAAACGTTACTAGCTAAGAGCTTATTAATTATGAAATTAGTATACAACAACAAATATTACAATTCATAGCTAATTAAAACTTTTGTGTTTATCTTAACGTTGATATCTCAATGCTTTCAAAGGCCCTTTAAAGTATTTGTTGGTTGCGACGCATAGTATAGATATTGATAATATGATACAAATGAAGAAGTTCTGCTTTTGCCCTCATGTAGACTAATGTTATCATATATTTTAAAGAAAGTGTCTAGTTTTCATTTGTCTTGATATGTGATTGCATAAATTTCTTAAAATGTTGTTTCTTAAGTGTGCCTTTGCTCATTGCCTCACAATCGACCCCTATTTTCCGTTAACCAACTCCATGTATGATGTTCAAATATATAATCAAAAGGGATCCTTAATTGGACATTTTTCAGAGGTAAAGATACACACACACACACACGCAAGTCCACCATTAGTAAGAATGCATAAGATGAAGAAGAATGACAAAGCTTTAGAGACTATAACTATTAGCGTCACAAGAAACTCTAGATTTACTTGTGTGTCTGATAGGTCGTTGACCTTATAGTAGAAGCTGAGACCTACTACAAATAAGAGATATCTTTCTTTTTAGTTGTTATTTATATTAACTACGATATGTACATATAAAACTCTACCTTTCGATTTTTCATGGTGCTCAACAATATAAAATGGTTATTCTTTGTTGTAAATAAAATAGGAAATTCAGTTAGAAGAACAAATGGAAATACATGCAGATAATACATTTTGTCTAACAAAAGTAATTAGTTATAGGAACAATTGCAAAAGTTGCAATATTATGTCCGAAGAAGCTATCAATGGTGCGAAAAATAAGGCCTTCCCTCAAGAGACATGCAACCAAATAAAAATTTTGAAAAGGTAACATAGTCCTTGAGACTGTGGCAATTATGGTTCATGAAATTTACCAAATTGTATTTGTAGGTTCCTCATAAAAAGTATGCAAACGTATTTTGGGGTTGCACTTAACTACTTGTATTTGTTTCAGTATCCTAAACGCATTCGTAGAAACAATCTTAAACTACTTTTAATCACCAATATTATTACCGGAACACATTTCCTATCAACCAAGGGGAGTTACTTATTTGGCATAGTGAGATTTCCGAGAACATGTGCATATGCTAAAAGCATCTAAATAATCCAAGCTATTAGGTAGCAATGTAGGTAACCTAGGCTTTGCAGTGTTAAAAAGAAAATTGTTTAACCACCTATAATTCTAGCATGTATGTAGTAGAAGTCTATATGCACATGCATCTCTAATTTGATAACTAAGCAACAATTGAAGACCATATATGACTTACCAACTACAAATTTTGAGAACCAAGAAAATAAGTTTTTATTAGTTGTACCTTAATTAGAAAATCTACATATACTGCAAAAAATATATCATTTGTCCATGCTTCATAAAAAGCGGGGAAAAATTTCGTGTGACAAACAGTTTTTCATATAGAGATTGTCAGAAAAAGAAAAAACTCCAGATTTAGAAATGTGTACGTTTGATTTCAAAAGTCCACACTTTTAAATATGTAATTTTTGTAATTAGAAAAGTTCACACTTTAAAGCGTGAACTTTTGTAACCTTAGAATAATTTTTCAAAATTTCATGTTTAAAAATGTGAAAATTTAGATAATTTGTCCACGCTAATAAAAGCGACTTTTACTATGATTTTCACATTTTCAAATGTAGATATTTGATAAAAAAAAATTGTAACGCCAAATATATTCACGCTTTTTATTATAGTTTTCCATACTTTTAAGTGTATTACTAATTTACAATTGTTAAAAAATGTGGATAATCAACCACATTTTTGTAGTGATAGAAAAGGGTACTCTGACAGTTCAATATGGACAATTCCAAAGTATCCAACAATTACACCCCACTTAAAGCTATCATCTACCTTAATCCTACTATTGATACATGGTTAAAATTCTCTACTCTAGTGCCATGAGATCTTTGATATATGCATTGATATGTACACATCCACATGTGTTTTATGCTATAAGCATTGTGTATATGTATGACAAACCCAAGAAAGAAGCACCAAAAAGTTGTTTAGTGGATTTTTTTGGCATTCACGGAATTCTTCTAACATTTGTCTACAGTTAACAATAATGGAATATATCTTACGTCTATTGAAATTTCTAATCAACTGCATCACAATACTTATAATCGAAGTTCATAAAAAAATTCAAGAATTTGAAAGGCATACAAACATAAATAAATTCAAATGCATGATAACTTTTGAGTTTTTAAATACCGTTTTTTGGTAAAGTATAATATGTAGTATTTCATATACATATAAACAACTAATAAAAATTAATTGTGGTGTGGTACGACTTGAACTTATGTTTTGTGATCCAAAACTAGGTAGTGTGGGTTGACAAAATTACAAACCAAAGACACTTCATCAATGTTCTAAACCTCATGGTTTGGTGGGGTACGGGCGGGTTGTGTAGTTTGACAAACACCCCTAGACTATAGTTAGCTTTGACAAAAGATCGTCTATTTCGTTAGAGAACAAAGAACATCGATGTTCATTGCCATTTTGTATGTGAGATCGTTGTTCGTGGTGCCTTTGTGGCACTGTTGTGAAGAAAGATGAAACTAGGTGACCTGGGGTTGGGTGGGGAACCCATGTTGATGGTTGGAAGTGAGAAGGCATTGGCTAAAAGACTAATTAAAGCTCAAACTTTAATAAGTTCATTTGGGGTAATACATTGCAAATCCTCTCTACCTTTGAAGTGTGGGCTTAGTTACTACCTACTAAATATAATACATCATCTTATTTTATTCTTAGGGAATACATATACACTTCTAAGGCCATAGATATTGTTATATGGTTGTGTTGTAATATTATTTTCTATATTATTTGTGATCAATTTTGTTTCCCCTGGTTATTTGGTACACTATACATTTTTAGATATTTGGACCTTTGCAAGTCAACTTTGGGAAAATCCAAACAAGTGATCACTATAACATGATTGCTCTCTTAGACTGAAATTCATTTAATATGCATATTGAATTTTGAGATTGTATAGTATTCCCTATCAGATGCTTCTAACTAATGTTTTTGTACTTCCAATTTATATGGTTACACATATAACCTCAATAACATTCTCAAATATATTTCTCTCTCAATATCCAGGTTCCAGTTCTGAAGGGCCAAACTAACTGAAACGTAAAGCAACATGTCTTTTTCTATGAAAAATGTAGATCCAGCCTTTCAAGGCGCCGGACAAAAAGCGTATCCTTTGTCTTAAATATATTTATGAATTTGAAATATAGTATTTTCTTTATCAAGCTACAAGTTTATTGTTTATTAACAAAGTGATGAGGGTTGCACCATGTATAAACGATTGAAGAATGGAATATATAAAAATTATGTAAAAACTAAAGTAATTAATAGTGTTGCAATATATAGATAGAATACATGCTTTTAGAGTGCATTTTTTGTGTGGAAGTTAATCTTTACATCCTCACTGGCAACTCGTAGCGGAATTGAGATATGGCGCATCGAGAATTCTAAGCCGGTACCTGTCGCAGAGTCTTCTTATGGTAAATTTTACACACGGGACACCTATATCGTTTTGAAGGTGTGTTATCTTATCTTAGTACAATTGCATAAGTGTTGTTCTATTAATTTTATATATCTAATTTTAAACTAATAGATGTATCCTATGTTATTAGTAATCCTCATACTATATATAATGCATTTCAATGCCTATGAGTTGTTATTAGTATTCCGCACATGGCATATTGTTTCAATGCCTACAAGTTGTTTTATTAATTTTTTTTGGTGTAGTATCGGGTTTCTTTGTTCATCATATAATATACCTTTTTGGTATTACAAGCTCGGTATTTTCATTTAAATGTAGGTTAAGCTTCTGACTTCTAGAACTACATCTTTTGAATCCTCGTTTAATTGATTACAACAACCATCTCCTTTTGTTAAAATAGATGTTCTATGTAACCTATGGTTTGACTAGTTTTGTTATTGAACGAAGGGGAGATGCCGAGGATTATACTTCTGCAAAAAATTGCACACAAGTCCCAAACTATGTTAATCAACGTATACAAGTGAAACATCAACAACATTGCATATACCATTAGATATAGTAAATTAAGGATATCCTTTGGTGTTGACAATTTTAGGTTTTCCTGTTTAGGTTCATTAGTTCTGTATGTATTGTGTAAACTTCTTATTTAGCATACATAAAAATATTCCTTTCTATCAAAAACAATTTCTTCTTCCCTAGTAAACTTTAGTTGACAAACTTGGCCACCTGAACCAAATAGCCACTGTTGCCAAAATTACTTGAAACCCGACATTACCTGTGCCACCATTGAGAATGCTTGCGAAACCCTTGACATTACCCATATTTCAATATATTTCCATCGCTTCACTTGTTTATTCATAATAATTATGAAATAACTAAAAAACATGACTTATAATATGATAAATAACTCAATATCTAATAGTCAAATATCCATATTGATTATTAATACATAATTTAGATTTTAGTTTTAATTAGTCATTTATTAAGTATTTTTAATAAAATAATAATTTATTATTAGCCTAATTAGCAAAATAAAATAAAGTATTGTAATTAAAAGTTAAAAAAATGGCCTCATAATCATATTTATGTACATAAAGTGAATAATGAAGCTACAAAGAGATTTTAGAGAAATAAAATTGTACAAAGAGCCTGATACAACATGAGCTTGCTGTCTAGTAAGAGGACGTAAGAGATTTAAGCTCTTCTTGCAGGAAAAAAACATATGGTGTTTGTTATCCTAACCTCTTATCTGATAAGACATAATGTATAAATAAGATTTTTTTCACAAGAAGAAGTGACACCGTAGTATGGCAATTGGATACAAAATAAGGCCTTATGCCAATTTATAGAATCTCAAAGGGATTACCAAATATATTCATAGCACTTTACAATTCCATCAAAACAGGAACTTTTGTGGAGGAATAATGTCTTGATCATGTAAATCATCCTAGAGATGACAATGAGGAATAATGTCTTAATGATATGAGGGTAGTTGGACGTTTTAAAGTAGAAGTTATTGCATTTTATTATAGGATACACGAAACTACACTATAAATTTGTGAAGCTTCAACCATATTTATTGACAAGCTTTAAGTAGGGGTGTGCACAAAGTCAATCGATCCAATCATAATCGACCGATCCAATTACAACCGGCCGACCATGATTGGATATCCAATTGTAATTAGATCGGATCGGATGAAAAAATTCTAACATCCAATTAGATCTGTTCGGTTCTTGGATGGCAGTCGGAACCTACAGACACCAAACGAACCGAGCCAATTCACCATCCAATCAAAAACTGATCGACCCATCCAATACCATCCAGTCATCATCCGATGCCCATCCATCCAATACCCATCCAATTACTATCTAATACCGATTCAATTGCCATCCAATAAAATAAAAACAATTAATATATAAATTATGGAATTAAACATTATAGGTAATTATATGAATTATTGTAGATTGGATAAAAAATATTGGATTGATGTGATCATCTATTGGGTATCAGATGGATACAATCTAATCCAATCTGATTAATATTAATTGGTTGGATCCAATGGATATCCAATAAGAATATCCAATGGATGGAACCGAACCGATCCAATCATCTATTGGATTTGAAAAATCCAACATCCAATGGATGAATGGATTGGATCAGTTGGCAAAATCCAAAATCCAATGGATGATGGGTTTGGTTCCTCTCATATCCATTGGATGTCAACCGATAAACACCCTTAGTGTCGAGTGAACAATTTTTCTTTGAATCTTACAAAGTATTGCACTTCACATTTCTTTTACAGAGTAATGCTACAAAAAGTGGCGGCTTTCGCTATGACATCCACTATTGGCTAGGTAAAGATACAAGTCAGGTATGTTTTTACATAAAGTATTCTATCTTCATGAATTTCTTTCCTAAAATACATGCCATTTCAATAAAAATTGGGTCATTAGGATGCTAAAATGTCTAACACCTTATTTGAATGCGTTATAGGGCTTAAACATACATTACCAAGCAACCGTGCCTCATTTGTAAAAAGTGTTACAATCAATTTATAAGATTCTTTTGGGCTTCTTAACAAGTTTTTTTTGACACTTTTAACATAAATCATCCTATTAAAATTTTTATATGACATAATTTGAAAAGCGTCTTATATTGCCAAGTATCCTATAAAATGTGCTCATAGAACACTTATCCTAGGTGCCCTACCAAAAATCTAATCCGATTTCAATTTTAAAATGTCCTAAAAGCTTGTTAATACATCCAAAAAAAGTTCTATAAATTGTCTTTAGACACAAGCATTTTTGGTAACTATGAACCTAATTTTGTTGCACTGGATTACGTTAAGAGCATCTCAACAACTTCTCTTAAACAGAGACAAGGAGACTTTTATTATTTAAACTGCTCTAACAAATTCTTTGGTTATCTAAAGTAGAAAAAATAGAAAAATCTTCAAGTTTAGAGAATTATTTAAAACTTTTTGTATGGTAATAAATTAATTTCTTATTCATTTTCACCAATAAGATCGAATTATTATGATTTTATACAAAATGTTTTTAAATAGCGTACAAAGATAATAAATTTATAAAATATTTTAATAATATATAATATATATAATTTATATATTAATTTATTTTAAATACTAGAATACAAAAATATAAAATATAATCGTTGAAATTTTAATTCTCGAAGTTAATTTCTGTTTTATGTATAATATTTTGACTAATTAATTTTATTAAAAATACGAGTTTGACTAATTATATATCCCTACAAAACCAGGAAAGAATTTTTAATAATAAAATATTAGATAAATTTCATTTTAGCCCCTATAGTTTTATGTTTATAATAACTTTTAGCCTTTATCTTTAAAAAATGTTATTTTTCATCCTTATAACTTTTACTTTTATCTTATTTTCATTCATTCATCCAACTTTATTAAATTGAGTGGTTAACTCATCCAAAAAATATTTGGTTAAATTATATTTTGGTTTCTATAATTCTTTATTTTCTTTATTCTTAGATTAATAATTCACATTATGTTACTTTTTTTTTCTTTATTTATTTTATCAACACATTTTGTTTTACTGGTTAATTATAAATTATTATAAATTCGATAAAAAATATTCAAATAATTTTATTAGACTATTGATAAGTAGATGATATTTTTTTCCAAAACTTTAGGTTAAAATCTCTTAAAATTAATATTTTTATTCATTGATTTATTAATTTTAAATAACCGTTGAGATACACGTACACACACATATACATATAATGTTGTTGCTATTGATGAGATCGTGATTTTGAATATTAATAAAGTAATATGAATCGGTGTTATGTTGATGGATAGTGGATGAACATGAGTGTGAAATAGAATATAAAATAATATATATTTCCTTCTAACGAAAGAGAAAAAAGAAGAAAAATAAAAGTAAAGATTTAGGATTATATAACATAAATTATTAAAAGTATTTTTCTTCCAAAACTTATTACTAAACTTGCAAGGAAATGGAAATAGAATCATGATAATTTCATGTGTATATGTAAATTCAGAAAAAAAAAATATCTGATGTGGCATCTATTGTATGTAAGGGTATATAAGAACATCTCCAAAAAGTGCATTTGATTTAATAAAACTAAATTGTAACAAAGAAAACTAAGGAAAGTGGAGAATGCAGATTTGCATAGGCTAAACACCCAACACAATGCATATAGCTCAACACCCAACACAATACACAATGCATGAACTCCGTCATACTAAGCTTTCGTATGACAACATACGTACAAATTTATGTTTCATATAAATCTATCTTACCACTTATGATAAAATTCATCACACTTTGTAACCCGGTGCAAAGCGCGGGCATTTGATAACTAGTTCAATTCAAATAGCAATCCGTTTATTACAAATAATTATTTTATTGAAATCTTTTATTGATGAAAAGAAATCTAAAATACTATTTTGTTCTCCTTGTTAATATTATTTTGACTAAAATAAATTATATTTATATTGTATTTTATAAATTGTATTATTAATAAATTAAAAATAAAAACAAAAAGTAATACAGAACAAGAAAACAATGTTCTCCTGTTTCATTTAAGAAAGGAAAAGGAAGGAAAGAGAGGAATTTGGAGGGAGAGTTTAATAAGAAATAATAAGAAGAAGTTGTGTATGATAAGAAGAAGTTGTGTATGATTATGATATTTTATTTTACAGGATGAAGCAGGTACGGCAGCCATTAAAACAGGTGAACTTGATGGAGTTCTTGGAGGTCGATCTGTTCAGTATCGTGAATTGCAAGGCCATGAAACCGATATGTTCCTTTCTTACTTTAAGCCATGTATCATGCCTCGAGAACGTGAATTCGAAGAACACAAAAATCGTATGTTTATATGCAGAGGAAAGCATGTAGTTCATATAAAAGAGGCAAGTCCATCTTTTGTACCTCTAGGGCAACTAATTTGATGGACTAACACATGATTTTAAATTTTGTATGAATTTCAGGTTCCATGTGCTCGATCCTCACTCAGTCATGACGATATCTTTATCTTAGACGGTAAAAATAAGATATTCCAGTTTAATGGATACAATACTTCCATACAAGATAGGGCAAGAGCACTAGAAGTTGTGCAGTATATCAAAGATAATTACCATCTTGGCAAGTGTGATATAGCTGCCATCGGTAAGTCAACATTATGTTATGTTGTAAAATCCAACAATAATTTTGTTTATGTTTTCATGGATACATAGAAAAGCTATTCTACTTGGAGAATTTGAATGAAATTTATAATCCGATTTCTCTGTTTTCATGACTAGAGGATGGGCAGCTAATGGCTGATGCTGAAGCTGGGGAATTCTGGGGTTTCTTTGGTGGCTTTGCTCCACTACCAAGGAAAACAAATGCCAATGCTGCTGCAAAAAGTACACATGCTGTTCCTACTCAGCTATTTTGGTAATATGTTTAAGTCTTTCTTGTATATAGGATAATCATTTACAACCACATGAAATGTTACAACTATGCAACCTCAGTTAAAACCGTTCAATTTAGCCCTTTCGTTAGATTCTCATCACTTCTCTTGATGTATTTACTTGATTTCATCGAATTTTTGTAGCAACTGTCGATGCATATAACGGTTTATGTTATGTATGGCGTGAAAGTGATAATCTATGCATATCTATATGCATTGAAAGTGATAATTCCATGCACATCTATATGCATTTCTTTAAGTGTATGTATAATGAAAATACTATGCATTACATGGAAGATTATTGCATGAAATTGATAATCATTGATGAATCGAGTAATCAATCATAATGAATGGGCTAAAATGAATCTCTTTAGATGAGGGTGCACGGTTGTAACCTTTCATAAGGTTGTAAACGAAGGTGCCTCCATATATATATGTGTGTGTGTGTGTGTGTGCGTGTGTTAATGTATGCACAATTACAAACAACACTTATGATAAGATTTATGTTTGGTCTTCAAGTGTCAAGAAGGGGAAGGCAGAACATGTTGATGCTAAATCATTGACAAAGAAGTTACTAGACACACACTACTGTTATCTTCTAGATTGTGGAGGAATACTTTATGTGTGGGTGGGACGAAACACTTCTGTTAAAGATAGAACAGCTGCAAGTGGAGCTGCAGAAGTACGCTTTTTATGGTTATGTATTTTCATGGTTTTTTTATAATGTATTTCATCTCCTTTTATTGTTGTTAATCTCAATTTACAGGAATATCTAGCTGCCCAGGATAGAGCAACATCTAATATAATCTGCATGGTTGAGAATTTTGAGACGGTATCTTTTCGATCAAAGTTTGATTCATGGCCTCGATCGGCCGACGATGCATCTGAGGATGGTAGAGGAAAGGTGGCTGGTTAGTTATACCATACCTTTTCAAGAAAATATACTGTACACCTCGCCAGTGTATATAGTAGCATTTTATGAAACTAATTTTTACAATTTTCTGACTGTTCATATTTCTGATTTTGTAGCACTTCTAAAACGTCGAGGGCTTGATGTTAAGGGTCTACTTAAATCCGTTCCCACACAGGAGGAGGAAGAACCTCAACCATATATCGATTGTAGTGGAAATTTGCAGGTTTTACAAAATTTATATATTCGTTGGTGAATATAGTCACTTGTATTTGTATTTTGTCAATGAGTATACTCATTAATGAATATTCACTCAAAATTAGTTCAATGGTTCTTAAAATAGTTGTGGGAACCACACCAATCCATCCCAAACTTGGTGGTTTCTCATTCGACTTGGACTTCTCTCTCTCTCTCTCTCTCTCTCTCTCTCTATCTCTCTTTCTCTTTGTGTGTGTATTGTTGGAGGAAACTCAAAAAACACCCCAGAGAACAATGGGAAACTTGAATAAAACTGTTAGATCGCATAAGAGCTCGTTTTCCTTAAGTTGTATTTCGACCCTAATTTGCTTGGGTATCATGAAATCACCTCGAGGTATTATCAGATTCTTAGTGATGATTTCGACAGTTTTCGTTTGAACTTAGAGAATTGTAACCGCCCCTAAATAATGCGAAGAATATCATCAATAACTTGGAAAGTATTGTTGGAGTAAATAGTGGACGTTACCAAATGACAATTACCAAACCTACACACGGAGTATAAGGCTTCAAGACTTATGACTCTTCAGAGTCGAAAGTTTATTTAACAATCCGAAGCTCTGACTCCTTAGAGTCAGAGGTGTGAGTCAACACCACTTCAGAATCAAAAGCTTCTAAACAATACTTAGAGACTTTTAAACAAAACTCGGAGGCTTATGAGCAAGACTCAGAAACATTTGAAGGGAACTTTAGAGGCTGCCCCTTGGACCTTGCCAGGAGTGTTGCCTTGGACCCCGCAAGGGGACGTGGTCCCGTTGACCCCCCGCCATATGGTGCTATCCATCAGTCTTGGTTTCTAGTTTACGCACATCTCCTATCTATTGATATACTTAACTACCAACCCTGCATTTCTTGTGAATCAAGTTACATAAGATGAACCGAGGATTTCACTGAAATCACCAACATGTGTATATATAGTGAAGATGTAGTCGAGTGTTAATTTTATATTCTATTTATGTATACCAACATGTTTTCCAGGTTTGGCGTGTGAATGGCAAAGAAAAGGATCTTCTACCAGATGATGATCAGTCAAAGTTTTACACTGGAGATTGCTTTATATTTCAGTACACATATACCGGAGTAGATCAAGAGGAATGCCTTATAGGGACATGGTTTGGGAAGCAAAGTGTAGAGGTAATCTTTTTGCAATTAATTTTCAGGTCTTATATGGAAACATTATGATGGTTTATTTAGCACCATGACTACCCAAGTATTGTATCATAAGTGTGCATAAAAGATGCGATGATGCAAGTAGTTTGCCTAACTATAGTAAACCTACTAAAGGGTGGCCTAGTGGCATCAGGGTTATCTGTAGACGCCTTGTCCGAGGAGGACAGAGGTTTAAACCTCTCCAAAGGTGAGGAGGGCGCATGAGATCATTTGCCATATGTAAATAGTATCTATTAAAAATAGACTTAGATGCCTTTTCTCTAGATGCCATTTCAGTTCTATAAGAACCAATTATTAGTGCATAACTACTTAGCTAAGCTTTTATTTAGTGTCACAATCTCTTTTTGTCATGTACTTAACTACCCTTTTCTGGGTGTCATTAATCATTTTTGTCCATATAGTCCTAGCATTGTACATCATTGGGTAATTATGGAAGGATGACAGTAAGTAAGATTTTCGCCATTGTTGACTAATAGAAGGGTGATGTAAGTAACATCCATTGAGCAACTTACAATTACCAAAAATAAATAAAGAGTGATGTAAGTAACATCATGAGCAACTACAGTTACCAATAAATAATAAAGGTACTTATTTAACAAAGGTATAATATATAGAAAAGATAAAACCCTGACTGAAATGTTGCCCAAATTTTGAACTTCATGATAGTGGTGCCCACATTACTAATAGAAGTGGAAAGAGAGAGCGCTTAGGGTTGAAACAAGTGATTGGAGATTGTAATCGCTAAATACTCTTTCTAATCTCTTTTGCTATGTATACCATCTTCCCGTGTGGCCCATTACCACTCTGGTAGTGAAACCTCGTTAAATTCTCGTGTTGTTTATTGCTTTTGCTAGTAGCTTTTCATTGCATCGTGGTTGGTTGTTTCTAGTCTCGTTGTGGGTACTTGTCGAAAGAATGTGAGTTCCTAGGTTTACCGCATCATTGTTGGGTATTGCACTAGTTGTTTGTTATTGAGACCTTAGTGTTAGATATTGAAACATCCCCTACACCCTGAGATGATATGTAACCTGGGAAAATTAATTACCCCAGTTTAACTAATTGTAATGTAGGAAGAAAGGGATTCAGCTATCTCACAGGCAAACAAGATGGTGGAGTCTTTCAAGTTTTTGGCTACTCAGGTTAGTTAATTGATCTGATTATTTAAATTAGTATTCTAATTCTATTTTTATAGTATCATATTGATAATTTTTGATGGATATGTAGGCATTCATTTACGAAGGAAGTGAACCTTTCCTTTTTTGTGCAATATTTCAGAGCTTTATGGTCCTCAAGGTGTGCTTCAACTAAGATAGGAGGAAGAGAATAAGACATTAGAAATTGTGTTTTTCTCCCTTCATTTGTATTGTAGAATTTGGCTAACCTGTAATTGACTAAGATCATATATTTGATCAATTCTCAGGGTGGTCTCAGTAGTGGATACAAGAAATACATATCAGAGAAAGGACTACCCGATGATACCTATAGCGCGGATGGAGTCGCACTTTTTCGCGTTCAAGGCACTGGACCAGATAACATGCAAGCTATCCAAGTTGACCCTGTAAGTAAATACCATGCGAAGATAGGTTTCTTTTTTAGGGGGGGGGGGGGTAAGATGTATACGGACCATACCTCTATGGCTTTACCCCTCTTAAAGACCCCTGGCTTAAAACAAATAAAGAAGGTAAGGTTACATCTTTACCATCAGTAGGTAAATTGGAAACTGCATACAAGGACTTCTGTCTTAACCTTGCATAGGCAGGATCCTGGGTGCATAGGGCCTAGAGATGCAAAAAGGGTCCCTGGCCGGAGTCATCTAGGCCTAACAACTCAATTTTTTTCACGACTCGATTAAGATCCGGTCTAACAGAGCCTGATCGGGCCAATTTTCACTCCCAAATATTGGTCCTAGATTTTGAAGGGTTGGGATTCTTTTTCTTGCTAAAAATGGGCTTGGAAGGACTAGCCTAAAAAATACCCTTGTGTCTAATTGGGCCCTTCATCTATCATTCTCAATGACATGTTTGGCCAACCCTGCTATCATTAAATTTCTGTTGCAGATTGCCAGTGGAATTTTTTTGTATGAATTTATAACAAAAGTTACTTCATGTTTTTATAGTTAAAGAAGCTTGTCTTTAATAACCCAATGGTGTATAAATTTTTTTTCTAATTGGCTCAGGTTCCTATATCCTTGAATTCCTCCTACTGTTACATACTACACCAAGATTCGCTCATCTTTACCTGGAATGGAAGTCGTACAACTGCCGAGGACCAAGAACTTGCCGAGAGGCAACTAGATCTGATAAAGGTATGCTTCGTGTTAACAGTATCTACTTTTAATACAGACCTTTGGAGATTCAGCATATTCAATCAGTAAGTAATATGTACTTCTACTTGTGGTGGTAATATTATGATCTGAAACAACACATTTGATGGTTTTTTCCCATTCGAATTCCCTTGTAGTAATAAGTGCATTCCGTTTCTACAACAATCAAAAGTTTCTTCATCTTGTTTGTTTATGATGTCTATTTTGAAACATACATATGCAAATGTTAATATATAATCATAGATGAGAAACAAGCTTGCCAAGTGATTAGTTTCTCATCTCACATTGCTATGACTCCAAGATATGAAGGGAGGGAGAGTTTGTTAATATAAAAGATGGGGAAAAAAATCTTTTTTTCCCAACTGAAAATGCAAAAGCCTTGAGAGATACATAGTCACCTTAATTTCTGACTCCTCCACTCCATCCTTACGTCCCATCAATTGTGTTTTACACAATAAGACATAGTTTTATCAGACAATTAAGTTAATCTGGCCAGCTATATTTAAAAATAAAAATATTCGATAGTTATTATTATGTTTAAACATAAAACAAAATGTATGGTAAACATACTCATATGGACGATGTCATTTATTAATAATTTCCCTGACTCGACATCCCTATTGTTAATTGTTATAGTTAATTGTAACACAGGATGTAGCAGAAACCCAATTATATGTCCAATGTCTTATACTAATAATTTCTATTACTCAAGTTAACTATAGGAGATGACTTTTGTTTAGAGGTAAAATGCCCACCATAACCCAGAGGTAGTTTGTTCTTTATAGTTTTGTTTTCTTATTACCCAAATCAGCCCAAAAGTCCATGTATTTTAATACATATACTCGTTTATGCATCTATAGAAGTGAACACAGTTTAAACCCAATTTACATGTTCGCTTCCTGCTATATTAGTTCTAAACAGAGAGCGTCATGTCTATAATCATGTCAAAAAACAGTTACCGACCATGATTCAGAAAGGCATGTTGCATTCTAAAATTGAGTCCTACAACCTCTCAGCTTGTTGAGTTGAGGAGTGCGTTATATCGTGTTGACTTGTACTCTTAATATATTCACTTGTCATCATATTGCTTGCAGCCTAATATGCAGACAAGAGTACACAAGGAAAACACAGAATCCGAACAGTTTTGGGAAATTTTAGGCGGAAGAACAAGAGCCGAACGTGCCACTGAAAAGCTTCCAAAAGTTGTTGAACATGAACCTCATTTGTTCACATGCACATTATCCAAAGGTTGAAGAAACTCGTTGATGACCCCACTATTCTCCATTCCAAATTCTTGTCATAGACTACTTGTGAATTTGCTAACTGCTTTTTTGGACTTTATGTTTTTTGCTGGAACATTTTGCTCATCCAGGAGATCTGAAGGTGCGTATCTATTAGTGAAGTTCTTCTTTTTGTTGTTGATTTGTATTCCATTTAACTAGTCCTAGTCCTACTTTCAAGTCAAATATATTGGATTCATTTGGATTGGTTTGATTTTGCATTAGTGTATTTAAGTTTAATTTGATTGGTTAAGCACACATAGAGTTTTTTTGGCTTTGAAATGCATTTTATATGGTTTTAAAATTGGGTTTATCATGCTAGAAAGTTTAGAATTTTAGAAATAACTGCTTTGCTATGACTTCACTCAACCACCTTGTGAGAGAAACTTTGGGGGAGGGATGAAAAGGATTCTATAGTCCCTCAAAAGAGTGCGATTGATTTAGATTTTATGCCTTTCCTTGGTTTATTATTATCTATTCTGGTTTCGTCAAATCTGCAAATGTTTGAAATAGAATCATAATGTAAGCATGTACCTGCTGAACTCACACCTGGACATGGGCAGTTATATTAGCCATTTATGATATTAGTGCCTTCAACTTGCTAAACCAGCTTCAAAAGACTGATTTGGGTTTGTTGATGCAGGTGTCTGAGATATACAACTTTAATCAGAATGATCTATTGGCCGAAGATGTATATATCATCGATTGTCACTCAAGCATCTTTCTTTGGGTAGGGCAGCAGGTTGATTCAAAAACCAAAACGCAAGCATTAGCTATTGGCAAGGTATGATTAAACCACTTTTTCTACACACAAAACATTGCTTGAGTTACTATATATGTCGCACATCGGAAAACTTGGTAGCTAGGGCCATGCATATTGCATGCCCATGCTAATCTTTCTTGAGTAGGTGTCCAGGTCTCTGAGATGTTAAGATCAAAAGCCAATGGCATGTTTACAAATGCAAAACTTTATTTTTTAGTTTCAATAACCAATAAATATTGCCTTATTGCTTACTAATATGTTTAAACTTTGTTGCAATATCAAAAACTATCTTTTGAAATTTAAACCAACGCATACTCGTTCAGTCCCAAAATAAATGCCCACAATGAAAACGGCACAACATTTTAGGAATGTATAGTTATTGCACTTTTTGATTAACTGAATGATATTTTTACCCTTAACAATAGATAGATTTTTTCCATCTCATAAAGTGAGCATTATTTTGGTCCAAATTAAAAAAATGAAATATGGACACTTATTTTGGGATAGAGGGAATATATGAAAAGTTGACAACTACCGAACTTACTATCATTAACGCAAATGAAATATGAAAAGAGAACGAATTTACACACCTTTCCTTATGTTCTAGAAGCCTTTATTATGAAGCTACCAGAAAAAAATGATTTTTATCTGAAATGAACTAATCTGGGATTTCAGTTACTTCTGCACAATGGGTATAATATTACTCCCCTCCCAAAACAAGGGTCCAAAAAATTTAGCCTGATCAATCACCATCGTTTCCAGGACCCATTTTCTTTTTGTATCCAGGCTGTTATGCTCAAAATGGTAGGGTTGTTGTAGTTATGCATTAGGTTGATAATTTCTAGCTTTCAAGAGGGTGGTGGTTCTCTCCCATAGAGCAAAGTTTAGAAAATAATTCTCCCCTCTTTTTCTTCTGCCAGATATCAAAACGTACTCAAATAGCCTAATAGAAATATATTTGTAACAAAAAGTCGTCACCCTAGCAAATAACTGATCCACATTCTCACACATTGCCTTGTGGCTGCCACACAATTCAGCACAATTATCTCAATTACCCTTTGTTATACTTATGCCTCACATGCATGAAACGTACGGATGGCATTGCTCATTTTCCAGATTGTGGCCACTGGGAATTAACTCAAGGCAGTTTGCTTTAGCTGTCGGTGAACCTTGCCGGGATTAGTCGGGGCAAAGCCTCGAATACCCTTAAAAAAAAACGCTAATAATCTAAAAGTATCATGTTTTGACTGGTTTTATACTAAATTTTGAGCTATTCATGACAATTAAGAAAAAGTGCATTTGGAATGACATTCTATTGGTTAGCTAATCAGATACTAGAAGAATAAATATACGAAGAAAATATTAAGGATCCTAGAAGAATGTCTATTACATGTTAAAACGATTACGTGGAAATGATTATATATTTCTTAAGAAGGGAAATAATAGGTTCACCATGTGCATCATGGCGCATCCAACGAGTATGTATGGGTTCCACATCCAGGAAATTAGTTTGACAAAAATCTCCTTTTGTTTTATAAATGGAATTTGACAGAAATTTCTGGAACTCGATGCTCTTCTTGAGAAGTTGTCTCTTGAAACCCCTCTATTTATCATAATGGAAGGAAGTGAGCCACCTTTCTTCACACGTTTCTTCAAATGGGATTCAACCAAAGCTGCAGTAAGTTTCCTCCATGGGATTATAAATTGGAGCATGGCAGATAAATTAAAGAGTTTGTAATGAGTTCACTCTGTTAATATGGCTACAGATGCATGGAAACTCATTCCAAAGGAGGTTGTCTCTTATAAAAGACGGAGGCCGTTCAACAATGAATCTTGTAAGCCATAATTTCTGTATTTGTCTTTATGGCAAACAAATGTTTTCCATATTGCATTGTCTTATTTGTTAGAGTTTGTGATGATCATGCAGTTTAAGACTCGAAGCATGGGATTGTTGGCAATATTGTGTTTGGATTTATCTTTAACTTGGTGGCCTTTGTCTCATGGAACATGAAAATAGTTAGAGATTTAGATAGGTAACTTATCAGCTTCCATTAGCATCCTTTGATATCTTTTACCAGCCAAAATGTCCAATTACACTATTTGACGCTTGCTAAAAGGCATGCATGACTTAGATGAGACTAAGCAAAAGTGTACATGTAATGTTGGTCATGGTTGTTCACCACATGGTGCAACTAGCATCTATTTTGTTTTGGGCCCTTTTTGTGTAACTAATACAAATCGGCTAGAAGTTCCAAACGAGACTTTACTAGTTAGATGATGATTAAATTGAATAATAAAATATAGAATGTAAAATACAAGGGTGAACCGGCCTTCGAGAGGCCATATGCTCTCCCAGGATTTAGCCCATTGTATAACCAAGAAATAAGGTACCCCCCCCCCCCCCCCCCCCCCCCCCCCCCCCCCCCACTAGGCCTTCCCCTTTCCTATTTATAACCCTTCATAAAGCTAACAAAATATCCAACCCAAAATACAACCCTTCTCATCAGCTAACAAAATATCTTACCTAAAATAAAACGCTTCCCATAAGCTAACAGAATATTCTACCCAAAATAAAAACCCTTCCCATACTAAATTTGGATCCTTCTAGAATGACGTGTACTACTCACACTTGACTTGAGGAGTACTAGGGTATAACAGTACCAGGAATGGAAAAGTGGTTGAAGATTGGTTCTTCAGGAGTTACTGCTATTATATCTACGAGTATGATTCAAATTTAGTGTTTCCTCTTGCAATTATAGAACATGCAATGAGCACCCTTAAAGTCCTTTTTGTTGGTAAAAAGTCATACCACATGATGAGCTGGAAAGAATATAGGTTGTTGGATTATTAGCCGCATATAATTTACAAGTTCATGTCTCATCTTTAGCTCATAAAGTTCGTAGGCTAAAATCTATCTGTATGAATGTTCATTTGCAATTTCCTATGAAAATCTTCAATTTCTTATTGTGTTTTGCAAGGCGCTCATTGATGCATGTTATTCAATGATCGTAAAACTATTATTGATGCTTAACATACACTTTACGAACATTTTTCATATTTTAGCTACTCTGTTATATCTTGAAGTAGAGGTCAAGTTTGCTTACATCCTACCCGCCTTTGACCCCACCACCTGGTGGATATATTGTCATTAGTTTGGTTTGGTAGGTTTCTTCTAATCAGATAATTATTACATTTGTTAGAAACCAAAAAAGAGAGCACCTGTCTCATTTGGAGGAAGATCTAGCTCTGAAAAACCACAGCGTTCAAGGAGTGTATCTTTCAGCTCTGACCGGCCTCGTGCAAGGGGGAGATCTCCAGCCTTTAATGCACTTGCTTCCAAGTTTGACAATCCAGGTGGAAGGAACCTGTCAACGCCCCCACCAGTTGTCAAAAAGCTTTATTCAAAAGCTGGTGAAGGCGAAGGTGGTGGGGGGTGGCGGTGGAGGTGGCAGTGGTGCTGGCGGTCGCCCAGATTTCTCTAAAATTATATCCAAGTCTAAGGCTATAGCAACACTAACTGCCAATTTTGACAAGCCAACACGAGAAAAACTTATGCCTCGTTCCCTAAAAGGTAATATTGGTTTCATCATCTTAAATTATAGTAAGACATCTTTTCGAAAACGGTATCTTTGTCTCCAAAATTAGATGTGGTAGTCCAACTTAAAAGTGGTTGGGGTAAAGTTATGATATTTTGTTTTACTCTGTTCTCACACCCTCTGATTTTTTTATTAAATCTCA